>RJWH01000650.1:0-393945 GCA_004363575.1 Solenodon paradoxus
ACAGAAGAAATAGCTAGAAGAGAATGGTTGCTTGGGGAATAAGAATCTAAGATGGGGGAGTAGTGGTTAAGTCCACTGCCTACAACTGAGCAGAGTTCACATACATCCCAAGGACCCAGGTTCAAGACCCAAGGCCTGGTGGGGGTTGGGGGGGTTGTGGGGGCAGCAATGACCAATATGAACAACTAAAAAAATGAATAAAATTCTTCTTCCTCCTCTCTCTTCCTGCCTGCCTACTTGCCTTCCTTTAAAAAAAAAATGTAGGATGGAGACAGACAGGCAGCAAAGTAGTCTTCTGCTCTTTTGCATCATACCACATCCTGCCCCAGCAACTTTTTCGTCCTGTACATGTTATCATTTGCTGAACAATATCAATCAAACACATTCAAGGAAATACATGAAAAGCAGGCGATTCGAGGTTAATTTTTTTCTTCATCTACAGAGGAGGTGATGGGGAAAAGAAGACATTTTACACACTAGCCAAATACAATAATTCTTCCAAAGAAGAATTGGAAGGCTGGTAAATGTTCTGAGTCTGTACTTTCTTGATATGGCTTCATTTTACCCTCACACTTGAATGATAATTTATGTTCAAAGCCATTTCCCCTCCGAGTTCTGAAAATAATGCTTCATTATGTCCTTGTATCCAATTTTGCTGATGAGGAGTAGGGTATCTATCCACTTCTTGTTCCAGCCTGGCGTGTCGCGGGTTGAATAATAGTCGTGCTCCCACCAGCCCCCAGGAGGTGCCCATGTCCTAACTCCAGCACCTGTGAGTGTGGCCTTATATGGAAAGAGGGTGTGTGCAGGTATGATTAAGGATCCTGAGATAAGATCCTTTGGGGGGGGCCCTAAATCCCAAAATGAGTGTGCTTGTCAGGAGCGAGAAGGCAGAGGGACTGAGAAAAAGGCCGTGTGGAAACAGAGGCAGAGAGCGGAGTGGAGCAGAGAAGGGAACCAGCCTTGTCTACACCTTGGCTTCAGACTCTGGCCTCCAGAACAGTGGTTTTCAGCCACACAGTCCGTGATACTAAATCACAGCAATATGAGGAAACAGCTACACTATTTTTTTTCTCTGAAGGATTTTACAACTTTCCCTGCATCTTTGATGTTATGCTTTAGATTTTTAAATTTTTTTTTGCAGACTGTGCATGAGTCCTAAAAGTCTGAAGACTTAAGTCTTTCTTTGGTTCTGAAAATTCTCTCCTTCATTTATTAAGTGTTGTCTTTCCTCCAGCATGTCTATTTTTTCCTTCTGTTACTCCTTTGTTTATATGTCCTCTGTGTTGATTAGTTTTTCTTTCATACTTTCTCTCTCTTTACCCTGTGTGTACACTGTCTTCCTGGAGAAATTCTTGCCTCCGTCTTTCAAGGTTATTCTTCCTTCCCCCTGTGCTCATTTTGCAATTCAGTCCATCAACTTTGAGATTTTCTCTTTAAGATGCAGGCAGAAATGAAGGTGAGCAGGCAGGCAGGCAGGAAGAGAGAGGAGGAAGAAACATTTATTTTGTTGTTTATTTTGGATGTTTCCCCAGACCTGGGTCTTGAACCTAAGGTCCTTGGGATGTATATGGACTATGCCTGGTGGACTTACCCACTAGGCCACCAGGGCGCACCAGAGATTATTCTTTCAATTTAAACTACTTTTTTTTTTAAATTTCCATGACCTCTAGTTGATTCTTCATATACAGTTCCAAAGCCTCCACATCCTTTAGAAGATAGCTGTGACTGAAAGAAAGTTATAATATGTCTTCAGAATGCCACCATCTGGAACCTTCTTCAGGCCTTCGTATTTCTCATCAAGAGAAGAGTCCAGAACTATCTTCTGATTCTGATTTTGGAGCTTGTTAACTGCCCCTTGCAAGGTGCTGCTGAGCAGTCACAGCAGCATCTCACTTCACGTTCACAGCAACCCATAAGGCTGCTGGTGATCATGTCCTCATTTAACAGATGGGCAAAGCAAGGCAGGAAGAAGCCACTTGCCTCAGATCACAGGAAAGCTGAGGGAGGTGAAATTTGAACGTAGACAGACTGTCTCCAGAGCCTGAGCCCTTGTCCACCTGTTATTCTGCCTTAACTTGTGTCGCAGATGCCACATCCCATCTCTGACACCAGTTGGCGCACTTGTTAAAGGCGACGAGTGTAAAGCAGTGGTTCAGCACCAGGGGTGTCTCCGTTCCCCAGGGACATCAGACAGTGTCTGGAGACACTGCAGTGGGTCTGACTGTCACAGCAGGGGAGAGAGGAAGGTGCTACTGGCATCTAGTGGGTAGAAGCCAGGGCTGCTGCACAGGATGCCCCACAACAGAGAGTGATTCGGCCCCAAATGTCACTCGTGCCAAGGTAGTGACACCAGATGTAGAGCATCTAAAACCTCCTGCAGCCCTGGGAACCCATGGCGACCAGCCAACACTGCCGTGAACGCGACAGTGGGTAGGAAGCTGGGAGGACACCCCCCACCTCCTGCCGGCCCCCAGACCGTGTCCTGAGTCCAGTTTGACACGGTGATGGTGAGGAGGGCCACCGACGTCCTCCTCCATTCATTCTCCACCTGCAGACAGGGACCAAGATCCGGAGACACCACTCTGAATCCCAGGAGAAGGTCACAGCGCCCGGCCCGCATGCACCTGCCAGGCCTCTCTCCGCAGCCACAGGTGGGGGATGGAATCTCTGCTCACCAGACCCCGTTTTTCAAACTCAAATCCCAGTTCTGCACTGACCCATAGGAACATGGGAGACCCTTCACCATCATTTCTGATTGATTTTCTGTTGATATCGCTGCCCTGCCCCCACCCCAGGCTTTCCATCAAGCAGTTAATGAGCTGTAAACAAACACTTGGAGACGCAGGCCAGGCCGAGGTTTGCCAAGAAGCCTTTTGAATAGGGAATCAAGGTGGGACCACACGGATGACACTCTCTGCTTTTGCTCCAGCCGGACATGTGTCTCCTTGGGGTTCCCGGGACTGATGGGCTGAGGACATCCCTCCCAAGACAAAGCAGAGAGTAACTACCCAACAGGAAGGCGAGTGCTCTGAGTAAACCCCAAATCTCCCTCCTCCCCACCACCCCCACGGCCTCTGATCTGGGTTAAGGCTCCAGAAGACACAGGGACACGAGGTGGCCCAACCCGCTCTGGTGTCTGCAGGGATTGTGGGCCGGGAAGCTGGAAGCCTCCTTCCTGCGGAAGAGGAGCCTGGGCGGGGCTCTCAGGGTGTCCCGGGGATGCCAGGAGGGGCCCAAGGGCTTCATCTCCCGAAGACGACAGTGGGCTGCAGAGGCGGGGCTTGGTGGTCCCTCCTGGGAGCATCGCCCAAGACCCCTGAGCACCGAGAGCTCAGTTTTCTCATCCACCGGAGGGGTTAATAATTCCTTGCCCGCCTGCCTCCTTGGGCAGTTAGGAACCTCTGGGGACAGCCTCGAGGTGTCACAGAGAGACGGTCCTCCCGACCCCGACACCCCCGGGGCCTCCATCTGTCCCAGCGGCCAAGGCCCGGAGTTTCTCTGCAGCCTGCCTGGATGTTAACACGCAGGGAAAACTTCAAGGAAAACATACAGCTGATAAAAATTTAATGCTATATGTAACAAAGCAGAATGAATATTTAATCCGTGCTTTTATGCGAAACCACATAACCAACCAGCCCCACGCGGCGGCCTGGGCGGCGGCCCCTCCCCGCGCGCGGCGCCCCGCGCCCGGCAGCGAAGCAGTTAAGCTGCTGGCAACAAGCAGCTCCTAATAAACACTCGGCTAATTCTGTAGGAAAAGCACTAATTAGAAAAGCAATAATAATCGGTGTAATTGCTCTAAATTACCCTCCTAACAGAGAACGGCGCTCAGAGCCGGGAACGCAGCTGCCGCCGCCCAGCCTCGCGCCGCGCGATCGCGGCCTCGCCCTCTGCTGCCACCTGGCGGCCGCCGCGCGCCTCGCCCTCCAGACCCAGGCGCCGCCCGCGGACCCCAGCGCTCCGGCGCCCTCTGGCGTCCGCGCCGCCGCACTGACCCGCGGACGGAGGTCAGGGTTCTCTGCGCCTCCTCTCTTCAGGGGCTGCTAGTGAGCCAGCAGCGCTTTGTCTGGACTCCAGGAGGGGAGAATCGGCCCAAAATAATACGGAGCGCTAAAGAGTCCTTGGGCTTCGGGGTGGCGGGGATTTGGGGGACTGCCGTGGGAGCGGGGCTGGAACAGGCCAGTCTGAGATCTGGGGCCTCCCTCGAACAGGGGCCGCCGGGACTGCACGGAGGGAGAGCAGTGCTGCGGCCGAGGGCTCCAGGCTGCGGGGAGCCGGGGAGCAGCACCCGGCGGGCGGGACTGAAACGAAGTTCGCTCCGTCGGGTCTGAGCCGAAGCAGGGTGCGGTGCCGTTCTGCGGGCTCACCGGCCTCTCGGGTGTCAGGCCCGGCCCCGACGCCTGTCCTGGGACCGCCCGTGTCCAGGGCTCCGGGCCCCGAGCCGGTGTGGCTTTCCCAGCCCTCAGAGCCAACCACAGGCGCCTAGCTGTCCTCAGTCCCTCTGCCCGGTCTTCCTGTCCCTCGTCCCCGACCCTGGGAGCTGCCTGAAGGCGGCTCACTGCCCCACGGGTTCGAAGCCTGGGTAGCCGCTCGATGGATGAATGAATGACCAGAACGCGCTGGGTGCCACCCTGGAGGGGAGAGCAAGGCGCAAACCTGTAACCAAAGGCGTCAGCAAGAACCAAGGAGGGTCCTTCGATGCCTCCCAGGACGGAGGACGCTGCTGGCCCGTGGTGGCCCGCGGTGGCCCGTGGTGGCCCGTGGTGGCCCGCGGTGGCCCGCGGTGGCCCGTGGTGGCCCGTGGTGGCCGAAGCCCCGGAGGAGGCGGGGCCTCTGCTGCCCTTGGAAGCCCCTGGCTGTGGAGGTTTGAGTTGAGGACCCAGGGACTGGTGTGGATTCTGTGTCGGTTTTCCACTCAGGGAGGGAACGGGGAGGGGTGTGCGCCCAAAGACACCGACATTCTGCTCCCCTGTCCCCAGCCCTCCCCGAAGGTGCCCTCTTCCTAACACCAAAGCGCCCCATCCTCTGTCTGAAAGCTAGCTGATGCCGCCCTGGGGGCTCAGGCCTATCCGGCTGCAGGGGTGTGGACCTTCTAAAGCCCAAGGACACAAAAATAATAAAAGTGTTTTCTCCCCCTCTTCCACCTTTCCTTCTTTAAAAAATGCTGTTTTTTCCACTCCCTTCTTTCCTCTTAAAAAAAACAGCAAACTCAGGGAGTCATCACTCCAATGCAATTCAGGTGAGATGGCCGGAGACCACGCCCCATCCCAGCTGTCCCAGTCACCAACCACATCAAGTGCCCAAGGCACTTGCTTCTGGGCCTTTCTGCCCTCAAGGCAGCCAGCCGACAACACTTCAGGACAATATTTCCTACTTTAAAGGAACCTGAAAACCAAGAGTGAGAGGCAGCACCCTCCTGCTGACCTCCACGCAAACTCTCTGAGAGGTTCAAGTTTTCACGGAGAAGTCATTCCCACAGAACTGAACTTTCATGACACAATATGTGCCTTCTTCCTCCAGGAAGCCATCCTTGCTTTGCTGTAATGCAAGAACAACCTTGAAATATATGGCATAGCCGGGGGATATGGCTTCTCCATTCCATGAAGTGTTGATTCATATATATTTTGGAGGGAGCCAGCGGCTGGCTGCTTCTACCCACATACCTCGGGTGTCCCTGAGCGGATGCATGAATGGGGACAGACAGAGCCCCTGGGCCCCACTACCACATAAAATGAGCAGCCTCACCTTCTCATCCATGGACGCGGGTCAGCCTGATAGCCACACACACATCACCAGGCTGGGCACAGACGACCTGGGGTAAAATCCTGCCTCTTCCACTGACTCACTGTGTGACTGGGCCATGTACTTCTCTGGGCTTCGTTCTCCTCACCTGTAAAGTGAGGACGCTAATGATAGTAACCCTAACTTGTGGGATTATTGGGAAAACAAATTGAGGCAACGCATATGCAGTGCCTAGCGTCTGGCAAGCACTCGATAAATGCCAGCTCTTAATATTACCTGATTATACGATGGGACTCTGTGTAGCATGCTTGAACCAGCATGCTTGAAAGCCACTGAATTTAATGATCTCTGACGTCTCTTCCAGCTTCTAAGTGCCACGATTTTTACAGGATTCCGTTAAATAAGTCATTTCCACACCCCCAAGCCTTTGCACTTGCTCTTTTCTGCCTGATACACCTTTTTCCTCTGGTCTGCCAAGGGTCTCTTACCTGCCCTAGGGGTCTCACTTGAACTGTCCCCTCCTCTGGGGAGCTTTCTCTCCTCTCTCAGGCAGAGCAGGTCTAACCCGTCCTTCCCACTGCTCCCGTCCACAATATGTCACCTCTGTGCCCGTGACCGTGGTCCCCTTCATCGCTCTCCTTGCCTCTCCCACAAGAACCCTGGCACCAGCGAGCACAGGGGTCTCACTCACAGGACGTCACCTGACCCAGAATAGACAGTTCCACTGGTGCAGTCACAGATGAGGAAGCTGAGGCACAGACGCCTGAAGCCAGTGTTTGGAAACACTAGGAAGTCAGAGGTGAGAGGAGAAATTAGGCCCCTGGGCTCCCAGGCTGGCTCTGCTGCTTCTTTTAACTGGGCCACGTGGTGTCAACCCCAGGGCAGGTGATGGGCAGCCTGGCTGGGGATAGCTGAGAAAGGCCTAAGATATGGGACCCCTGCACACACACAGAAACAGAGGGGGCCTGTGGGGACCGCTCCATCGCTGGACCAGCACAGACGCTTCTAAGTGGCCTCCCAGCTCCCACCCGAGCCTCCACTTCTAGCCCACCCTCCACAGCAGCCAGAGTGGTCAGACCTGGGTCCAGCAATGTCACTCCCTGCTCCAACCTCAGCGGCCCTCTCCCAGAGTTAAAGCCAAGTCCTTCCAACAGCCCCACGGCCCGCCTGCTCAGACTCCATCCTCCTCCCTGCTCACTTTGTTCCAGTCAGTGGGCCCAGCTGACATTTACAGATGCCAAGCGCAGTCCTGCCGAGGCCCCCGCTTCCTTCCACCTGCAGTGCCAGTGCCCCGAGAGCCACATGGCTGACGTCGGCCTGGCTTTCCAACTCCGGCCTCACTGTCCCTCTTCAGAGAGGCCCGATCTAAAAAAACATCCCATTCTGCTCCGCCATGTACCCTGCGTCTTAGTTCTTCCTCACAGAACTTCACATATATGGAATACATATGTTATATATAATATATTTTCCTTTGTTCTTTCCTCCCCCGGGGAACTGGAGCCCCTGGAAAAGGAGCGTTGCCTTTTATTGGCACGTGTGTCCTCATGTCTGACCCTCACATCACACCTGCCCCATAATGTGAGCTCAGTAAATGTTTCATCAATACCGAAACTCACACACAAGAAAAGGAACTTCTAACGGTGGGGCTTCGGGCATGATGTGCGTCGCAGACGGGCGACACAGGATGGGGCTCGCAGCAGGGGGCAAAACGGCCACCTTGTGGCTCCTGGGAGTCTCTGTCGCTGCTGGTCTCATCTGAAGCCAGCTGCTTGGCTGGCCCTCACAGGAAAGCATTCAGAGTTCCATCCCCACGTGTGGCTGTCGGGGGTTTGTCTGCCTGGTCATGTGGCCGATCTTCCGAAGATGGTCCCCATGAGGCCCGCTGTTCACTGCCTGCCCGACTCACTGAGACATCACCATGGACGTCACCTTCCCATGACGTCTCCTAACTTTAGGTTCCACCCCTGGTTTGAGTGCAGCCAAATGGAACATTTAATTTCCAACTACTTAACCTTGAATTTGGTGTCCCTCCTCTAGTTACAGGACGGCCGCTTTCCCAAGAGAAGAAGCTCCCACCCACACGTGTCCCGCATTGGACACTGCCTCTCTGGGGAGGGAGACAAGAGCCCCAGCCTGCCATTGTCTTTGCTGAGTTCACAGGCAGGTGGACAAAAAAGCTGGATGAATTCTTCATGACCGCTCACAGGGCAGCTCCTGCAGCCGCGCCTATCATTGGCCACCCGAGGGCCCTTGAATGGGGATGAAGGACAATGTCTTCTCAGCGAGCCTGCTTCCTTTCTTAAGTCTTTGAAGTAGACTCCGGCATCTCCTTCTCCAGCTCCTCCTTTGGAAAAGCTAACAATGCACTTCAGCTGCAACCAGAATCCCATAGCCAGGTCAAGGCAAGGTCACCATGGCCTCCAGAGCAATGCCCCTTGCTTCCACACCCGGGAATCACTGATTGGTGGTGGGCGTCCTTGTCCCAGAAAGGGCCTCCAGGGAGAGAGCTGCCCTCCATCTACACGGAAAAGCCTGGGGAGTGAGCCCTCTCCCCACAGCGTCCTCAGACACCAGTTCTGCCATGGCGCCCCCTGCTGGTGGGTCCTGGGCAGTGTGGGGACCGTGTGCCCTGGCCTGACGCCCCTCTGCTCTGTCCAAGCCAACTTCCTTGGCCCTCACCGGGAGAAGCCCTCCCAGAGAAGATGTGGCAGATCTCTGGCCCAGTCCCTTCAACAGTCCCCCGCATACATAACTGGGTAAAGAAGCGGTGGTCTAGACACGCAATGGACTTCTCTGCCGCTGGCAACCCCCTGGATGGAACCAGGAGGAACTTATTTCATTAAGCAAAATAAGCCAGAAAGAAAAAGAAAAATGCAGGACGAATGGATTCCTGTATGGAATATAAAGAAATGAAACCACCAAACTGGCAAATCTCAACAAAACTCACAGGACACAAGACTGGTTACCAGAGGGGAGGGAGTGGGGAAGGAACAGGGGAATGAAGGAGTTAAAAAAAAAAAGTCCCTTTAAAGGACAGGGTTCTCCAGCATTGATGTTGTGAAATATAATACTGCTAGTATTCTGTACTTAAAAGACAGTTATTAAATAGACTGTCAGTATTAATAAATTGTTAAAAAACAAAACAAAACAGTATGCCCCTTAAAACATAAAAAGGAATTGAAGAATGAGGGTGGGGGAAGAAGTAGGAGACTTGGGGAGAAGGCCGAGGCCTGGGGAGGGGCTGGATTTGAGTTAACGGGCTATGTATTTTTGCTAAATCCACAGCATTCGGTACAGCACCAATTCAGCGTCACTGTGGGTTACTTTGTCCTGGGGTTGTTAGGATGGAGAAGCTGGGAGGCAGGTAAGGCAGGGCCAGCCAGAACAGGTGGCAATCCCAACCTCTTCCTAGAAATCCTCCCGAGGGGAAGGAGAGAGGTGTGGACAGGCCACGAATCCTGGGGGAGAGTCGGGGTGGGGTCAGAGGGAAGAGCCCAATCAGCCTGGGAGGGAACCTGAGTCACTGACAGAGATTCCCTGAGGACAGGATGTGTCTGTGTAACTCTCTGTGGCCTGGGACCCAGGGGCTTCATTTGGATTTATTGGATCTTTATGGTCCAGGGATCAATAGCTGGATCAATTGATTGGATCCTAGGAGCAACAAATGTACATCACCCAAAGAATCTATGCGCCTCAGTGTGCGACAGAGCCAAGACATCCGACCTCACTTCTGCGTTCCTGTGTAACTTCCCTTATTGCCAAACTTCAGGGGATGTCAGAGTCGATGGTCCTCAGAGGGTAACTCCTTTTACAGATAAGCTGGTGATGGCAGGTCCTGGTTTGCCAGACAGTTTCCACCCATGGTGCCTGGGTAAGCATCAGGAATACTCCTTTTCACTCACAGGAGTGGCCTGGTTGGACAGTGAGCTATGCAGTCACCCCACAGAAGAGGAAACAGGCCTGGACCATCACAGCCCACAGTAGTCCACCGTCGTGCTCCCATGTCCTGATGTCCTATGCTCTTCCTAAACTGAACCACTGCTGAAGACCAAGTCCTGGGGCTAAGATCCACAGAACAGGACCCCACCTGTCCCCGGGGACCTTCCTCCTACAGGAAGTCCTCCCTGAGCAGGGCAGCCAGCAGGCACTCATTCACAGCTGAGCTCTGCCAATCCTAGATACAGCACTGACTTAGTTTCTCCATCAGAATCAGGCCAAAGAAGAGATTGTCATGGAGGAGTGTGGAAGAGGAGGGTAGACAGGCAGATGGTCAGGAGCAGGGACAACTACACATTGCTTTTCTGGGACAGAACAGGCAGCAATCCCGAGTGTCCTCTAGAATCCTCAACAGTGCCCGATGCCCTGACGTAGAGAGGAGGAGCGGCACATCTGGATGGGACTGGGATTGGAAAGTGCATTTAGTCATTAGCACTCTGTGTCCTGAGCAGGGAGGAGGTCCAGGTCCTATCTCCTGAGAGGATAGGCTGCTTTTCTGATAGCCCGTCCTGTTTCCATCCCATCTTTGTAAATTCAGACCCACTTGCTGGGCCCTCTTCCATCCGGCCACTTTTTTTCTGGCTGCTGGCTTTCTGGAAGCCTCCCCAGAATCCTTTCTCTTCTCTGAGGTGTGACAATCGTCCCCCAGCCTTCCCACTCACTTCTGAACAGAAGGTGCTCCTTTCCCCTCTGCCTGAAGTGGGCCAGCGCCGTCCACTCCCGGGGATGTAGCACCACCTAGTGGCCCCCTGCAGCCTGACAGGGCCGCCTGTGAAACTTCAGGGAGTCAACCCAACACCAAACATATCCAAGGCACTATGCCAGGCCAAGAGGGAGTTGCAGGAGGTCAAAAACGGGAAACAAAAGCAAGCAAACAAACCTAAAACGTGCCCCCTGGCCCCAAAGCACTGTCTTACAGTTGGAAACTGAGCCTAATACACAACGGAAGTGTGATGTCTTTGAGCCTAGGAATCAGCAGGCCCTGGTTCCAGCGCTTACTGGGGGTGCTGTCCTGGGCGCATTATATAACCTCTGTAAGCCTCAGTTTCCTATTTGGGGGGTCATAAGAATGAGGGGGCATTGTGAAGATAAACTGAATGGAAAGATTAAAGCACTTAGCACAGTGCTTGGCAAATGATTTTCTAAAGAGACGCTATTGTTATTGAGATGTTGATGTGGTCACCTGACCTCAGTCTTCTAAGAGCTCAGGGAAAGGTCAACCCGACAATAGACTGGAATTTTGCCAGAGAAAGTCATGGGCCAAGTGAAGAATGCACTGAGGTGCAGCAGCAAATGCAGGTCTGGGACTCAAGCACATCAGTGAACCCTGTTCAATCCAGTGTTTAAATGAAAGGAAGACAAAGGACCTGAGCAGGTAATCCTTAGGCTTAGGCATAATGTCTTTCATCAATTAACATGCATGATACTGTGCCCCTATTATGTGCCAGGCTTTGGGGATTCGGAGTTGAAAACGTGACTCAGACACTTCAATCTGGACCACGTCACAGAGAGGAGAGGCGTGGGGATCAGAGTCACACCATCCTCTGGCCCCCCGCCCAGTCTCCATACCAAACCCAAAAGGCCAGGGTGATGGCCGATGCTGTGTCGCTGTCAGGCTAAAGCTCCAAGGGGAATCAGATGCAGATGGTCATCAGGTCACAGGACCTTCTCCTTCCTCTCTGCTGCTCCTCTGCAAACAGCCCTGCCCCGCGGCATTGCTTCCTCCCACTCTGGTGCAGAATTTAGACTGGCTGGAGGGTGACACACATGACGGAGGGTCCAGTATATCTTATCCACCAGTGGCCAGCATTCAGTACATGGACAAAGCAACGTTCAAAAATACTTGTTAAGTGGGCAAGTGAATTAACTAAAGTTTTCAGAAAGCAGTTCATTGTAGGTGCCTTCCTCTTAGGCCTGGCAATAGCACCTGAGACCTTTCACAACTCTTCCAGTCTTCATAGTCTCCACCGAGAAAATAAGGACACTCAGAACTGGATTTTATCATTAACCCCTAACCGCCTCGTTTTTTATCTTGTTGTTTTGTTTATTTTGAATTGAGATGTAATCGATGTATAATATGCTGGTTTCTTATGTATGACATATGAGTCAATATTTGTGTATCTAGTTACATATTTTAATATGCCTATTAATTATTTAATCTGTGGTGTTTTTTTTATGTCCCCCAAGTTCCATGGGCAGGGATTTTCTCCTTCATGCTAAATTTAGTTCATGGATTTCCCGTCATGGTTACACCATTTTTGGATTCCACACTAACTTATGTGTTTAGAGGTCATCAGTCATGAAAGCTTAAGTCGGGAGAGAAGAAATCTGGTGGTTCCTGGAGCCAGGATCCTCCACTCGGGCCTCCTGACCACCTCATAAAATGCTGGGTCAAGTCAAGATTGTAAAAGATCTGAACATCTTAGTATGCTAATGAGAAGAAATGAATAACGTAATGTCAAATACAGAATATATACTCAATGCCTTATGCTCAAAAACTTAATGGTACAAACGCAGTCTGACTGAGAACACAGTTGTCAACAATTCATGGAGAAAATGAGCATTTTTTAATTGCCCAGTAAGATAAAGACAAAATTTAGGATTTCAAGAAAGATCCAGGAAATTATTTAAATTTTAAAAAATAAATAGCATGTATTTATTTCATTTATTAAATAAAAATAAAAATTACAGAACTGCAAGATTGACAAAAACCCAAATTATGAATTTAATGAAAGGGCTTAACAGCTAATTAACAAAGGCAAAACAAGAGTTAGTAAAAGGAAACAAAAGTCACAAGAAATAATCAGAACGAATCACAGAAAGACAAGGAGGCTGTGAAACACATCAGAAAATAAGAGAAATAAAACAATGTAAAAGCAAATATGCATGAAGTTGGAATCACAGAGAAAAGAATAGATACAGCATTTGAAAAGATAATGCTTGAGATTGTCTCAAAATCAGTAAAAGATTTAAAGTCACGTAATAAAACAGTTGAAAGGCAAAAAAGGATAGAATCTTTAAAAGGGCCAGAAGGAAAAGGAAGACTATCTTCAAAGGATTTATTAATATGAAGAAGAAAACCAGAAGACTAGAGGAAAATATCTTCTATGTGCTGAAAGAAATTACTGCCAATCTAGAATTCTATACCCAGCAAAGAATACCCTTCAAGAGTAAAAGTGAAGTAAAAATATATTCAGAGATATAGAAACAGAGAAATGTATCAAGCAGTTTCACACTAAGTGGGATATTACAGAGTATTCTTTAGACAGAATGAAAATTATTTCAGATAGAACCTCAGAAATGCAGGGAGGAATGAAAGACAACAAAAAGGGTATGCGTGTACTAACTTTGGTTGTATAAAGCAATAATACTTATATCTACATTTAACAAATGGCAAAAGGCATGCAGGAAATTTCATTAAAGAATATAAATAATGGAAAATAAGCACTTGAAAAGATAATCAACATCATTATCACTTGTCTTTGAGGAATTACAAGTTTAAACAATCATAACACCTTATACCACTAGAACAATGGAAATCAGACTGACATGCGGATAAAATATGTAGCCTCAGGAACTTTTAACCTACTTGGTAAGTATGTAAAATGGTATCGTTCTTTAGAAAACAGTCTGGCAGTTTCTTGTAGAGCTAAATATACACTTATCCTATGACCTACCAACTCCACTCCTAAATATATGCCCACGAAAATGGAAACATGCAACTACAGAAAGACTTGTCCATATTAGCCCAAAATTAAAAACCATTTAAATGTCACTCCGAGGAGAATGGACCAAAAAATGTGGTCTATTCATGCAATGAAATATTACTTAGCAATAAAAAAGAATAAGCTCATAACAGCATGGCTGAATCTCACAAGTATTATGTTGCATAAAAGAATCTAAATGCATCAAATTGTATACTACATGATGTCATTTATATAAAATTCTAGAATAGACCAAATTAAGCTCTAGTAATAGATACTGAAATGGTACTTTCCTTGAGGTAAAGGGGGGTGTGGGTAGAGGTGAATCTATAGGAAAAAGGCATGTAGCATCTCACTGAAGTGATGAAAATGTTCTATATTTTAGTTAACTTACTAGTTACATGGACATATACTTTGCCCAAGCTCATAACTGAAACTCTCCACATTTATTGTATCTAAATTATATTTTCATTTAAAAAGTAAAATTAAATTATGCTGAGTATTTCCCTAACCTCAATAAAATTAAGTTAGGAATTAATAACAAAAGTACAACTGAAAAGTCCCTGTGTGCATTAAAATTAAAGAAATACATTTCCATAATACTCATGAGTCAAAGAAAATAATTACAATGAAAATTTGGTAATATTTTGAATTCAGAGATAATAAAACACTTAACACCAGAGCTTGTTGGATGTTGCTAAAATCTCAGAGGGAAATTTAATAGCCTTAAATGCATATATTACCACCAAGAAATAAAAGCTTAAAAAATCCACTTCAAGAATTTGGAAAGGAAAGAACGAAACAAATCCAAAACCAAAATTAGAGTTTAATAATAAAAGTGCAGAAATTTAATAAATCTATAAATTTGTTCTTTAAAAAGAAACATTAAATTTACAGCCCTTTAGTGAGGCTAATCAAGAAACAAAGAGAGAAGGAACAAATAACCAATTTAAAGGGTGAATAAAAGGTCATCACTACAGATCCTATCCCTAAAAAGGTCAAAAGAGTGGGTAACATGAACAACTTTGTGCTGATGTTTTTAAATAAACACTTTTATTGGATTTTATCTAGTTATTCACCTTGGTTGCTCCCCCGGGGCCCCAGGATGCAAAACAGAGTCCTCAGCATGCGTGTGGACTGCACTCAGCGAGAGGTGGTGGACTTAACCACTTCTCCACCAGGGTGTGCCTGTACTGATATATTTTAAAGTCAGAGAAAATAAACACGTTCCTAATAGCATACAACTACAAAAACTGACATAAGAACCATGAAACCTGAGTAGTCCTGTGACTATTGTAATGACTCTGCAATTTAAAACCTTCACACAACAGAAAATACTAGGTTCAGATTAAGGAAATATAAATTCAAATGTATTTACCATCAAATTGAACTAAAACACCGGGAAAACACATCACATAAATGAATTCATTTTCTACTGCTGCACAACAAGTCAGCACCAGCACAGCAGCTCGAAACCACAGCCAGTCTTATCCCACATGGGCCAGGAGCCCAGGCCCTGCTGAAGTGTGTTTGTGCTCAGTGCTGTGCAGGCTACGACCAGACCCCGGCAGGGCACGGTGTCATCTGGTGCCTGACTGCACAAGAAATCCCCTGGTCTGGTCTCCTTCCGGCGACCAGGAGAATTCATCTTCTTACATCTTCTTACCTTCCTCCTGCCTTTCAGCTTTGACAGGTTCCCCGCACTTCCCTGCCACCTGGCCTTCTCTATAGACAGTTTTTTGCTTCTTCCAGACTAGCAGGAAGGGCTTTCTCGTCCATCTGCTAGGACAGAGGTCTAGATAAAGAAGCACAGCCATGGGAGTCACCTCCCATCATCTTTGCCATATTCTAGTGATTAGACATAAGTGGAAGGGTCCCACTCACACCCCAGGAGAGGGGATTATACAGAAATAAGGATCGGATCATTGTGTTGTGTCAACCTGAGAGTCCGAGAGGGAGTGATTGGGGTCAATCTACAGTCCTTGAACAGAAGAGTAAAGATACTAACAAGTTTTTCATTCTATTTGATTCAGTACACATATTAAAGATTGTAGGGTGACCACTAGAAGGATAGAACTAAGATATATAGCTTCAAAGTAACAGAGGAGGTTAGGGGGATTCTAGTCCTCATGCAAAAGAAAACAGGTAAGAGAGAAGAGAAATCAAGGAAATTGAGCAAGTGGAAAATGCAAAATAATATAAATAAATCCACACTTATTAGTCATCACAATAAACATAAATAGATTAATTTGCCAGTTAAAAGATGAAGTCTGTACAGCTCAATATTTGAGTGATGGCTCTATGAGGTAACTACGAGAGACACTGGTGAAAATGAAGACACAGAAAGTCTGAAAATAAAAGGATGGATAGTTTACATATGTATCATCAAAGCATCGTTCAAGAGAAGAATGAATAAATATATTGTCATCTGATCATAAAATTGTAATATTCAGCAGTAAAAATAAGTAAACCAAAGCAATATTTGCCAATGTGGACAAAGGCTGAAAAATATTGAGAAGAAAAAATCAAATCATAAAATAATGCAAGAAATACAACTCCATTTAAATAGATTTCAAAAAATTCAAAAAGAATACATTTTCTTTGATATGTATATAGTGCTAAATTTTAAAGAAGAAAGGAAATCATAAACAAAGTATTTGAAAATAGGGGCAGGATTTCAAAAGAGTATTCAGAAAGTTTCAAAATTATTACAATACAGTTTGGTAATATTTTGAATTAAATAAAATGCAATGTACAAAAACAATTTCTTGATGTATAACAGATGTATATTTATTTTAATTGTTGTGTCTTAACAAATGATCGAATATGTAATATTCTTTTAAACATATTTAAGATTTAATAACTTTAAAATCTACTGAAAGCATGAGAGTTTGCTGTTTTCCTGAATCAGAGGAAAGCACAGCAGTGCAGCTATGAGAAGAGAGATCTTCCCCCAGAATTTCCATGAACCACCAGACAGCAGCCTGTAAGGTCCGACAGACACAGAACTGCATGTGAGCACCCATCAGACGACCCCTCCTGTCAAGAACTTGAGGCAAGACCAAGGAACCCTTATGCACTTTCACCTTTAGTGAATTTGATGAATGGCCTCTCGTGTCTGTCAGAATTCTAGTCTAGGTAAGAGACTTCCGCACAGATCTTTGCAATACTAAGTTATGAGGTCACTTTCTCATTTCATACATTTTTTGTTAACACTTACCATGTGGCTCGCCTGGGTTAACTCTTAGGGATATGAAAGTGGTGTGAGTGTGTGGGTATGTGTGTGTGATGACATGTGTGTGCATATGACCAGTCCCATCCTGAGATGCATCGAGACCAAGAAGGGGACAGACGAGCAAATGTGCCGATGCCGCAGAGACTTTCAGTACAGTGGTCTCTGCGTACGAGGCAGGACGATGGGGAGGTTTCCAATCAGAGCTCCCAGCTCCGACCTGGTCAGCAGCATTTCATGGCTCTGTTGCCCAGGGTCAAACCTTCCCTGACTTCTACTGTTTACTCAGCCCTGATCATCCCCTGACATGATGAGCCCATTTTTCACACCTTGCTGTGGGAACTGGGGCCCTCACTGCGCTGTCCTAAAGCAGCCCCTTCCAGGCTCGGGGAGGACAGCCTGGGGCGGGTCAGGTCCTAGGGGCCTGTCGCACGGGAGGAGGATGAGGAAACTAGGACACAGGTCTCCCGTCTTCCCGCCTGAGTCTCCACACCAGAAGCACGTGAACCCAGTTCAAGCTGTTTTTCCCTTTGTTCAATTTTTCTTTTTATTAAGCAAGAACAAAAAGAAAAGGGAGGGTCCAAATAATAAATAAGCCTCCACTTCCACATGACTCCACCTCCCCTCTGATAACCTCAGTTCAGCTGTCAAGGTTTGCAGGTTTATTCTCATTTTATCCTCTCGGTTCATTCGCATTGTTTGTCCATCTTCCAAACACAGGTGAAATCCAAACACAGGGTTTATTCTTCTCCTGTTGACTTACATCACTAAGCAGAATACCCTCAAGACACCACCATGTTGCTACAAATGACAAGCTGGCCATGCTAACGGCTGAGTGGAAGTCCACCATGTAGGTACGAGATCTGCTTTGTCCATCCACCCATCAGCGGGCATGTAAGTCGGTTCCACATCTTGGCTATGGTGAATAGGGCTGCGTTAAGCATGTGGGTGACCTTGGCCAACCCAAACTGGGGGTGCCAGGAGAGGAGGGCAAGGGGGCAAGGGAGGCAGGGATGCAGTGGGGACACTGGCTCCACACTGTCAGGCTGAGTGGTCTTAGGCAAGTCCCATCACCTCTCTGCACCTTAGTTTCATCACCTGTGAAATGGGTGGATTCCATGGGGGAAGCGAAGGAGTTGATTCAAGGGAAGTCCACTGAGGCACAGGCTTCATGCTCAAGTCTGGCCGGGTCCCTTAACCCTTCCATCCCCACTTAATCCAGAACTCCCAGCCGGCACCCAAGGCCACTCTTGGCACACATTCTACCCAGAACAGACTTGGGAACTCCTACAATAGCCTCCCAAGGGGCTTCGGATAAGCCGAGAACAGAGTGTGCACTGACAAGGGAATCCGAGGTCCTTCCTTTCAGCTTCAGATCAGCACTATTCTCACTCCTACTGGGAGAGAAGACAGCTACACCCAGCTCTCTGAAGCTCCTTCCAGACTGGATAAGACCAGGGTCTTCCCTATTGCCTAAAGGTTGCTATGCACCCCAGCACCAGCAGGTGACCCCAAGGAATCAGTCACCACCTGCACCCCACTCCTGGGGCTTCTGAGAAGGTATCATTTCAAAGTATAGGTACCTGGAGCAGCCGGGACCTCAGCAGAGTGCAGGCCAGCCTCCCTATCCATTTGGAGGCCACAGGTCACTTTAAAATCTGGTGAAAAGTATTAACCTGCCCCCCAGAAAAGCACTCCGGTACATACATTCAGTGTTGTCATCTGGCTTCATAGCACCCCGGACACCCCAACACAGCCACGGCTCTCCAAGGGCCCTTGTAACTCCACCCAGGAGTTCTGGCCTGATCTTGGCCACCTCTCATTGTCTCCTGCCTGTGCTCAGACCCGAGCCCATGCTTATCCTGGAGAAATCTGGGTAAACACCTCTACCCACGGAGTCTGAAAGGAAAGTTTAGGGGAGGAGGGCTGATAAAAGCGGGGAGGGTCTTTGTGGTTTGGGGGATTACAGACTGGTTGTCCATAAGCCCCAGATCTAGACTTTTTAAAATATCAATGACTGATTCACTCCTTCTTCCAAAAGAAATCACAGCCCCACCTGCATGTTAGGACACAGAGATGAGGGGAGGGAATTGGAGGAACCCAAGTTTAGGACATGTCTTTCCCCATCTGGGGCATCTCAGAGCCAAAGCACTTAGGAGAGCAGGTCCCAGGCACTGAATCCCACAGACACAGCTCCACCCCAAGCTGGTTGGATTATCCCAAACCAAACTTAAACTAAGAATTGCGGGGAGGGAAAATGAAAGCAAACATGAAGCAACAGGAGGATCATGGAATGACAGAAGCGGAGTCAAACTCACAGAAACAGATGGTGACTGGTGTCCAATATGGACCCTTAGAGATCAGTCCAGCCTCTTATTTGTCCGAGGAATTGAAGGTGCCGATAAGGATGATGCTTGACCAGGTCTTGAGAGCCCCATCTAGAGTAGGGCTGATGAAATTGGCTGCACAAGAGAATCACCTGAGACACATGGGAAAATACTATGCTCAGACACTATCCGAGACCATTTGGAGAATCTGGGTACAGGACTTTACATGCATATTTTGTATATTTCCCAGATAATTCTAATGAGCAGCCAAGGTGATTCGTTATTCTAGGATAGTTCTCTTTTCTTTCTTTCTTTCTTTGTTTTTTTTTTTTGTTGTTGTTAAACAGATAGAATAACTAAGACCCTTCTATGCAATTACCTATTTTAGAAATGTGCCCATATTCACATTACACACAAGTGGAGAATGGAGAGTGAAGAAGAACCCGTGATCATAAAAATCTCACATTCAAAACATGGTTGAACTTAGGGGAAAGTGGACCCCACTTTCTCTTGCTTGGTCCAGAGAATCAGTATTTACAAGGAGGATTTAAGGAACTTTTATCATAGGAAAGAAAAAAAATGTGATGAACAGCATGCAAAAGAATGAAGTTGGACTCTTTCTTGACCTATAGACACAAATGAACTCAAAAGGGATCAAAGATTTAAGTGTGAGTCAAAACAATAAGACTCTTAAAAAAAAAAAGGAGTAAATCTTTATAGCATGACACCAAAAGTGCAAGTAACAAGTGAAAAATAGATTTAAAATATTTCATCAAAATTACAAACTCTTGTGATAAAAACTATCATCGAATATATTTGCAAATCATATAATAAGGGACATGGATTCAGATTATATAAAGAACTCTAATAATTTATCAATAAAAAGACAGTCCAATTTTAAAATGGGCAAAGGATTTGAATAGACAGTTCTTCAAGGGAGATTGATAAATGGCCAATAAATATATGAAAAGATGTTTAGCACCCTCAGCCATAAGGGACATGCAGATCAAAACCACATTGAGATACCACTTCCGAACCACTAGGATGACTAGAATCAAAAAGAGAATGTGGTGAGGATGTGGGAAAAGCGAATCCTTCACACATTGCTGGTGGGAGTGGAAAACAGCACAGCCAATTTGGTAAACAATGTATCAATACCTCAAAACGTTAAATGCAGAGTTACTGTGTGACTTAACAATTCTTTTCCTAAGACTATATCCAAGAGAAAGGAAAATAGCCACATGAAACCTTGTTCATGATTGCTCATACCAGCATTCTTCATAATAGCCCCAAATGGAAACAACCCAAATGTCTGTCAGTGAATGAAGAGATAAGTAAAACGTGGTATGTCAACACAAGGAAAGATTATTCAGCTGTAAAAAGGGATTAAGTAGTCAGACATCTTACAACATGGAGAAATCTTGAAATCATTAAGTTAAGAAAAAGGAGTAGTCACCAAAGACAGCATATTGTGTGATTTCATTTATATGACATGTCTAGAACAGGCAGACCTATAGAGATAGAAAGTATGTTAGCAGTTGTCTAGGACTGGAGGGAGATGGGAAGTGACTGTTAATGGGTAAAAAGTTTTCCTTGGGGAGTGATGAAAATGTTCTAAAATTGGTTTTAGCGATGGTTGCGCAATTTTGTGAATATACTAAAAACCACTGAATTGCACAACTTAAATGAGTGAATTGTGTGGTATGTGAGTTATATCTCAATAAAGCTGTCTTTAAAAATCACTTCCTCATTCTAGATGGGATTGGATCATTGCCTCTTACATTTCCTATCTTCTTTCCATATTTTTATTCACTTACCTGTCTCAATGCATGTTTCTTCTAATCTGGCACTCACTTTCTCTCGATCTCTCTCTCTCCCTTTCTCTTTCTACCCTGGGGACCCAGCCTCCTTGCTATGAGGAAGCTCAGGCCACATGGAGAGACCACGCATGTGTGTTCCAGCCAAAAAGAGCTAAGGTCTCAGCCCACAGCCAGCATTAGCCTCCAGAAGGTCAGAAGAGAGAGGGAGGGAGGACGCATGAGCATGGCTTCAGTTCCAAACTTCCACACCCACCCGACTGACAAAAGCTGAGGAGAGACAAGCTCTCTCCCCTGAGTCCCCACCAAGTTCAGATTCCTGAGATACCAGTTATCCATTACTATAAATTACCCCATAACTTTGTGACTTGAAACACTTACTTTCCCATAGCCTCTAGATGAGGAAACGGGGCGGGACTTAGCCGGATCCTTCGTGTCAAGATCCTTTCAAGGGCTGTAATCAAGGTGTTGACTGGAGCTTTAATCTTCTGAAGGCTCCACTAGGGAGACCAAGTTCACTCATGTGGTTTCCAGCAGGGTCCAGTTCCTTGAAGTTGGCTGAGCTAGCACTTTCAGTTCCTTGTCATCTGGTCTTTCCAACATGGCAGCTGGCTTCATGCAAACCAAAAAGACAACACATTGAAATGGTTTCAAGATAGAAGTCATCTTTTCATAACTTTACCACCACTTGACATACCATCACTTTTGCAGTATCTATTTATTAGAATCCAATTATTAGATCCAGCCATTCATAAGGGGAGAAGATAATACAAGCATGAAAATAGCAGAAGCCATATCAAAAGCTCCTTTTAGTACTGAGAAAAATTAATTGTGAAAGTAGTTCAGTCTACAATGGAACCAGATGCAGTGGAGAATCTTACACATGAGAACAGAACTTAAGAAGTTGATTCCCAGAGGACTCAGGTTTGTAGAAAATTAAGACTTATTTCCTCCCCAATGAACAATGCATGTTTGCCAAGAATCTCTCCCCATCCTTAAGCCAAAGAACTTCCTGCTTGGACTCTGGCTGGACTCACCACTCTTTGCACTCCTTGCCCAGGAAATCAGCTCCCCGCCCCAACCCTCAGTGGACTCAACTGTTGTTTGTTACAGCTTGTAGTCCCCGAACTGTAATTCCTCTGCTTTTCTGGAATAAAGTCGAGTTCTACTCATTTGAGCTCCTCCCAGCTTACCTCCTTATTTAAGTTGATGATGTCTTATTATTTGTCTAGTATTTGGCATTGCAATAATTTCTTATTAGATAACTGAAAACACAGGGCAAGAGAAGAGCTAGGTAGGGAAATCGCAATGGCTGAATATTTACTATGTGCCAGGATTTTTTATAAATAGCAAACTTGAAGGTTAAAGAAGTTTAGTGACTTGCCATAGCTACTTTTGGCAGAAAGAGGATGAAAACCCAGTTCTATCAGATTCCACAGACCATGACCTTTTTCACTTTTTCACTTCCTTTCCTTCGGGGAGAAACAATTCCAAACCACTGGAGTATCAAAATAGTAATTTGCCAAAGGCTTTTTTCCCCTCAATCACGACATTTAAGTAACAGATTATTTCCAGGTACCTTCCCCTACTCAGGCCCCCTCAACTGTCAGTTAACTCTTAATGCAAAGTCTATGTTTTATGAAGCTGTTATAACCAACTCATCATGCTGAGCTAGATTTTCCTCCACAAAAAAACAAGTTTTCTGAAATACTATACCTTGCCCACAGTGAGGACAAAGATTCCAAAAGGTTGTTTCAAATACTAAAAAAGTACATGAGGCAGGCATCTACTTGAGCAGAGAAGAATGTAAAACCAAATTTCTCCTGCTGCCAGTGTTCCTTAGGTTCCATAGGTTCTTCCCTCAAGAGGGAGGTTGAACATATTAAAAAGACTTCATGCTCATTGATTCAAGGAGCCAGGACAGGAGGGAGGCTGACTTTCACCACAAATTCTTTCTGTACAGTATTTTTAAATATATAACATGCATACTCATTACTTTTGTACAACTCTGCTTCAAAACAAATCTCAGATGGGCAATTTCTGTTGGAGAAAAGGAAACATTTGTCAAGATGGATTCTATGATCACTGTATCTTCTTGGGCACTGATTCTGGGCAGCCCCACATGTGCTTAGGACTCTAAGCATCCGAGATGAGCTCAGGTCTGAGAACTCATCAAGGACAGAAACAGCAGACAGATAATCTCTTCAGGTGTACCCCACCTGCTATGGAGGTAAGGAATGTTTTTCCAGAAGAAGTAGATGCTCCAAAGCTAAAGCCTAGAGGGTCACAGTTGAATGATATTCTAGACTCAGAACAGAAGGATAACTCCACTTTTTTGTTGCCTACAATGCTAGTGATAGTAGTAATAATGAGAATTACTATTTATTCATTGGAGTGGTTCATCCCTTAATATTTAATTTGATTATTGATATGGCTGGTATTCAGTCTACCACTTTATGTTTTATTATGTTGATCTCTTCTGGGTTTTTGTTTCTCTGTTCTTACTTTCCTTCCTACTTTAACAAACTAAACATATTCTAGAATTATGCTTTAATGTATTGACTGGTCTTTTAACTAGAACTGTGTGCATTGTTTTTTAGAGGTCAAACCAATATAAACCCATATTTTTCACAGAACTGATATTCTGCCAGTTCATATCAGATGTAGGAACTTTGAGATATGCTCCCATTTCTCTATCATCTGTTCCATTCACAGCACTTTCTGCTGTGGCTGTCCTGTGTGTTACATCTGCATGCACTGTAGCCTGAAAGAAACACTGCCATTTCTTTTTAAAATAGTCATATGTATTTTAAAGAAATGGCATGGAAAAGGATAGTCATGTCTTCCCCCAGATACTTACCATTACTGACATTCTTCAGTCCCTCAAGTTTCCCGCTGGTATAATTTCCCTTCAGCCCACTTCGCCTCTCTTCCCAGGAAGATCCTCTGGCAATGTGAAGGATGTCTACTTTGCTTTCTTTTTTGAGGGATGTATTTGCTAGATATAGAATCTGGGTTGACAATATTTTCTTTTGGCACTTTAAAGATGTTGTTCTACTATTTTCTGGGCGCCGTAGTGTCTCACAAGTTGGTGGAAGTTAAAATTTTGTTATTCAGTATGTTTTTCTTTTCTCTGCTTTCATTTCTCTTTATCTATCTTGGGTTTTCTGAGTTTCAACTAAACTATATTTCCATCTTATTTGCTGTGTGCATATACTACTTGAGGATCCATGGGTTTCTTGAATTCATAAATTCATGTTTTTTGGCAATATTTGGAAAATAATCTGTTTCTTCAAATATTTTTGTCTGCCTCATTCTTTCTCTCATCTTGCTCTGAGACTTCAATTACATGTATATGAAATCTTTTGGGTTTATCTACAGGCCCTCTTTTTAATTATTTTCTTACTTTTGAATGTTGCCTTTTATAAAAATATATAATGTACACTCATGTACTTTTTTAAATCACACAGCACAGAGGGCAGAGAGTAAAAACTTACCATTTCAGTCTTCCTTACACAGCTCTCTGACCCCAGTTCCGGTCCCCATCAGCAAGACCTGTTATCAATTTTATCTATCATTCTTGATGTTGACATTGTACAGTGAGTTCTTTAACACCAAAAGACTCATACCACAACATGTGTACTTTTTAATTCTTTTTTGTTGCTATTAATTTCCAAAGTATCACAATTGAAAGAATTTTATTTCTTTTCAATTACTGATAGAATTTCATTGCAGGTATGGACCATTACATTCATGTGCCATCTTGTATTTAATTTGATCCCTGCTAAAAAGAAAGTTAGCACTTGCCCATTTTTCACTGTCACAAGTCAATCTGCAGTCAGTATCCCTAACACATTCTTTACACATTTGATAAAGTACATAAAATCTTAAAACAAGCATTGCTTGCCTGAAGAGTCTTGGTATTTATAATTGGGTTACACCTTTTAAAATATTTCTAATCTAAATCACTTTGGAAAACAATTTTGACTAGCTACCGTAAAGCAAAAGACAACAAAGAATTCACAAACACTACACTCTAACAAATTAATTTCCCATAGGGGAACTTTTTAGAAATCCTGAAACTATTTTATATGTATATATGTATTGACCATGATGATTATGCATAATGAGAGGCAGCTTTTTCATTATTAGAAAAAGAAGCTACCAATAAGCAAGAAAATACTAGAATAAATACCGTTGGGGTGGTGTTAGAGAAGTCAGTAGAAAGTCACTTATTCCTGTACATAGAGAGAAATAGATGGGTTGACATAGTTAGCATACATCCATAACTCCTAGCTCTGCCCACTGAAGGGATTTAGGAAAAGTAACCCTTCAGGAACAGTGAGAACACCTAGTAGCCAGATCTTGGTTTCTAAATACCATTGTCCAATGAAAAGAATCAGAACTTCTTAGAGAAATTGTTGATTCCAGGACTGAGACACGGAAAATACAAGAGAAACTTTGAGCATCTTGTGATACCAGAAACTGGGGAAGTCTTTAAAAGTAAGCATGGGACCATGTCAAAGACACAAGCAACTCTAAAGTTTCCCAGTGTAGTAGTATGGAATGACACACCAAAGAATAAAGTCAATATCTATTGGTCACATTGATAGAAAGAACTTATTAAATAAATAAGTGGGAAAGATGAGAGACAACTCTTCCTTCATAAGAATTCCAACTAGTAAACAGAGAGCTAGTGAGGGAAACAGAAAATCACTACTAAACATCACGGCAACGATTGCTGCAGGCAAGATCCACCAATGAGTGGGTGAAAATTTAAGAAAAAACAAGATACAGCTTCCAAGTTTCTTCCTCAAAATATTTGCTAATTACTATGATGGAATATGTACACAACTTCTTAAATAGTCTTCCAGGAGGTGAACCTTAATTTCTCTCCCTGTGAGTGTAGACTGGACTTAAACTCATATCAAACAAACAAAGCATAAGAAAAAAATATTTAACTGTACCATGGAGAGACCTGACAGAAAACACCTTAACAGTGTTAAAAGTTAACATAACTAGTAACAAGACGTACTGACATCGTGTACCATCTGATACAATGAGAACACATCACCTCTGGGAAATTTTTTTTTTAAATCTATAACATCCACCCTAATTGTGAGAAAGCATTTTATTTACACCAAGTGCAGGAAATTCTACAGAATATCGGACCAAGACTCCTAAAATTTGTCAAGGTCATGGAAGATAAGGAAAGACTAGGGAAGTGTCACAGATTGGAAGTGACTAAGGTGAATATCAATGCAACATGGTATTTTAGACTGAATCTTAGACTAGAAAAAGAGCATTAGTAGAAAAACTAGAAAAATACAAATTAAATCTATCATTCTGTTCAATACAATGATAATCTCAAAACAAAGTTTTTTAAAGTAGTTGCTCTAGTTCAGATTCCCACTCAGAATGAATAAGAGTGTCCATCTCCTCATTTCCTGACACACTGAAATTATCAGACTTTGAATCTTTACCAATTTGAGGAATAAAATGGTGTCTGGCTACCTTGATTTCTAATTCATTTCTTGTGAGAGAACCTGAGTATTTTTTCCTTGCACTTGATCACTTTCTTTTTCTAGAAGCTTCCTAGTCAATATGTTTTTCTTAATTTCTACAGCATCCCTACATGATAAGTATCATATCATTTTACAGCTGTGAAAACAGAGACTCAGTGTGATTAGGAAACTCGCCTCAAGCCTCCCGTCTAATCACTGATGGAGTGACCTTGACCCCAGACCTGTTCAACAACAAAGATGACACTCAGGATAAGCAAGACCTTAGTCTGTATCACAACGCCCCTTCCCATAACCAAATGACGGATGCTCCTTGGCCTGGTACAGTCTGTTATTTTGATTTATGATAAGAAAACAGGAGGAGAAAATTTATTAGAGTTATCCAAAAATCACGTAGTGGCAGGAAAAGACGAGAATCCAAGTCTATCTGCCCCCGTCCAGTGCTCTTTCCATCAGATTATGTGACCGCCCGTGTCACAGGCCCAGGGCTGTCACATCTATGTCCTCACAAGCACACCGGTAAAAATTCTTAGACAGGCTACTCCCAGTCTCCTATTTTCTAATCTGGAATTCAACAAGACTGAAGCAAGTCAGCAAGTTTTGTTTTGTTTTCTTTCCTTTTATTGTAATCAGTGTTGCCTATTTTAGATCAAGTACTAGATACAATGTTAGAACAAAAGCCTTAATCAAACTCTGCATATATGTGAATATAGATGTCCTATCTTTCCTCTTTCACTCTGATCAAGTGACATCTCTCTTTATATTGCAATTCCTGTCCACCTGATGCAAGAGGGGTTCTCTCTCCAATTTACTGGCAATTGCCTAGATGGACACTGGCAATTTTTTCATCTTCATGTTGAGAATATTTTTTGTCTATGTCTTTGTATTGGACGCTATATACCTTCAGAGGGCACAACTCTTTGAGCACCAGGAGAGAGTTGTTCTACCTCCAAGTCTTAGTATAAAGCTTTCAGCACTGACTTCCTGGAATCTTCAAGCCAGAAATGACAACAGTGACGGCAGCATCCTTTACTGTAATTGTCATATACATATTTACTAAACATGCATGCCAGACACCCTTCTGTCCTTCATAGTCAGGTTGTCATTTTTATCTCCCAACAGCATCAGCAACTCCATCTGACAGGTGAGATGTTGAGCACAGAAAAGTAAAGAAATTTTCTCAAGTTTACACAGCTAGTAAATACAGGAGCCAAGAACTGGACCCAGGAAGATGGCTTCAGTGCCCATGCTCACACTGTGTGTCATGCTGTGCTTGATCTGTGATTGAATTGTTTTGAATTTATTCAATTATACTTGAGGAATTAGGAACTCTGTTACAAGAATGCTTTGAATAATCAAAAACAAGAACCTGGCATGTCCTGCTGGAGTAGTAATTTGATCAACTGCCTTTGGCTCACACGGTCCACGCGCATCCCAAGGACCTGGGTTTGCATACCAGGGCTGGGAGAACAACCAAGACAAACAACTGAGTGAAATACAGTGCTTCTTCCTCCTCTCTCTTCCTGCCTCTGTTCACCTTCATTCCTGCCTACACCTTTTCTTTAAAACAAACAAACAAACAAGATTGCTTTTGAATCAACAGAATCTATACCCGTGTGTCCCCAACTTTAGTTGTCCTCAGGTCACCTTCTTGATGTCTGCCATGGTGATACATATAAAGCATACTCTGAGTCATATCTTAAAAATCGACTCAATTGTTTTGGCTTCAGTGGATTATTTAAAAAGGAAAGTGACCTCACATCACTATTATAAGTGGAAAAGCAGTATCATTTACCTTAAGTAAATGGTAACCTAAAAACAATTGCCTTGGAAACAAAACAATGTCAATAAAATGTAGTTAGATTCTGGTACCAACAAAGATTCTGACTTTGAACTCTGTTCTCTTTGCTAGCACAGGAGATTTAGCAAATGTTAGAGGGACTCACAACAGGCCAGCACCAAATGGTAATCAGAAGAATTACCAAACAAACTGAAACAAGAGAGGAAAATCTTCTCTATAATTGGAGATTAAGTGCTCCCCAAAGGAACAGTGGCTTAATCCAAGTAGAAACTTGTTTGTATCTATTAGGAAAGTCCAGAGGTAAGGGATTAGGGCTAGTATGACTTTCCAAAGTGTCATGAAGAGGCACCTTCCATCTTGTGGTCTCATTGGGTATCACTTCAGGGCCCAAGAATGCTGCTCCTATACCAGCCATCACATCAGCTTTCCAGAAAGCAGCAAGAAGGAAAAGGAAAGAAAATAGGACATTCTTTCTCCTTAAGAATACATCTTCATATTTGCTTGTATCCCATTGGCTAGAACTTACTCACATGATCAAGAAGATTGTACAAGGTAGCTTTGATGTTGGGCAACTGCGTGCCTAATAAAGAAAAGGAAATCAATTACTACCATGGAAAAAGAGGGAAATGGAGAGAAAACAGCAATTTCTGCGGTTTATGATTCTCCATGCATATCAGTGTGGCCCCAGGGTTCACCTTAGGTGGCCCACCTATGTCAGTCCAAACCCAGACCTTCTGCAGACATCTGGGCCCTGAGTTGGGTCTTGACACCACTGCTCCTCAGAATACTGCTCCTTCCAGGCTGAGTAGAGCTCTTCTCTCTCCTACCACACTTCTGTTTTGTTATTAGGCCCCTTACAGGCTGTCCTGCCCCCTGAAACCATCCCCTACAGGCTGCGGTGTGGTTCAGCCCTCCCATAAGGAGAGAGCACAGCTTGGGGGCCGGTCAGACTCCAACCCTCGCCAGCAGATTCACTCTCTGAGCCTCTCCCTCATTAACCTGAGAGATCCTGGCCATTGACAGGAAAAATCCATGACTCCAATCCAGTTATGGACTGTGGTAACTGTTCCCATGCTCAGAGCTGAGCATGTTAAAGGAAAGGTGTGCCACATTCAGCGCAGAGGCGCAGACAAAAGTCATGCTCAATATGAAGATAGAGACACAAACTACCAAGGGTGGTTTTGGAAAATGCCAGCAAGTTGGAGACAGAAACCCTCTCCTATCAGAGGACCTTGAATTATAATCTGAAGAGAAAGGATATAGCATGACTGGGGCACATTCTATGGGGCAAAGCCATGGGCAGATGAGACAGATCAAAGGTGCTGGGCTGCTGCCCACCTGGATGACTAAGACCGGGCACCACCCCAGAGGAGAGAGGGCTGGGATCGCAGATTTTGAGAGCAGAGGCAATCTGGGGACCCCCTGGCCCAGCGTTTCTCTACCTTCTCCAAATCAAAGACATCTTTTCATAAGTACCACTCAATAGATTCCTGTTTGTTTGCCAATTAAATGGCATAAATTAAAAATGAATCATGTTTCCTGTAGATTTCACCTAAGCCACATATCTGCTGGCCAGAGGGTCCGGTGGGCTTGTGGTGAATAGTATCTGCAGGGCCAATGAGCTGACATCTGGTGTCCTGATCAGGCATGTGTGGCGGAAAACCCTACCGCTTTTGATGGAAGTTTAAAACCACCAAAAATAGCTGGGAGGCCAGGTCCTCTCCTGGCACCATTTACTATCTTTGCTGGTCTCCTTTCTCTTTCCAGTTAGGAAAGTCAGCCTTCTTATTCAAGCGCCTTCATTTACTGGCATGAAAATTAGGACCCAGGAGGGGCTATGGCTCAGCCAAGGTCAACCAGCTGGATGGAGAGCTGGAGATAAAACGGGTCACCTCCTGACTGGTGGCCCCTGTCCTGCCCACTCCTCCACAGTCCCCATTGCTCCACCTGGAAACCCCAAGCCACTGTCTGACAGCAGTGTGGGAACCAGCCCAGCAGAATGGCCAGGAAGACAGGGATTGCTCCAAAAGAAAGGAGTTTAGAATCACCCACACCCAAGGACATAAAGCAGAAGAGACGCCTGGATCAGAAGGCCAAGGCGATGCCAAGATGCCATAGGTTTCATAAATTAAGCAGCCAAACATGCCAGACTCGTTATAATTACCCAGCGTGCTGACAGTGTGTCTGAAGGCTGCAGCCTTTATGACGGGTCCCATGACACTAATCTGCTTGTTGTATGATCGTGGATGGGTGATAAGTGAAAGTATTGTTTTCCCCAGACCCCATCTAGATCAAGCTCGTGCACAGACCACCCAGAAAGCAGTTGGAACTTGTCACACTTCAGAGAAGAATAAATTGCCATCTGTTTTTATTCCCAACCTCTGATGAAATCACTGACTCCCTCATATAAAATGTCGAACTAGCCTGTGACATTGTCAGAGAAATCAAGTGTTAGCTCATTTTGCGTGGTCACCATGTGACCTTGAGCAAGCCACATTCTCAGGGTCCTCTGCCATTTTAAGGCGGGGATATATGTGCCCACATTAGTGCCAGGGTGGCCGTAACACAGCACCTCAAACTGGGGACTGAAACAGCAGAGTGATTGTCTTTCAGTTCTGGAGACTGGAAGTCCAAGGCCAAGGTGTAACAGAGTTTGGTCCTTCTGGGAAATCTGGGGGGGTGTGCGGGGAGATCTGTTCTATGCTCCCCACATCACCCTGATCTCACCTTCCTTTTCACGTGGTGTTCTCCAAGTAAGTGTGTGCCCATCTGTCTCCAAATTTCCCCTTGGTACAGGGACATCAACCATAATGGATTAAGGCTCATCCTAAATGAACTCATGACATCTGCAATGATGCTATTCCTGAATATGGTCACATTCCAAAATACTAGGGGTTAGGACTTTCAAATATAAATTGAGGACACGGATCAGCTGATACCTGTCCGCCTCCCTGCCATCCCAGCACAGACTGTCACAGAAGGCCACAAATAGGAAAGTACAATAGAGGCAGAGAACTATGTGGTCTCTAAGGCCAAAGGAGCCACTGAGAGGTGGCGCAGTATCTCCAAGAGGCAGGAAGCTGGAGGAGCCGGGGATTCGCGGCCCTTCTGGAGCGCTTGACAGAGAGCCCTGTGGTCAGGTCGCTCTTGTGTTTCTCAGTGCTTGGCATACAAGGCCAGTGCAGGCTTTCACAGAGGCAGGGCCGGTCTGTGACTGAACGAGGAGCCTTTGCTGTCTGCCCTGCCCATCCCGGTCAGCTGCGATCCACAGCAAATTCACTTTAAGTAGTCCCTCTTGGTGCCCTCCACCCCTGCTTGCATGCCAGGATTGAAACAGAAAGGGCTGAAGCAGAAGTAATTCAGTCCCCCACTGGTCTGGGTGGGTAGAAGGTTACAATTTCCTGCTGCCGCAGATGAACGTGACCTGAAGGCTCCAGGTGAAGTGGCCTCGTTCTGCATGAAGGTAGAGTCCCCAGCCTCGTGAGCTGTCCCTGCTCACACCTCTGGCCTCCTGGCCCTCTCTCTCCTCCACCGGCTCCCTCCATCCGTGGCAGGGATCGTTAGAGTAACTTGTCCCAGGTCCCTCAGTCAAGCGGCACAGCCAGCATTGGGGCCCCACCAGTATGTCTCCTGGACAGCATGTTTCTTTGTGTCAGGCTGAAGCTGGGCCATTGCTCAGACCCCGGGTGGAATGTCCCAGTTTTCCCACGACATGTCCTGAAGAAAGGGGGACCTGCTGGAGCAAAGACTCAAACCCAGGATAACTGAACCACTGGAGCAGGAGGGGTCCTTCGTGCCCCCACTTTGGGGAGGGCTAAGTAGCTTTATTCATTAACTGATTTTATTGGCAAACGTATCAAATGTATAGACAAGGAGAGAAAAAGAAAACCTGCCCATTAAACCATATTTGCTTCAGATTTCCCTTTAATGGAAGAGGAGGTGCACCTTGGTGAAGCAGCAACTGAACGCATCCACATGCCCCCCAAGGACCCAGGTTTGCGTCCCAGGCCAGGGAAAAACAACCAAGATGAACAACTAAGAAAAATAAATTAAAATGCTTCCTCCTTCCCTCTCTTCCTGCCTGTCTGCCTGCTCACCTTCACTCCTACCTGCTCCTGTCCTTTAAAAAAGAACAGAAAAGAAACAGGAGAACAGAGCGAAGACCTTTGCCTGGCACTCCTGCTACCCTTCCTGCTCTCTCAGGGGAAACCTCATGAATTTGGTGTTTATGTTTCCCGTGAAGATGTTTATACTTTTAATACTTATGCATCTTGCTTTATAGAACTGAACTGCTGTCCTAAAATTTTGTTTCCCTGGCATCTTACTGGACATTCCTTGGTTTTTCCCGTTTGACTTTGTATCTTTGAGTTGCATCCTTGTTGAGGCATGTGGCTGCTGTGCTTTCATTTCAAGTGCTACATTGGGTCCAAATATTTTTATTTCTTTCCCGGTTGCTTCCCATATTTTTTTGTTGTTGTTAGAAATTATCTCGCAGGAAGATTCTCTTTCCAGTGAGGCTCTGGTGCCCCTGCAGTGTAGACCCAGACCTGGGATGCCCGGTCATGGGACAGGGATCTCTCCAGCTCTTCTGGATATTGCCTAACTTCTCTCAGAAGTGGTCCTACCCATTTATACTCCCACCTGTAGACACCTGCGCTCCCCGCACCCTTCCCTACAATTGGTATTACTAGCCTTCTGCACTTTTGCCGAGCTAATGGGTGTGACATGGTAGCTTGCTGGATTTAAATTTGCATTTTCCCTTATGGGCAGTGAGACTCAGCATCGTTTCATGGCTCTCTTTTAATAGCCTGAACTTTAGGTGTGTCCCTCAGTGGGACTCAAAGGGAGCACAACACAGCCAGAACTCAAATCTTTGTCCCAGCTCTCAGTAGCTCTAGACACCCTCTTAAACCCTGAGAAATTCACAGCAGCCTGATAATCTGGAGATGCTGATTATGTGGAGGCTGAAGGAAGGTTTTCACAGGAGGAGGCCTGCTCTACCCCATGCCTTCACTTTAGGATTGACGCCAACACAGCACCCCTGGTGGTGGCCTGTGGCATGGGCGGGAGGAGAGACGGCAGGGCTGGGCAGGGCTGGTACAGGGAACTACTATTCTGTGGAAAGCTTCCAAGAGGAGGGGAGCAAGAGAAACAAGATCAGAAGTCAAAGGGAAGCGCTGTGTGATGTCTTTTAAATGGGATCTCTTGGAATAGAACTTAAATGAGAGTGCCTAGTGCAGTGAATTTTCAGAGCAAACTTAGTTGTGTCATCACCACTCAGATACAGACTAAAATACTGTCAGTGTCACCAGGGTTCCTCTCCACTCCCTTGCCAGTCACTGCTCTTCCCTCCTCTTGGAGGCAGGGTCACATGTTTTCAGAGTACGTTATTCTGACTGGTGGAGAGTAAAAAAGCAGAACTTCTCTGGCCTTGCCCTTGAATCTCACTAGGGATGGCACCCGCAGGCACAGGTGATCACCATACCATAGGTATTTTTAAGTTTTTGAGCACATAGAGCACAAGGGTCCTTGCTTGGGTCCACGGGGTGGGAGGAGGTGGGTAGTGGGGTGCGGTGGAGCCCCGGGGGGTGGGGTGGCTCAGGGCAGTGACACTGCTAGCTGGCGGGAAAGTATTCTGATAGTTTAATATCCAGCAGAGCCCTGCTGGTGTGAACCAGCTGAGTACCAGCTGGGCACCAGCAGAGGGTGCAGGCGGGAGAAGCAGCCCCATTCAGAGGCTTCCCCGTGCAGACTTGGCAAGGCCAGGGGCTTTTAAAAAAGTGACTGGGCTGTCAGTGAATTTCCATCTGTTTGGCTAGGATTCACCAGACCTGGAGATGGACTGGATGAGGGGTGAGGGTGAAAGAAGGGAGCACCTGGTGGTTGGAGGCTGATGTCATTTGTCAAGATGGGGTGTCCCGGAGGAGGAGCAAGGGGAGGGTGAAATGGTGAGGTTTTTTCTGAGCAAGTTAAATCTGAGAGGCCTCTGAGCTCAGCATATGGAAATGCCGAGAATTACAAATGGAATTTGGGAGCTGACAGAAAGGTCTGGATCAAAGAGTTAAACCTTTGGCCATTGGTCTATGGAGGCTATTTAAGGCCGTGAAGTAAATGAGTTGTCTAAGAAGAGAGAACCAGAAAGGACCTAAGAAGTTATGATTCAAAGGTCTTTAAGTATGTTAATGATATTGGGGCTGTTTTTGAAAGACTTCTTGTCCTTTGGACAAATATACTGAAATGTTTACATATAAAATGAAGAGTAGAATTTGCTTTCAAATAAGTCAGGAAGGGGGTAAAAGGGAACGAATATTATAAATATTCAGGCCATAAGTTGATCACTGTTAAAGATGGAGGGAATGTACAGAGTGGTTTATTAAGGATTCAGCTTGTTTCAATGTTTGAAATTTTCCATACAAAAAAAATTGAAAGGAAAATAAGGAACGACAGGCTTGAAGACTTCTAGCATTTAGTGGTCAGATGGAGGGGGCAGGGAAGCAAGTGGTGGCCAGAGGGACAGGACAGGGGACAAGCAACAGAACCGGGGTCCCTGGGAGAGAGGGAAGGAAGAAAGAGCAAGATGGCAACCAGCCCTTCAGAGACTCAGAGGGCAAGTCGGATGGATATTTAATTGTGTCCAATGAAGTTAGCAACACAGAGGCGGAGCCAGGAAAGCAGTTCCAGGTCTGAGTGAACTGAGGAAGGAAGGGAGGGGAGAGAGAGCAGGCTTGGCAGGCTTAACTGAGTGAGATCAGAACCTCCAGTAAAGGTTTTCTTTTGTCATGGGAGACACAGAGCATTCCATCACAGAGAGAGGAAGAAACCCAGGTGGCAGAGGAAGGCAGGTGCCCCTTCATTGTCACAGGAGGGGAGACTGGTAGGGCTTGGAGGCCAGTAACAGACGCTTGGTCATAAATGCCCAGGAGGGGAGGGCTCAGAGGAGGGTTGAATAGACTGAATTCGGCTTGGCACAGTCATGGAGAAGGAGAAGGTGAGCCTGTTCAAGAAACGCCCCCGTAAGAAGGCTGTGCCCCAGCCACCGCCAGGTGCATGCCTCTTTTCATTATGCTTTTAAACTCCAAGTCCTAACGGAGCATCAATCTTGCAAGATGACCCAGAAGAGGAAGCCGTGAAGTCAGGCCTCAGTGTACACACCTAGAATTCACTGCGACACTGAGGAGAGGGAATCATCTCTTCTGAGCAAAAGATAAGGTCAGCAGCCTTCACCAGGCCCCCAGTATGGCATATGTTTCTGAACTTGTCAGTAGCCGGGCAAAAATGCGAGAATGTTCCATGGTCAAGAGCTAGAAGAATAAAGCGGCCAGTGACAATAGGCTGAGCTAGCATTTCAGTGGTTTGTTTTTTTTTTTTCGGTTTATTTCACCAGTAAACATCTTTTTTTCTGAAAACTATATTTATGAAAGATGGTAGAAAAGTGGGCGGAGGACAGCTTTTGGTTTATTGCTGGTACTGAGCTCCTGAGTTGTCTTCATTACTTAAGAGAGTTAATCGTGACTTAAATACTTCTCCCCTTTGAAAGTCTTCTATGTCTCCCAACTGGTGGTCTCTCTCAGGCTGGCTTTGTCCAGAGAAGCCCAGGGCCACAAGCGTCAAAATGAAAGAGGCCACATGTGATGGGTGTTGGGAAAACTTCTTTTGAAGCCATGTCTTCAGCCCGCCTAGTTGGAACATCACACAGGCTTAATCACCACGAAGCTGGCAAGACAGGCTGACAGTTTTGAGTGTTTTTCTTTTTAATTTCCATCTAACAGATGAAGAGGCTGGGGGTCTGGGAAGAGAAGTAATTTGCAAAAAAAAAAAAAAAAAAATTATCTAGCTTGTTAAAGGCAGTTTCCACAAGAGCCCCTCATCCCTGGACCCCAGGTCAGGGCTCTTGGGGTCAAGGGTTGGGGTCCAAGGGATGAGAAGTTGGGGCCTTGGGTGGGTTTGGGGTGGCAGGCAGGATGCTGTGAGTAGCACTCGCCAGGCGCCAGCCCCTGGTGTCAGCCATTGTTAAGGGGCACATGGGGCAGGAACAGGAAGTCTCCTCCAAAGACAGTGGCTCTCTCAGGGCAGAAAGCTGTGAAAAGCACCTTCCCTGCCAGAGAAAACGGAGGCCTGCCAATTTGGCCATCAATTAGATGTACTCCAGGCTGAACAGAACTTTGATTTTATTGAGCCTTGAGCAAAGGGCCAAAGAAAACAATCGCAGGACCCCAGCCACTAGGAGCCAGCCCCTCACACAGCTCAGCCCCCTGCTATGGACAGAGGCTGGGTGTAGTGACTCAGTCCTCCCCAGAGAACAGCCTTGGGAGGCGTGCACAGGAGCTGTCTGTGAAAGTCCCTGGTCTCCAGGAAGGAAAAACAGGACTGAAATCAGCACAGTTGACAATCGTGCTGATCTCCAGGGCATGTGGGCATCTGGTGAGGCGGCAGGAAGGAGCATGAGGGGCGGTGGGTGGGCTCAGCTGGCCATGACCAGGACTTGTCCTCCAGTCTGGCGGCAGGGACAAGGGCAGAGCTGGATCTAGATGGGATTGTCTGCATCTATAAGCACAAGACCATGTGATCCTGTGGCCAGGAGCCATGAACCATGTCCTCTCTAGGTGCGAGAATCTTGGAAAGAATCGTTAAAATTTCTCTTGCCCCAGGCTCACCATCTAAGCACTTTTATTTTGAACTTCTAAACAAAACAAAAGACCAGGGTCTAATTCTCCTCACTGTCAAACCCCATCTTTGCAGAACATGGCACAGGAGCTACTGATGCAAACAAGGAACAATGAGGACGTTCAAACCCAAGCAAGCTCTCTTCCTGCCAGAGCCCATCAGACATCACACCCAGAGCCTCACACTTAACCTAAACGCACAGTTCGCGTCTCCTTGCTTCACAGTCAGGAAGGGAACTGACCATGCTGGCTCCGTGCATTCGGGCTTGACGCACAGGAGTCCCTGGCACAAGTTCTTGGAGAGCAGGGACTGTGGCTGGAATCTAAGGTCTGTTCACCTTTACTGAGGCTAGAGAGCATGAGCAGACGTCCAGGGACAGTGCGCCTCCATACCTGGTGCAGGTCCAGAAATGTAGCCATTTCTTCCTACGTTCCTACAGCCACTCATTCTGTCACCCTACAGGTTCGTGCCAACTGCCCTCCTGTGCCTTCGGGGCTGGCAACAGAGAAACTGTCAGTCACTGTCATATATTACCATCAGCCCTCTGTTTCCCAATCCCTCATTCAGATATTTACTAAACACTAACTAGGTGCCAAGTGCCATGTAGGAAGAAGCAGGATCCAGAGACCAAGGAGACAGGGACCCTCAAGGAGGAGGAGCCTCGAGTTGCTCCCTGAGGACCCGTCTGTGTGATGGGCTAATGATCCCATCCTTTGAGAATGGATGGGGTGGTGGGAATCTCCGTGCTTTCTCAGGAAATGATTCATTTGTCGTTACTGTGTTTTCTCCATTCATTCCTTCAATGTGGATTTCTTGAGAGCCAGTGCTATGGGGAATGCAAAAGTGAACCTAATAGCAACAGTCCTGCCCCAGGCAGCTCACAATCCGGCCCAGGGAGACAGCCCTGGGTGGATCTAGGTGGCCTGATCTGCCTCTAGAAGCACAAGATCATCTGGCCAGCAGCGATGAACTGTCACATCCAAACAATAAAAAAGAAACTTACCACTGTGGGCTGACCGGCTCCCACAAAGTAAATCAAAAACAAGAAGGAAGGGAATGAGTGTGTAGTGGTACGTGCAATGGAACCAGCTGTAAGGGCAGCAAATGCTGAGTCGGGGAAGGTAAGTACAGTCTGGTCAAAAACAAAGAAGGAAGGATTGCAGAGACTCACTCAGTAATTCATGAGTCCGGAGCAGCACCCCCAGAGAAATGCTCTGGAGAAAGACCTCAGAGTAATGTAGGGGCCTCTCAAGGACTTGACACTCTCCTGAGAGTAAGATGGGATTATTGATTCTAATGATACATATAGGTTTCAAGATCTTTAACTTCATATGTACAATAAAATTTAAAAATCTTAATTTATCTGTATGTAAGTTTTTTCTTCCTTGTTACTTGAAAATTTCTTGAATGCAAAAACCCGGGCTCCAGGACAGTCCTTGACTGGCTCCCAGGTCGGAGGACACGAAGGCTGCAGTGGCCATAGTGGGCAAAGCAGGCCCCAGAGGTGCGGTCATAGCCTGTGCTGAGGGAGCACTCCTCAGCCTCTCCCGGCCTGGGGGCCGCTGCTGAAGTAACTGCTCCCTCCCTTCCTGCAGGCTCTACTCAAACCCCTGTGTCCCAGAGGCCTGCCTGACCACCCTTCATCCTTCCTTGACCCTGGTGCTGCTTCTGCAATCACCACGCATCTTACATTTAGTTGCCATCTTGAATGTCAGCTCCATGAAGGCAGAGTTCTTGTCCTGTTACTCTGGAGCTCTCAGATCCTTTACAGGACTTGGCACAGACACTAATCAGTACATATTTGTCAAAAGAAGGAAGAAAGGGAGGGAAGGAGAGGAGAAGCAGACCCTGCCGGATCTGAGAAGGGTTTCCAGGTGGAGGTGATGCAGGGCTGGGTCTACAACATGAGCCGGATTCCCCGGGGAGAGATGAGAGGACCAGGCAGGCAGGCCAAGGGAATGGCATCCAGAGTCAAGGAGGCTAAAAAGAGCCCAGAGTGAAGTGCTAAAATCTTGGAGCAGAAGGCAGAGGCAAGGGGGAGGCAGGGTGGGGGCGGTGACGAGGAGACAGTTTCTGTAGGACTTTGGTGGCACAAAGTCTGTGGGGGCCTTGTCTAGAGCAGTTAAGGTGAGCTAGAGCAGGCAGAAGGAGCTGGGCAAGGAGGCTTGTTGGCAAGGGACTGCTTGGTTTAGCAGCTTGCAGGCTGTCACAGTGTAGGGAGGTGCCCAGAGGGTCCCTGGGCACAGAGGTATGACCCAGGCCTCTGGAGGGCCCCAGAATATACCAGATGAGATGGGTCTCAGGAGGGCCTAGGGACCTCTTGACCAACAGGGTGAGAGGAAAGGAGAAAAAGTAATCAGGGCCCCAGGCACACTCTCAGCGGCTGCCTCCCAGCTGAACACGCTCAATGCTTGGTCATTGCACTTAGGAGAATGGTCCAGTTGGGATACCAACTTAGACAGAGCCAGGCTTCCCAAGGACCCACGTCCCAGCTGGGGCAGGCTTGAGTGCTCTCTGTCACCTCCACCTTCCCCCAGACACAACTCAGTCCCTACCCCACACTGGGGTCTCCCAGGCCAGGTTTTGCTATATTCCTTTCCCCTTGTCCTTGAAGGACACTCTGGGTTTGGGTGTCTCCAGACTAAACAGGGCCTGGGTGAGACGGGGTATAGGGTTTGGGTCTTCTCCTATCTTTGGTGGCCCCCTGTCTGGGTTGCCCCCTCCTTCCTCCATTCCCATACACATAGGAGAGGAAGGAACGACGCACCTCAATATGGCGGCCTCCCTGCAGGGCCCACGAACAAACCTACATCAGACTCTGGAGACCTGGAGGGGGAACACAAGCTCTGAACATTAGCAAGTCTGGAGAGGCCATGCCACCCGACTTTGGGAGGTGGGGGGACACAACTTACTTATAGCACTGCTCCTTACAGCTCTAAAGTCACATTTTTGGTGCAAAAACATGAGAAATGTATTATGTATGACTTGGTATCACATTTGATATATTTAGATAATTTTTTCAGGAAAGAAAACCAACAAAACTTCTCTGGGAAAAAGAAACTCCATTTCCCCCAAATTTTAAGTTATTTTCAGCAGCTTCCCAGCTCTCTGCTGGGGGGAAAGAGGTGGCGCCCCACCCCCACCCCAGAGCCAGGCTGGGGAGAGGGTGTGAGCAGCTCTTCCACCAGGGGATGTCAAATTGATTAACTTCATCATGGTAGTGAGCTCCCTAATGTTTTTCTTTGCAATGTCTCAGCTCTAAACGATCGTGACCCAAGGCAATTTACAGTTACTTCCATTTTTTTTAATGAAGTCTGATTTAATAGTCGGAATGGTTAATGGCCTCGTCTGTCACACATAATAAAACAGAGCCTAATTGTATTTTAAAAAGGCCCTTTTGGTATGAACAGAAGCAACAACTTGATTGCATTGTGAGAAGAGGGCTTTGGTATATGCTAAGATGGCTTCCCAAGGGCGCCAGACACTTTTTCCCTGGGTCGCCATTCATCCCCTCCCCACTCCCTCCAGACTCCTTTCTTCTGAAGGGATTTTCTCATTGCCCCAACCAGTTAAAACCCAAGGCCAACATGTCAGATTCCTCAGCACCCCCTCCCCTGGCCCAGGACTTTATACGTCCTTCCATAATTATAGCCCTCCAGGCCCTCCCACAGAAGCAAAGGGCCTGACACCCATTTTACATCTGGGAAAACTGAGGTGGCCTTGCCCAACTTGCCCAGAGCCCCAGGGCAGTGAGTCAGGGCCTCTGGCTGGCACTGCTGCCAGGTCTGGCCACTGACACTTCCACCCAACCAAACACACACTCCTCCCCTATGGCAGAATGGGACCCCCGTGAACCAGATTAGGTGTCTTGTCCTGTCAGAATCTTCATGGCTGACCACTGAGTCCAAAACCTATGGGGAACTTAGGCAGAAAGTGATTCAACCACAGGCCCAAAGTTTGCTTAAAGAGAACTGTGGTGAAATTTTTGGTCACTGAGTAAATAAAACACTTGTCATCTGCAAAGTACACAAGTAGGCTCCTTCTTTAGGACAAATGTGGTGGGGCAGCCTCTCCCCCAGGCCCTCACTCACCAGTTCTCTTGGCAGGCAGCCTCCAGCCAGGGCCCCAGCTCCCCTCCTGGTGTCCCAGCCTCCCTGAGCCAGCACAGCCTAAGCGTTGAGCAAGGGTTCCCAGTTAGCTGAGGTCTACCAGTCAGCCGAGGCAGGTGTCAAGGCCAAGGCCCAAGGGAGGATGTGGTGCAGTGTGACTGAGGAAGTCCTACTACCACCACACTGAATGAATAGGGGCCCCTCCCTGGGCAGTGAGAAGAGCACTGGACTTGGTATCATGAGGCCACAGTTGGTTCACCAGCAGCCAGTCACATGACTCTGGGGTACCTGCTCCCTTCTAAGTACCAGCTTCCTCTCTGCGAAACACGTCTTTGCTCTTTATGCCTATCTCTCCTCACCCCATGGTCATAAGCATTATCACCTCCATGTCCCTGCTTCAGTGGGAGCTTGGGTGCCAGGCAGACCCACAGAGCCATCCTGGAATGAGACCAGATTCCTGGCCAACGGGGTAACCCGGCCCAGCCGAGGCACATGCTCTGTCACCTTGGGACACTGCCACCCTTCATCACACAGCTCCTTTTAAGTGCTGGTGCCCTGGTGGAGGCCAAGGAGGGGCAAGGAACAGGCGCCTCTTGTTCAGAGGGGTGGGCCGCAAGGAGCAGCTTCCAGGCAGGACTGCCCTGCTTCCCGGAGCTTGGCGGGTGACAGAGCTTCCGTTTCATCTCTGGGGCAGAGCCCACCGGTGTGCAGGCCCACCTGGCCTCTCTACCAAGAGAAAGAGGGTCAAGAGGATGGGGAGCCTTCTAGTCCATGGCTACTAGCTACAGGAAAAGGCCTAGATTCTTACACCTCCCTACGATTCCTTTGTTTTCTTAACCCCCAGCGCCAAGTCCCATATAGCCTGCACCTTCGCTGCCTGAGCTTCAGGGGTGTGCTCTTCTATTATTCTTGCGTCTCTTATCCCTTCCACTTTCATACCTCCTTCCCACCCACCCTCACTTGGTGGGCTCACCAGCACACAGCACTGAGTGCACCCCCGCAGCCTGACACCTCCACTGGATGCCTCGCCCTGCCGCCCCTCGCAGACCTCACATGTGAACACCCACTGCCTCATCAGCAGCTCCCCTTAGACAAATTCAACACTTTCAGAGACGACACTCTTGGCTTTAACCTCCAGAACTCCTACCCCCACCCACCCATCTTCTATCTTAGTTATTGATCATTATGTTCCTCAAGTCACTCAGTTTAAAACCGTGTGGATTCTTGAATTCCACGTCCAATTCCTCAGAGAATCCTGTTTGCTTCCCTATCAAAATCGATCCAGAATTGGACGATTTGTCACCACCTCCGCCATCACTCTCGTCCCCAACCACCACTGTCTCTCACTTAGACTGCCGTTGCATGAGCCTTTGATTGAGCTCCTGGCTCTTCCTTGCCCAGCCCCAGGACAGTGTGATTGTCTAAGAATAAGTTAAATCAATGCACGCCTAGAAATCCACCAAGAGCTTCCATGGCAGAGTAAAATCCAGTGGCCACCGCCCCCGCTGGCCTACAAAGTCCTGTGTGATCTGCCCCGCTGCTGCCACCTCTCTGGCCTCATCTCCCCGCTGAATCTCAGTCATCCTAACACGCCCAGCCTCACTGAGCAATTCCAACACCAGGCCTTCGCACCTGCTCTTCCCTCGTCTTGAATGTTGTCAGACATCCACTGGCTTGTTTCCATGGAACTCTGCTCCCATGTCACTTTATCAGACGGGTCTTCCCTGACCATCCTGTAAACAGTAGACACCTCACAGCTTCTGCCCCTTTCTACTCCTTGCCTAGTTGGATGTATTTTCATATCATTTATTACCATGTATGCTTTTTTTAAAAAATGTGTCTCTCCCCAAAATAGAACGTAAAAGCCAAGAGAAGCAATTTCATTTTTGTTCATTCATGTAACTCCAGTCTCTAGGGTAGTGTCTGGTGGAAGGAAGGAAGGAAGGAAGGAAGGAAGGAAGGAAGGAAGGAAGGAGGGGAGGAAGGAAGGGAGGGAGGGAGGGAGGGAGCGAGGTAGGGAGGGACGGAGGGGAGAAGTAGTGGGGAATAGCAGAGCAGAGACTAGAAGTAACTTGCTCCCTTGCAACACGGTCTTGACCATCTTGAGACTTCCATTTTGCGAGACATTAAGCTTTTGCCCATTTAAAAATTGGGCTCTGTCCTTTTTATCCAAGACATTCCTAACCAAATCACTGCCATTTAGGCCAATAGGCAGGAAGCAAGTATACCAGGCCTCAGGTAGGGGGCTCCTGCCAGCGTCAAGTCACAAGTCCGTCCTTGGCAGCATGAGGCAGGAGCTGTCACCTGAATATGACTCTAGGCTTCTCCCCAAGCCACAAAGAACACGGCGACGGTGCCTCAGGACCTACCGTCAAGCTAGCAATGTCCCACAGACTGGTGGCCCCCCAGGACTCTGGGTCCCTCGGTAAGGAGCCTGAGACGCAGTCACACTAGAACTCTGGTACTTCCCCGCTTGAGCCTCCAGGTATAAGCCCGATCTATTACCCACTCGAAGAACAGGTCCATGTTTGCCTCCCTCTTCAGAGACGTGGACAAAACATCGGGTGAAAGGACACTGCTGCCACGAGCCCTGAACACTACGTGCACTTCACCTTCCAGTCCTTCCCCAGAAGTGAGGCTGTCTCCTGACGTCTCTCCCTCTGTTTCCCAGGTAAGCGCGCTCTAGTTGGCAGAGATTGCTGATAACTTCAACTTGGATCTTTCAGGTTTTAACATAGGAGAAATAAATTTCTATTGTTTAAGTCACGCGGCATTTTGTGACAGCTCTGAGCTAACAGAAAATGGAGATACTAGTTTCTACTACTGTGTCTTGGTCAGAGAGCCTAAACCCTGGTAACTTTCAAAGGGATGAACATCACTATTCTGATATTTGTCCTTAACACAGGGCTCCTAAATTCCTAACTGATAGGAGCAGTGGGAGAAGCTTTTGTTCTAATGAGGCAAGTCGGGGTGGGTTCCTGAATGGCGACTGGATGCACCTGGTCACCAACAAGAGCGAGTCATGATGTGAAGCCTAGAATTATGAGCCCCATGTCCCCTTCTTAGACAGGGGGTAGAACTGGAGCTGTTGCTCCATCATGATTAGGTGATAAACACTCCATAAAAGTCCTGAGAGGATGGAGTTCAGAGCGCTTCCAGGTTGATGAAGACATCCACACACTAACATACCCTGACTGCACAGGGACAGGAGCTTCCATGCTCGAGACCCTCTTAAACCTCACCCTACCCATTTCTTCCTGTGGCTTGCTCATCCATGTCCTTTATCACATCCTTTCACGCTCAAACTGTGTTTCCCTGCATTCTGTGAGCCACTCGAAATAACCAACTCCAGGAGGGGATGTGTGTGCAGAAAAACCCCCGTTTGGAACCAAGTCAGACAGAATTGTGGGTAACCTGGGAACCTACCATTTGCATTGACATCTGAAGTGGGGACATCCTTGTGGGACTGAACCCTTAATCTGTGGGATCTGACACTATCTCCCAAAAGATAGTGTCAGAATTGAGCAATAGTGCAGCGTGCTTAGCTGGTGTCTCAGTATTTCTTGATGTGGGAATAACCCATACATTTGGTGACCAGCGGTGTCAGAAGTAAAAGCTTCCTGTGTGAGTTGTACAAATTAAAAACAAATATAAATACAAAAACCAGGAGAAAACCTGGGAGTTTCATTTCTCTAATACACAGCCCCAATCCAGCTAAGACACACATATACTTATCAGTTCCAGAGTTCTTCATCCCTTCCTGCCTGAGTCATTTCCATTCTGGCATCATTTCCTTTCAATGTGAAGAAATTCCTTGAACATCCTTTTTTTTTTTTTTTTTTTTTTTTTAATTTAGTATTTATTGAGGTAACTTTGCTGTACAAAATAGAAACCTCTAAATGCAGCTTCTGTGTTCCTTAAATATGTCAACACACCCTGCCTGCCACCAAATGACCAAGGGTTCCTCATTGTCTATGGGACACCACTCCTGCTGTCCCCCACCAACCCTTGTCCCCATCCCTACTGGTGGCCTCAGTTCTATTGCTAATGTCCAAGGGTTGGTTTTGTTTAGTCTGTTCCTTTGCTTTGTCTGTTTACAATCTACCTCTGAGTGAGCTCATGCATTATCCATTTTTCTTCTCTTGATTTATGTCATTTAGCATAATCACCTCCAGGTCCATCCATGTTGACCATCTTTTCTTGTGCCGGTCAGCTAGGAACAAATTCTCTCAGCTGTTGTGTATATGAAAATGTCTATTTCACATTCATTTTTTGAGATATATTTTTGCAGGACATAGAATTCTATGTTGAAACTTTCTTCCTTTCCATACTTCAGAGATTCATTCACTGTGTGGTAACTAATTTTCTGATGAGGAGTGAATCATTTTTCTTACCATTGTGCCCCTGCATTTAATGTCTTTTTTCTCTTATTATTATTGTTTTCTTCTACTCTGGTCTACTAGTTTAACTATATCTATCAATATTGGCTTTCTTTGTATTTATCCTGTTTTGGATTCACTCATATTCCTGGGCCGTTGTTTTTAAGAAAACTTAGAAAATTTTGGCTATTATTTCTTCAAATATGTTTCTGCCCCATTCTCTCTTCTTTTTCTAGAATTCCAATTATAAGAATTCCATATTTTTCGATATGTCATTAAGGCTTTATTTTAAAATATTTTTTCCTCTGGATGCTTCATTTGAATGGTGACTTGTCTTCAAGTTCACTGATTCACTCTGATTGTATCTGATTTTCTGAATTTTTACTGTAGATATTATATATTCCCATTTTAGAGGTTCCATTTGTTTTTTGCTTTTTTTTTTTACAATTTCCATACTTCAGAGATTTTCAGTCTATTTACAAATTAATCCATTAATCTTGTTGATTCTTCAAAATACTTATTGAATGTATTTTAGAGTCTTTGACTGCTGGCTCCCCACCTGTTGCCTTCCTCTAGGCACGTGGAGTTTGGGCCCCCATAGGCACAGCTAAGGAGTCAGGCAAGGATTCATGAAGCTTATGTGTAGACTGTAAGGCTCCCTGCTCGACAACTACTTTTCTCTTCAGTTTCCAGCTTTTTCTGATGTCCTGGTCCCGTAAGACTGCTACTTTCTGCTTGAGCTCTTTTCACGGTGTTGCATGGGCCAGTGAATACCCTCGGGGTGGGATGGGGGACTGTACAGACATGCTCTGGTGGAGTAGTGGTTAGGTTTGCTGCCTCTGTCCAAGCGCAGTCCACATAGATCCCAAGGACCAGGGTTTGCATCCTGGGACTGGGAAAACAAACAAGAGTGCAACTAAAAATGAAAAAATAACAATGAAAATGCTTCTTCCTCTTCTCTGTTCCTGTCTGCATCTTTCCTGTAAAAAACAAACTGTATAAACGTAGATCTCACTGTGTGGATCCTCTCTCAAGAGCTGTAGGCCCGCCAGCATCTTCCTGCTTGAGGTCCCTCTCTCACGCCTCCAGATGATATAATTATCATCAGCACAAGAGTTGGTCTCACATAAATTACTCTGATCACCAGAGGCTCGAAGTTGCATCTTTTGGCGTTAGATATTCTCTATAATCTGACAACTCCCAAATGTGCCTCTATAGCCCTGATCGCTGTGAAATCCAGGCCTGTATAGCCAACAGCTTCGAGAATGTCAAATAAGCATTTCATGCTACACAAGAACAGAAATAACTCTTTGATCATTTTCCTCAGTCACCCCACCTACCGTCTTCTTCATCCCAGTAAATGTTCCTCCGTCCACTGCAGCCAGCTTTGGAGACATCTCCAGATCTCTTTTCCCCTCACATTCCACATTCGATACATCAGTGAATTCTTAAACACATTTCCAGGGTAAAATAACACATCTGAGGTTTTCATAAAAGTAAAATGGTAGGGGGAAGTAGATAGGAATATAAATGAAATATTATCAGCATGGTTATTTGTTATCCTCTTCTGTGTTTACAAATGTGTGATATATATTTTACAATTACAAAGATAACATTTTATATAATCAAAGTGCTTCTTACCAGCTCCCCCAGTATTGCCTAGCCCGACTCCTCTGCACCTCTGCCTGTACTTTTCACAGAATTTCCATATCATACTCTATAGGCATGTTTCCCTCCCACCTCAAAACCTGTTAATGGCTTTCCAGTTTATTGACTTAAAAGACAAAGACCTTATAAAAGTCTACCAAGTTCACTGCTACTTTATTATCTTCATCTCAGTATTTACTATCCTCTGGCTCCTAATGATTTTGCAAAATATCCCCCAATTTGCATTTTTCTGATGTTTCATGATGATTATGTAGGTTGGCAGAAAACCCTCTCATGGAACGAATGTGTGCTCTGCTAACATTGATCACTTTACTAAGTGTCAATCTACTGTAAAGACAACATTTCCCTCTTTAAATTGAGAAATAATCTATGCAAATAACTCAGTACCCTGTTAACTTTTCCTCAGTGGTTTTAGTGTGATCTTTGCATGACTTAGCTGTTACTCCGGTGTCTACCTAATGGCGATTTCCACGTTTACTGGTTGATATTTTCTTCAAGGAAGCAGTCTCTCTCCTCAGGATATGGGCCATTCTTGGGGCAGAGACGAGGGTAAGGAGTGCTGGGAAGACCTGGGAATGATAGGAGAAATGTGAGCTAGCAATGTGGTGGGCAGAGGAACTGGAAAGGTGTATTTGAGGAAGAAGAGGGACAGCAAGATGAGAGGAGAGTGGATCAGAGGAGAGAGTTGGGAGAGGAAGTCAGAGCAGTAGCAAGGCCAGATCAAAAGTACCTTCTGGGTCATCCTCCAGGAGTTTGGATTCTAAGAACCAAGGAAAGCAGCGACAGTCTTGAACACAGAAGCGACATCCTCTTACCATTTGTCACCTTTCAAATGGAAAAGCTTGGAACACATTTGATAATATATTGAATTAATGAGGGTATGTGGCAATAGAGGCAATGTCGTTCACAAACTGGTGGCAGTACACCCTGACACTGCAAGGAAGGCCACTGCAATGACTCAGAACCGTAAGTGAGATCCAGTAATTTGACCGCTGCAGCCTTGTCCTGCAGATGTTTGCACACGTATAAAGTGATTTCTTTGCAGCAGTGTGTGTGACAGGAGAGCACTGGCAACAATCGAAATGTCCTTTCACAGGGAACTAGTTAAATGAGTCACAGCACATCATACAGTGGAACACTGTGCAGCTGAGAAAAGAAATGAGTGTTATTTACTAATATGGAATTATTTTCAAGAAATAATCAGAGACAAGATTAAATGACAGAACAGTCGCTGCAGTATGTTTCCAGTTAAAGTGGGATAATATGCATACGCATGTATATGTGGTTCCAGGTAGACAGAAGCTATAGAAATAGAGAAAGAGAGAGAGAGGCAGACAGACACAGACAGAAGACACACAGACACACATGTGACCACTGAAAAATACGGGGGTTACGGACCCAACCCTGTTCAGTCAAAAATCTGTGAAAACCTTTGACTCCCCCCAAATCTAACTACTAACAGACTGCTGTGACTGGATGCTTCACTGAGAACATAAATTAACACATATTTTATATGTATTGTATACTATATTCTTATAGTAAAGTAAGTTAAAGAAATGCTGAGAAAACCAGAAGGAAAGAGAAAACAAATTTACGGTACTGTACTGTATCTATCCATACCATATGTGTGTGTGTGTGATTGCTCACAGTCATGAAATATACATATATATACATATATATATGTGTGTGTGTATACACACACACACACATACACACACTAGAAAGAAATAAAAGATACTGGAAACACTGCCTCTGAGAATATAATGTCCATCCTCCTAAGACTTCTCAATTTCATAACATATCAATCTATTCCCTAGTGAAAAATAAAACTGTTTCTATGTGGAAAAGAGCAGAGGCAAGTTTGGGGGCGGTTTGGGCGTGAGGTCATTCACAGAGAGCTGGAGGTGGCTGAGCCCACATAGTGGGACAGCTGGTGTGTTCTCCATGGTCATCTGAAGTCCTTCTGCTTTAGAACCCCTGAGTCTACCCTCTCTCCTGGGATGTTTCTGAATAAATCATCCAGTAAAATCCCGTAATCAGGCCTAGAGAGAAGTGACCAGCCAAGACCATATAACAATGGGTATGAGTGGATATGAGACGTCAGGTTTCTAAGTCCCAACCTGATTCATTTGCTTGTTATAGTCTTGAAACTAATCCCATCTGCCTCCTGCCCCAATTTCCAAGGCTCCACACATTCCATCAGCCCAACCTGTTAACCCGCAGATAACAGCAGCAGACTTCAGTTCCACGGCTTCTGGGGCATTCCTGTTCTTAGCCTCTCCTCTTGCCTACTGCTCACTCCTGCCTTGGAACTCAGATATCCCACCCTCCTCCCCTCCCTGAGATCCCTTACACATACACATGCATGCACACTCACACACAGGGCTAAGCTCTCTCGAGAACCACTGCCAGAGTCTCTCTATCCCAGCGACCTTCCAGGGTGACCTTCACCCCTAGCCTCTCTCCCACACATGCACCATAGTCCTCTCCTTTAGTTCCAAACCTGCCATCCTATGTCCCTATCCCTTTGTGTCCCTTTTGCTAACTGATCTAATTAACAGCAATTCTAACTCCCATTGGTAACAGCATTTGTGTCTTCAGTGGCTTGGACTAAAGGCCCATGGGGCAGGCATTTCAAGATTCTTCCTTCCAGATTTGCTGAGCAGAGTTGCTAGGCTCCCCCTACACCACCGCTTCCCCTCCAGTGCCCAGAATGGGACTCAGGTCTCAAACTCTCTGCTGTCTTATGGCCCCTGTTCTACTCATCCTTCTCAAACAGTCAAACTATGAAGTCAGTAGAGTCATCCTGCCCTGGCCCATAAACATCTGCACTTGAACCAGAGATCTGGGAGCCACTAATGAGAATAACTGATTATGGGAATAATAATCACTTGGCAGGCAGACTAGAGTATTTTTCTGGGACAGGCCTTCTCCTGATTCCAAGGATACTGAATACAATGGCTCCATATTCTGTTCCCCAAACGCTACTGCCTCGAGGATCCTGTTGCTTAGGCTCTGCTCTGACGGACCCTCTTGCTCATGCACAGGCAGCACTGTGACCCGCGACACCACGCACAACTATAAAGACACGCAAATTGGACAGACTTCATGTGACCGAAGAAGCCATAGACATCAAGGTGGAAACAACTTTCTGTGTGCTCACAGGGACGTGAGCTCTGAGCCAAAACGTCATCTTCCCGTGCTCAGTGTTTCATCCACAAAGTAACGCAGGGGAGATGCACGATAAGCACTTCACAGATAATTCAGTACTTGCTATGTTCAATGACAATCTACGACACGTTTAACATGCTGCTTCTTTATTCACAAGGCGCAGCGCTTTGCAAAGTCTCACACGACATGGCGCACGAGTGCAAATCTCTATCCGCCCCTCACAATGCATCTGTGACAGATTGTCTGATCGTGGCTACAGCATATCCCCAGAAGATAGGGTCCCAAGAGGGCTTAATCTGGAAAAATGAATGAATGAATGAGTGATGAATGAATAACATTACATTTAAAATTTTATAGGGTCCTCCCTAGTTTGTGAAGCATTTTCATAATCATTGGTTCACCTGATGTTCCTCTATCAGCTACTTCCCAGGAAGAGACCCCAAGACTCAACAGAGAGCTCTGAAGGCTTAGCCCACAGAGCTTTTCTGTGTGAAGGCTGGGACCATGCAGATCTTGCGTCTTCCTCCTCTGCAGCCAAGCCCACCCTCTCTGTCCTGCAGGCTGTTCCAATGTTCAAGGGAGAGGCCATGTGGACAAGACCACGGATGGGGGAAGGGGTTGCATGGAAGACAGCTGTGGAGACACAGCAGCTGGGATGCCTCCTCCCTTAGTAAGCAGAAACCAAACCAGCAAGAAGGGGCTCCGCAAAGCCAGGGAACTCCTGGTGCAAATCCCAGGTCTGCCGCTAGTAACCGGGTGACCTCGGTTGCTCCGCCTGGTGGAGGCTGACTCCTCCCCTGCAAAGCCAGGAAAACAGTATGCGTTTCAACCTCCCTTTACATTTCAATGGACAGCTCTGTACAAGAGGCAACTGGGAGGACAGAGCCCTGGCCGTCGTGGAGCATAGGAAATATGGCTATAAAATGATGCACATGTTTTAAATTAACACATCTGTTATATTCCAACTGAAAGGCAAGGGGCTGTCAGGGTTAAGAGCTCAAGTTCTGCCCACAACAAGGCCTGGATTCAAACGCCCCGCTTCACCACTAACCAGCAGAGTGACCCTGGGGAAGACACTTAATCTACCCATGCTTTCGGGACACTGCTAGAAGTGCTGTCAGGCTTCAGGGGGGTCATGTATGGAAAGGCCTTAGCAAAGTGCCTGGCACGGTGGCTGCCCCTAAGACTGCCGACATGTCTCGGTGACCTCCGCTTTGCTCGTGGCATTTCTGGGACTTCTCTTTAAGAACTGATATCAGAGTTCACTTGCAAACCACCAAGAAATGTGGTCTCACTGCTTCAACTGAGTAATGCATGGCTGTTTCCAGCAATCTCCAGCTGACCTGGCCCACAGTGAAGACCTACAGGGGCTGAAGACAGAGCTCAAGGAAGACTTCTCAGCAGTACTCCCAACAGCAACGTGGGCACAAGACTGCCCTCTGGCATCTGGTGGGAGATGGTGGTGAGTGGGATGGAGAAGCTGTGCTATGATGGAAACAGACCTTCTTTAAACTGCAGGCTCAGACCTTAAGCGCTTTAGGGTCTCTGATACAGCACCCCACCCACCCTACTGTTCCCTACAGCAGATGTCAGGTAGCAGTAAAGGGAGGTCACCACTTTTCAGGTCTGAAGCAGGCAGGATCAGTGTTGGGGGGCGGGCAGCGCTGTGTATCCTTCCTATCTGGCAACCGATGCAGCCGGAGTTGAAGAAACCCGCAGGGGCTTGTAAAGCAGACCAGCCGGTCTAGATATGTGCACTCAAGAACAACCCGCCCCCTGGCCCCCTTCCCAGGGGGCCAAAGAGGACCCAGAACCAGAAAAACAATTAAGCATTCTGGGTCTGGGCCAAGTCTCCCAGACTCCTTTTCCCTCCAGGTCAGAGCTCAAGAAAGGGGCAGTCACTCCAATCTTTTAAGAGCTTTGTTGGATGACATCCAACGTTCAGCTTTGTCTGTCTGTAATTCTCTTTAAATCTTCTGAGGCCTCCCCATTACTGCGTGCTCCCCTGCCCCTCTCTCTGCCTGATGATCAAGCATTTTTTCCCCACCACTTACCTATTAATTGGGCGGAGATTTCTTCTTAATTCTCCAACCCCAGAGAGCAAACTATCTACTTCCCTTTGACTCACTGTCTGAGACATACTTGGACATGGAATGGAGTCGCCCGGCTGCAGGAATGTTTTGAAGAGAGGAGTATCATTTAAATGCGTAACAGAGTTCTCCTCCATTTGCCAAGTCATCCTAAAGAGGGCTGATAGAGTCTGTTAAATGCTGGTAATTATATAGTGGAAACCCGTACCCTTTCAGACATGAAGTCAGAGGGTCCTGCCGTCCCGGCTGCCGAGACCGGTTCCCCTGAGCAGTCACTAAAGAGCAACTGGAAACTACCACAGCTGGTAAACAGGCCCGTGGGATGGCATCTCATCCTAGAAAGAAGTTGTCAGACCCAGGAAAACTAACAACCAAGTCAACTCCAATCGTAGACACCAAAAAACACTAAGTGGTCACCAATCGAATCGTTTATCTGTGTCAGAAGCTCCTAGGATTTCTCCTTGCCCAGTTATTATCACTGATTCCTCCACCAACCCCCGTCTTCTTCCATGCTTGCCATCCCCACTCCCTCTGCTCAAATACTCCCCATCCTCCCTGGCCACAATGGCCCATCTTAACTGCTCCTTCTGGGGCGAGGGGAGAGCTGAAGAACTTACAACCTTCCACATCTCCCACACTGATACCCTGTGCTACTCTGAAAGAAGCTACTTCTGAAATGCACCTTTAAGGCTTTTAATCATCTGATTCCATGCCGCTTTATCATCTGAATGACTGTATAGCAAGGTCCTCCCAGATAGACAGTATCTTTCTATTCTGGCATCCATAGCATGAGGCACAAAAGTCATGTTTGATTTAGAAATAAACATAAAATAGCCCCACGCATCAGTAAGAACATTCATGGCTGAACCTTCATCCCCCTGCACCATCTTCTGGATTCGGCAGCATCTTCCTTTAATTTGATTTGTGGGGTACAAATCATGGCTTTCGCATGGCAAACAACTTCTGTGCCTATCTGGCTCTCTGCAATTATTGAGTTAGAGGTTTTCTGTTGGAAGATGCTGTGCCATCCCCCAAGGAACGGAGTGTCATGGGGGACTCACCGGGGTCACACCGCAGTAGCTTCAGGTTCAAGTGAGACCAGTCTCATCCCCAGCCCTTGGCCCAAATGTGCAAGAAAGGTGAGAACGAGCTGTGTCCACGTGACTTCCAGGGACAGGGTGAGAACCAGAGAACCTGCAGTTATGCTGTTTTAAAAGAAGTTATTTCTGGAATGTTCTTAAGGGACCACTTTACTTCTGTAAAGTGGATTGGGTTGATTCCCCAATCCCGTCCCTGCCCGCTGCTCCCGCCTCAAACGCCTACGCTTTACGCCTTGACAAAACCAGCAAATGACCCAGATGGAACCCCACGGAAGGCAAAAATGGGAGGGGATGGGAGTGGAGAAGGAGAGAAGCCAACAAACATTCTGAGGAAAACAACTTAAAAATTAATGAGCTCTCAGGAAAAGAAGGCATTCACAAGAGAATCAATCAGGCTAGGTTTTCTGAGCACCTGTCAGTCGATCCAAAAACATTTACTGCATGAATGCCATGCGAAAGGAAAGAGCACAAAAGATGTAGCACAATACAAATAAGACATACTTGGGAAAAACTGACCAGCTTCTAACTGTAAGGAGATTGCAAGCTAAGAGGTGTTATTCAAACCTAACTATTCTTCCTGAAGGCCCCATGCTCACAGAGTCACCATCAAGGCTTCTTTCAGCAGTGCCATGTCACCAGAGCCCCCATTCGAGTTTTGCTCGTGTATCTCATGGGCATCCAAGGGCTGTTTCAGTTATGGCTATGGGAGTAGGCAATTCTCAACAGCTGTGGATAGGGCAGAGCTCATAGAGAACAGATTTAACCTTAAACAATTGTTAGACTTTCCAAGGCAGAAAGGAGTTCATGGGTTAGTGAGGAACTTAGGCCTGATTATAATATGAATAATGCTCTTTTCACCACCCTAAACAATGACAATGCAAGTGCTGAGATGGGTCGGTGAAATCTGGGGAGAATAAACAAACTGCCAAGGTGGAGGTGATGTTGATTGGGCTCTGGGGAATGCTACTTCAGGCTGTCAAGAGAAGGACCTCTGAAGTACAAGGACCAGAACAGGCAAACACCAAAACCAGAAAGTGCCAATTTGGGGTAAAAATGTCTATGCTGGGTTAATACCTGGATAATACTAAAGACTGCATTTTCCTTGTACATGATCCCTTTCAGTCTTCCCAATAACTAAACTCATGAGCTTAATAGTGGCAAGAAAGGGAAGGCAAGAGAGGAAGAGAGGGGAAAGTATAGAATAGGATAAATTATTATATAAATAAATTAACCACTCAACAGTGACTTTTGGAGTATTTTATTCTATTCTTCGGTCTACAGGATGATAAGGAGTCTTGAAAATTAGTCTTAATTATTGAGAATGAAAACAAAAATGTCCTAAGCTCTAAGAGCTTCACTTCCATACCGAAAGAAAACTTGGATTAACTGTTGAACACGGAGGCTTACTTGAAGCCATAGAAAAACTTGGGATAGGATCTAAGTAGACTTCATTAGGAAGTGGAAGACTCACGGGAGAGGAAGAGGGAAAGATTCAGATGCAAGAGTAGGTAGTACCAATAAGCATATTTTGACTGACTGCACCTTTTTTCCTGTCAGTGTCCAATCTCATGTGCATGGTGGCGGGCACGGCAGGGATGAGCATGAGGCAGGAATTACAGGGTCTTAGGTATAGCTTGGAGAAGGCTGCAAGCACACAGAGAAGTCCTCCTGCGACCAGGCAAACACGATGCAGCAGGGAGGCACCAGTTCAGCACTGCTAGAGGGAGCTGTTAGGCTAGTCTGAGAAAATACAATTGGCAAGATGCTCAGCTTTCCACAGGCAAATTCCAGCCTCCCTCCCTAGCCAAGCAAATGGACAGTCCTGAAGTTGGCATCTGGAGAATGCTGAAGGCAGAGACCTGAGAGCACAGGCAATGGCAGTACTGTGGTCAGCGCAGGACATGTCAACATAGGGACAATAAAAGCTAAGGAGCCACCAACATCAACCAGCAAATTCAGCAAGTTTGGTGGCCAATGAACAGCCAGCCAATGAACACCAGCAGAACTGCCCCAGAACCTGGAAATGTGTGGTGGGGACCCTACCCAGGGGTGACTTCCACGCCTCCATCTGCCAGGAGCCATTCTGGGGAAGAAAACGGGAAGAGGCTTTGAAAAGCTGCGCATTTTCTTCTCAGAGGCAGTCTGAAGTCTGACAGACTGTTGGGAGTAAGAGGATGAGTTCTCTTTGATTGGCAAGTTTAAGGCCATCCACCCCTTCCCACAGCCTCACAAAGCCAGATGGGGCTCATGAGGGATTTTAAATTAATGATATGAAATAAAGAAGCTGCAACTTTCTTTTGCACAAGTCTGAGTTTCAATATGTGGGAGGTGGGAAAGGGAAGAACAGTGATGGGGCAAGGTCTGCAAGCCCACAGGGAGTGTGATGTAAAGCAAGGGTTTGCTGAGGAGCAATCACTGAAACTGTAGTCCTGGGGCTCCAATCCAGACCCAAATAGAAGTCACAGGGGAGGCCAGGGACGCTGCATTCTAACACCTTCCGTGGGACTCCAACTGGGAAATCACTTATCTAAGCACTGGGGCAAGCATCAGCCTTAGGCAGGACCCCCCACACCACTGAGTCTTAGGGAAAAGGCAGCATGGTGTCCAAAGGCAGCTGCAGCAATTGGAGAGGTGATGGCAGCGAGCAAGGCGGGGGACAGAAAATGGAGATGTTTGCTAGCAACTGGTCTCAACATGTTTGGTTGTGAAGAACAGAAATAGGAAGTAAAGTGGTTTGCAAGGAAGTTGTCTTTTTTCCTGCTGTCACTTGAAGGGGGAGTTACTGAGGCCGAGGGCTGTAGGTAGGGGCGAGTGGGGACTGAGAATTGACAATCTGAGAAATGACACAGAGAAGCGTTCTACACAAGCCTTGCATAAGAATCTAATGCTTGTGACTTAGCCCTGACATAAGACTTCCTCTGCTGCTAAGGGAGGAGGAACTGATGCAGGGACATTTTGGAGTCATTATAGGAATAGCAGAGAGTCTTCCAGGGAATGACAAAGGGGCAGCTCCCAACCTGGAGAGAAAATCAGCTTCTTATGCTGTTCTTAATTTACGAAATTACCAAAAGGCCTTCTTTTGGGAGGGCAGTGGAAATGGAGGGGAATGTAGGAGTTAGAATGTAGGGGAATTTCTTTCTCTTTTTTTAAATGTACTTATGCACTGTTCAGAAGTTTGGGTTTTTAGAAAAAATATCTTTATATTACAGTGAAGCGCTGAAAAAAACCATCAAAAGTGGGCGTGCCCTAGTGGCCTAGTCATCTACTACATCCTGGGAGCAGTCCCACATACATGCCCACGTCCCAGGGGAACAAGCAATGTGAACAACTGAAGAAAAATAAAGTGCTTCTTCTGCCTCTTTCCTGTCTGCCTCCTCTCCTTCATTCTTGCCTGTACCTTTCCTTTAAAAAGAAAAACAAAAACAAACACACACACACAAACCACAAAATCCACATTGACATTTCCAGATTATAACTAAAATATACGATACCCTTTTTTTGTAAGTTGAAAAACAAGGAAAGATTGTGGCCTAATAACTGCTTAAAACAATTTATTGAAACATTAGCAAGGCATGTTTAACACTATGTATGTGCAGTGTACTTTCCATACTCATTCTTATCTGGACACCTAATGCTAGCTGACCTTAAAGTCTTTGGTCCCACTGCACCTTTAAAGACAAGACCAAGAAACATTCGGCTCCAAGAATGCTACTCAAAGTATGCACTCAATTTAGAGTACACAGAAAATCATGCATACAAAGGATGCCTATTTTTCATACTTAACTTTAAACACCACATTTTAAGTAGACAAACAGATCTTTTGCGTTGCTTAAAGCAAGTAAAATTTTACATTACATGTCCATTATGATTTGCTAAGTGGCTTAATGCATTCTAGAGATTTTTCCCATGATTTGTAATCGCCTCCTCTAACTTAATGTGTTGTTAAGAGAAGCATTCAAACATTTCCTATTGAATATAAATATACATTCGAAGTGGAAAATACACACAATGGTGGTTTTCTGCTGTAATCTGGATAGTTTTTGTTGTTATTTTTGCATTTTACAATAACGTGTACATTATAAAGCCAAAAAAAAAAAAAAAAAAAAAGCCCCAATCATTGTGTAATAATCAAGAGGAGCTGTATGAAGGTTAGAGATAGGTATGGGGAAGGGGAGCCACGTAAATATATACCCAAGGAGAAATATGATGTTTGCTAAAAATGTAAGGAAATGTGGGGCACAAGAGTGGAAGGCTGATGTCAACTCACTTTCTAACTTCCTTAATGGCAGAAACTTCAGACGCTGGAGTTTTTGACATTTGGAATATAGAAACCAGACAGACGTAACTGCGGTATTTCCTTTTCCAAAATGTGCCAGTGACAACTCACCACAATCAACCAGATTATTGCTAAAGCATTATTGGGGCACTTCCTTCAAGTGCCCCATGCTGCTGAAAGAGGCAGCAGGTGTTTATCGTCTTTACAAAGTCTCAGCAAGGTTTCAGAAGTGGCAGAATGAATGCAAATGTTCATCATTAGAAGAAACTTCCTCTGAACTGAATGCTTCCACCTCATTCACGAAGTGGGCTCTTCTATTTGGTACCAGTCAGGTTCAGCATTTAGAGGCTGTGCGTTCCGGTCGTGTGATAATGGACAGGAGAAACCACAATGACAAACCTATAGGGCAGACAGAAAACACATGGCTTTGTTGGTTTGTTTGAACTCGACATCACGGGTATGTTAGAATACACTTGATGCTTGACAGATCAATTTTGTACCCAGCAGCTTCCAGCTTGGGCTGTCTTCGGCCTCTCCACGTTGTCCACTCTTCCCTGGCAAACAAGCACAACTCTCAGGCAAACAGAAAGCAGGGAGTGGGGCTGTGAGTGCATGTCGGCCCCCCATTCCTCACCCCTCCTGGTCTCCCCGCTTGCCACTAAGCTGCCCTGCCTTCTACTCTGTGCTGCGCCCTGTGGCTTGCTGCTGGAGGGCTGCTGGCCAGCGGGAGCCGGCAGACCAGAGGGGCTCTGTGTGGGCCCTTCAGCTGCCTCCAGAACGTGTCTGAGCTAGCGGATGGAGGACGAGACGTGTGGAAAAAGGGCTGAGTCCAGCAGTCAAGAACAACCCCTCAGTGAGGCAGGCAAGCCCATAACTGCCCAGGGACGCCCAGCCGAAATCACTGATCTAACTCGTAAATGTAATGAGTGTTTACTCATTTTTTGCAGCTATTGCACATTAGTTTTGTGGCAACAGTTAATTGCTTCAATAAGTTTCCACTTATTTGCTCTGAGTGTGACATCTGCCTAGTAGCACCTTTTCTGAGACCTGCTAGTAAAGTTTCACAGCTGCCGTCTCCTGATGGTCTGCGGACTGTGCTGACTCAGCCGTCTAATGCAGAGCATCTACTCGCGCTCCGTGCTCTCAATCTTCAGAACCACCCGGAAACTAACTTCCTCTGCTGGAGAATTTGAGGAAATGAGGTAGATTGATAGAACGATTGATCTAATGTCACTTAAATTAGCAGAATCAGGCCCCGAGCCCCAAAACTCTGATTCTAAGTCCAGTTGTATTTTCCATTACATCAGCAATGATAAACGGCTTAAAACTAGCAGAATGTTATTCTGTCTAGTTATTAAAGACAGAAAAAGTTTACTTAAAGTAGGCAATGAGTTTTTATTCCATCATCCAAGATAACTGAAGCACTTGACCATTACAGGGCTGTTTCTTCAAGGGTTCCATCCTTAGCATTCTTGTGGCTTCAATGTGCTTGAAGGGATTGCTATTAAGTCATAGATCCTTCACCATTTTCATTTTATCTTTAAGAATTTTATGCTTAGTATTCCTCTGCAGTCAATTACTGACTTTATAAACTGTACATTCGAGGATGAGTTGGTTCTTGCTAGCAATACTCGTTAGAAAAAATACACTCACTCATCTAAATAAGAGATTAGTGGATACACAAATACACACCCATTTTCAAAGGTGACCTTTTACAGAATGTAGTAGCATAGCAGATTCCTAGACATCTCTCCCTTTTGTATTTTTGGTTTTTAACAAATATAAGAACAAACAATTTAACTTCTAAGATAAGGCGATTTTCTAAGGGTTTCCTTAGTTGCAGGTTATAGGGGTAGACTGGAAAAAGGAGGACAGAGAGAACGAAGTTGACATTTTGGCAAATAAAAATAGCACCTTGTTACAAAGACATTGCTAGAAAGTACGAGGTCCAAATTTCCCTGTAGCAAATCTAACTGGAGTTTGTTAACATACATTTGATTAAATGCCTGGATACTGAAATGGTAGAAAACAAGAAAATAAATGCTTCAGTCAAAAATTAATATTTTGAAGTACTGACATTTCATTAGTGGTTGTTGTTTTAAAACGGAATTTTGCTTTGCCTCATACTTCATTTATACATGGAAATAGCAGCAGAAACCCCCCTTTAACAACTTCAGAACATACCAAGAAACCACAGTGGTTTGCAGGCTACTAATTCTGTTACAGATGAAAGCATTCAATTATCTCCATAAAATGCAATTCCTTAGAAAATGTGTTTGAGATTGACTAAGTACATGTTTAAAAAATGTGGTGATACCACATGCTATTATTCAAAATCTTGACTTCAAAGTTGGAACAAGTAGCTTGTGGTTCTTGGGTAAAACAAAGACACTAATCTTTTTTTTTTTTTTTTCAATAAGTATATTTTCAATATAAAAAGGAAACCTGGAATACTTTTTATTCCAGATGTTAAGCTACACTTGTTTACATCGTTTTTCCCACTGCAGCCCAAAGTGCTTTTCAACTGCAACCAACCATCTAAAAGTGGGCCATTCTTTGTATAGTAACTGTAATTTCCCGAGCAACTGCATTTCAGTGAGCAAACACTGCCAATGACAAGTCACTATAGTCCAGTAATAAGATCTTCCCTGAAAACCAAACAAACTTAAATTTTAAAGTGTAAATAAATACTAGCTTAAGACAGGCGGTTGCAATGAAGAATCACTGTTGGACAGAGGTTTCAACACTGATGACGCAACTTCTCATCCGAAATATCTACATACACACGACATTTTGCATAACATTTCAGAGGGCTCACTAGATAACACTCTCCTGTGCTAAAGAAGCAAAAAGTTAGTGTCACTGAATACACACGCATCTATGTACACATACCAACACCTCTGTCCCCAAACCAGGCCCCTCCTTGGCTGGGATGAAGGCTGGGATTCTCAGACCCTTTGTCCCAGACTCCCTGCTCAGCATCACCCTCTCGTGAGACTACGAAGACCAGCCGTGGCCTGATGCACAGCTACCCAGGGCTCTGACCTCCTGGCCAGCAGGCTCTATTACTAGATGAGGGTTTCAGAGGTACATCAACCTAGCTTGCGGTTGTCAGTGCTCTGCTCATCGTACGTACCAGTAACTCTAACGTCCAGTTTTCATGCACATTCAGGCCCACAAGCAAGAATTCCATTCTAAGAATTCTTTTGATTGGCTTCCAAGGTCTTCTTAATCTCTCGGGACTCAATGCAGCCTTGAACACTGCTTAAATGCCATTTATATTTCCTTTCCCTCCTATATTATTCAGAAGTAGTCTTTTCTTCCTCTGCGATCTTTTTTTCCCTAAATTATTAAAAAAAAACTTTTAAGCAAATTGTTACGACACAGCATTAAGGGAGAAACAGAGGTGGCCAACTCTACTGAATACTTTCTAAAAATGATGGCAAACCCCTACCTCCGACTCCACTCATTCTGTAAGCTGAGCACAGTCCAGTAACATTCTAGTCTCTTGACTTCAGTAAGAGCAAGCTGTTTGTTGACCTCTCACTAGACTTAGTACCCACAGCTCTGACTCACAGCCTCGTTGAAGGAGATTTTTTTTTAAAGACAATTGTTCTAAGTCTGCTGAGATGTAAAACATCACGACACGTTCTTTTTAAAACTTTTATAAAATCACCATCAGTTAAACTAAGTCAACAAATATCTCCATACCTACTGGCTGCAGTAGAAGATCGCTTGTTTGTAAGTCTTTGACTTTTTCTTTTGGATTCCTGCATTTGTGAACCTCTAATTAGTAAGTGGGACTCACCTTGCATATTTTGACTAGAAGGAAAAAAGTCTGTTATAAAGAAGCTGGGCAACTGCTCGGTGCAAAGATATTCTTGAGTAGCAAATGAATAGTCTTCATCCTAATTCTTGGACACTCAACTTAAAATGACTGTACTGGAATGTATCATTTTGATGCTAATATTACCTGTTTCCTCTCTAAGGGTCTTTTGATCTATTCTGAAATGGGGCGTGGGGCGGGGACACACACATTTGCTCTGTGGGAAGAATGCCCGAATATATATATACTTCTCTCCTACCTTTAGCCCCGTGATGACAGTGTGCAATTATGGACAACAGGGTTATTTAAAAAATCTCCCAGTGCAAATAACCAGCATCATCAACAGCAGATTAATCAGCAAAAATGTCCCCAGAGTGAGGTAACAACGGAGAAGGATCTACTATCTGTCAACTGAAGTGATGTCGCAGAGTTTGACGTTGAAAGGTTCCTTTAGATTTTGAGAGTTGTATGGTGTAACACTTAAGTAAGTTTTGTTTAAATAGGTTTTCTACCAATACAAAATTATTGATGAAGCCATGCTAGCTTGGAGTCTGTTCAACTGCCAAGTAGAGCAGCATATATTAGCTTTTGAAGTCTCTTTTGTTTATCCTACAGCATCTGTTTTAAAGTCAGCTAACCAGAGAAATAGTGGTTCATTCATGGAACTGAGCCTCTGAAGGCATAAAGAAAGTCTGGTTGATCGAGAAAGTTCAAGTGTTTCAGTTATTTCATGATGGTAATATAAACTATGAGTAGAGTATGTCTTACTAATAATCTTTTTCAATGAGGTCCTCTTTAAAAAAAGGTATTTGGGGACACCCTGATGGAGTAGCAGTTGGGCGCTGTCCACATACATCCCAAGGTCTCAGGTGTGTGTACTGGGGCTGGGGGAACAATCAAGACAAACAACTAAAAAAGTGCTTCTTCCTTTTCTCTTTTCCTGCCAGTCTGTCTCTGCTCACATTACATTCTGCTTAGAACTTAAACTTTGCTTTTCGGGTCAGAGTACATTTCAAGAGTAAAGGTGAATCTCACCTTCTTGACTGCTTTTGTTTACAGCGCACGTCATGTGTATTAGGTAGTTAATTTGGGACAGGCAAGTTCTGAAAAAAAAATGCAGAATTTAATAGCACTGTGTTATGGATATTCTGTGTGAGGGACATATTAAGCAGTGAATATCTGTTTACCAGGGGGATGAGATCAATTTTATGTTTTAAAGAATGCACGCTTGAGATTATTATACTACCATTATGTGAAACCATTTTTTGTTGTTGTTGTTTGTTTCCATATAATTTTGGGCATGGACAGCAAAATATAATCCCCTCTAAAAATGATCAATCTAAATTAAAATCAGATAAAACAATTAAGTTAGTCCCATAATACCACGGTAAACAACTCAAATGGGCTTTTCTTTTTAATGCTAGGAAAACTGTTCACCTTTCAATGGTGAAAATACTATTAACACAGGTAGAGAGCAAACAAGGTAAAAAGTGAAAGCACATACAGACACACACAAATATATATAAAAACTGACCAGAAATCACAGGACATTTAAGTAATGTTTTCTTAAGTGGAACAATTTTTTTTGTTTTTTGTACTTTAAGTAGACTAAGATATTTGGCGAGGGTCGGGGAAAGGAAATCAGCATTTCACAATTTAACTTGAAAACCAGTTGTAATAAAGTCTCACTCATCGTTTAATGTTTAAAAAAAGTGGAATCACATCATACTTTTGACAATCATAGTTAAAGCTCACAAAGAACACACCTACCATCTACATCACAGTGCACAGAGGACGCAGTTTCTGAGGACTACCACCGGAAACAGCAACAGACTGCCCCCGTCATGTCACAATGTCGCATTACAAAGCTAAAGCCGTATGGGTACAATCTCGCCTCCCATGGTCTCGCTGGTAAGCATCTGAGGGGCAGGGGGTCTCACCACGCAGTGCACAGCTCAGTCCAGGGTCAGGACACACAATCCCTTCACCTGCTATTGGCTGATGGATTTAGTAATTCCAATACAACATTCACTGGGAATAACGTAAAATTACATTCTGGCTTCTTGAGCAGGACCGTCTGGGGAATGTAGTCGAGGGCGGGGCATAAAGGGCCATTTTTTCCTTCGAGAGGAAATCTGCAATGATCAATTTTTTTTTTCATTTTTACTGTGAAAAATGCAAAGTTCAGATTAAATTGAACCCCATTAAGACATGATTTGTACTTATACGTACACACAGGTTCTCAACTTTAGCTATCAACTTGTCTCTTTCGTTAACATTAGTCACCTTCCCGGGGCTCACTGTCTCTCATCACTATCGGGCCGTTAGCTTTCATCTGCTCAAACTTTATGTACCGTCCTCAGTAACAAGTGACCACGGGACACAGATCCAGGCACAGAAACGTCGACAGCCACAGGGCAGCTCGTCTAAGGCAGGTTGGGGTGGGATGGGGTCACAAGGACACCCAGAGCCATCAACTCTCCTCTTTGCTGGGGTTGGCACTGAGCCCACATCCACAGAAGCCTCTGCTCAGGCACCAAGGCAGCTGGTCACCCTGAAGCCACCAGCCAGTTCTCCCTTAGGATCATCAAAGGAAAGTATTTTCAAGAGCATAAGGCTACTTCTGAGGGCATCTGTTCAAAATTATTTTGAGGACACTTGCTAACGGTAGTTCCCAGGAAGCCCAGAAGTCCTACTTATCAATTTTAAGAATAGTCTGTAGCACTTGAGCCAATCAGTGAGCAGCAACAGTTCATCCTTGAAACCAATTTTAGATAAAGCCTCTAAAGCGTCTTCTGAGTTTTCCAGTTGTGTTGCATTTTACTGTTACCTTTGAGATTTTTCATAGCTAATGAATAATCCAGTTTTATATACCTCTTTAAAAAATTGGGGGGGGGGGCAGGGTTTATGGAAACACTCTCTGCCAACTAGTTCCCACATTCTTGCTTTATATATTGATGAGACAGCTGGAGACACTTCCCTCAGATTACAAAAGCCCAGAATTGTAACTGGGCTCCACCAGAAGGTCTGGCCTTGGGGAAAGACGGCAAGCAGAGTACTCTCAGATATGGATATTTTTGTTTTGCCTGCAATGCTGTGATCTACTTTAACAACCACAGATTTGCTTTCTTCTTAATCTCTGTAGTTTTTCTGGTTTTGCCTCATATTAAAATGCTTAGTGTCACAGCTTTATTATCACCAATAAAGATTCAGATATTTATGCCTTAAAGGTCAAGGTCAAAAAAGCAAAAAATGAAGTCTGAGGTAAAGTTGGTCTAATAAATGACCAATTTGGGGTCTGCATTTTTCCAAAAAACAGTTTTTAAAAACCTTGATCTCATGCAAGTCATTTACTCGCTACATGTGATTATTTCTCCTGATTTAAACTAATCCATGTGTATGTTACATAAACCAGTCATGACTAAATTCTTGAAGCAGGTACATACACACATTTACCAGAAAAGGATTCTATTCTTTCTCACCAATATATTTTTCTACCCAAACGGTCCAAGAATATAATGTACATAAAGAGATGGCAAGCAGACATTTTCTTAGGAACTTACTGAGAAAAGGAAAACCTCTTTGGAAGAAAGGGGACTTCAGTGAAGACCTCTATTCCCACAGACAAATGCTGAGTACCAACTTTCTGCTAGAGCATTGCAAAGGTAGAACTTAACACAGAACCAGAAATATGGCAAGTTATCTAGTGACTAACAATGTAAAACAGTCAGAAGTTTTAAAGATTCTGGAGAAAAGCAGTTGAGTATGAAATGAAAAATATATAATAAAACATTTTTATAATTCTAAAACTTCATTTTTCTTCTTTAATCAACATTCTGAATTTCATGGTTCAAAGAATTATCATCTTTAATTAGAAAGAGGAAATAAATCTTTATCCCCCAATCAAAGAGGGCAAACTGAAAAATTTTGAGAAACTAAGAGCTCATTTGTTTTTTTGCCTTTGGGAGGGTAGGGGAATGTCATTTTTTTGAGAAACACCTAAAGGTCCTTTCTGTGGAGATAATCAGTCCTCATTCCCATCAGCAGTGTGTTCTTCTTCCAAAGGGCCTTACTTATATCTCAACAATGGTGACATTTAGGCCTACTATAGATCTCCTGGTAGCAAACCAACTGCCATGGTACTTACCTTAGGCTAATATACAGTCGTCATCTTTGGAGCAGCAACGGTACCAAGAACTTTGGAAATCTGTTTCTATTGAGTCCAGCTAAGAGTCAGGTCTGAATCACCTTCAGGCTGTCCATTCTTAAAGAACTTGACTTAGTAGCAGTACTGCCAGGTATCGCAGCATATACCAGAAGGGGAAAAAATAAGGGTGTGCATGCAAAATCTAACGTTATATTAAAAAGAAATTAACCCTGTCAGTACCTTCTAGAAACCACTGGAGGCAAAAACTTAATGAAGGGGTATATGGCAGAATTTTGCTTAATGTTAATGGATTCCAGTTCTGATGAAGCTGCCTAAAAATGGTATACTAAATAAGCCACCTAATTAGGACACAGGGAGGAAAAAAAAAAGAAACTTCCTCTGATGGTCTGTCTATGAAAGGAAAGTATCTGTAAGCAAATTAAGAATATTTTATACTGAGATGTGAAATTTAAAGAATGGTATTCAACATTGTTAAAATGTTTGCAGCTAAAGGACCCCTACACTTAAGGTTTGATGCGTGTGTATGTACACATATAAATCCATACGCACACTTTATAATATTTCCTACTAAAAGGATTTAAGGCATTATACTATGTATAAAGAGTTAGCTATACTATTCAAGATAAAAGAGTTGCTATTCAAGAAATTATTTGAATACAACAGACAAGGTTTTATCAGAAAGGCTATCATGAGGCTATCTATGTCTAGTATAATTCTATCTTCTGGCTGAGGCTCCAAACACAGGAATTCCTCTCTTAAGAGACAATTTGTCCCTCAATCCCCATACATAAAAGGTAGTCTGAAGAGGCAAAAATATTCATGAAAACTTGAAGTGGACGATATATTAAAGGAACTCAACAACAGGATTTCGACTACTTTTAGGGACAATGCACTATCTTCATTACTCTTGATTGCACTAAATAGAACAATCCATTGTGCTCCCAGGTGGAAACAGGACTAGCATTACGGGCTGAAACTCTTGGAAAAGTTCTTATTCCTCAACCTAATTTAAAATAGTCTGATGACCGATCTACTTGCTAGTCAAAAAGACATTTAGCTGGAGAATATTTTGGAACCATTTATAGACTTTAGTTACTGACCAGCATGAAGAACAGCAGCCTTTACAGTGAAGAAACGAGAACCCGGGGTAGGGACAGCACCATCATTCTTGGTGTTTACTAAAATTCAAAGGAGAGAAACATTCTGTAGGATGCAGATAAACCATGGTTGGCAAGGAAGAGGTAGCCAGCAATACCAGTAAGATACACGCTGTCAGAGAGGAGGAAGAAGGAAAACCAGTTGGTAGATATAAAGGATTTAGCAACAAGTTTCACAAGGAGAGGCAACTTGTTGTATCTAAGCATCAGTGTGTTAGATCAGGGTAAGAGAAGAGATTAGGCGCTGCTTCTGTACACAGATTACTGAGTTATCTAAAAAGGAAATGGGGCGATGGCATGAGGGGGCAGCAAGCTGAAATTAGAAAGTTCAGCTAGGAAAGCAAACATTGTACATAAAAAGACAAATTTTAAGTACGGCGAGAACTGTCTTTGTTGCTTTATATCCCACCACCAAACAGTCCAGGAGGCTGCCTATTATTGAATTAATGTTCAACGTATTTAGTTATTAAAAAAAATCATAGCAGATATATCTGGACAGTTTGGGGAAGAGGTAGAGAAACCAACTGAGTAGATATACTCCTTTACTTGATTTCAGCTAGCTAGAGACTAGAATGATTGCTTTTCACCTTTGAAATCTTAATCCTGATGAAACTAACAATAAAGGCACAATTAAGGCAAAGTTAAAAATTTTTCAGAGAAAACCTAACAATGCTTATAAGACAGATGCATCAAGCAAAACTGAATGTGTGTTAAGGTAAAAACAAACATGGATATTAAACCATTTTTAAATATATACTTAGAATACAGAGTAAGACTAAGACTACAGTATATTTACTTTTCAAGAAAAATTAGGCAGTTTTCCTTCTGCCAAAATGACAGGTCCTGAGCAAGAAAGTAACCCCCACAGCAGAACCTGAGGGTCAGAACCAAATCCTTGCCATTCTTTTATCAGTCAACATCTCTCACAGAGGCTGAGCAGGCATCTATTAATGGTTACTGAATGTGTGTTATAATCTATAGTTAGCACAATGGTGAAGCTCAAACTTAACCAGCAAAGTTTCTTAAAGATGAAAGAGCACAAGTGCAGGTTACTCCAAAAGAGGGGCGGAACCCAGCTCTAGTGTCTAATCTTAACCAGTGGTTACAAAGATTTTCAAATGCTTTTGAGAAATAAGAGAGAACCAGGTAATAACTCCAACACAGTAAGAACAAAGCTCTCGTTGGCTCCATCAAAGTCAGTGAGAACATCACCAGAAAACAATTCCCTACGGCAGACCTCTGGTCTATGAAAACCACCTTTCATCTTAGAAATGCTGACAGAAAGCTTGGCTGTTCCATTTTCATGCGTTAAATTAAATCAAGTGGGAGAGAAATTCTAAACACTGTGGCTAAGTTAAATAAAGACAACATTGAGTGGAGAGACCATCTTATCACTCACAAGAATGAAAAATAACCCCTACAAAGGAAAAGTCACGAAAACAACAAAAATTAGGTCACAGCAGACAAAGTAGACTTCAAGACAACATCTCAGGAAAAAGCAAATATGCTCGCTGAACACATTCGCACACATATAATCACCACAATGAAGACAACTGCTTGACAGGTGTAACTGCTTAACACAATAGGGGTGTCCAAAGAGCTGGGTCCCTTTCACAGCGGGCACCCCACCAGTTAGACATGTGACCCACTATTCCGATGCTTTAGTCAGCATTGCACCACTTAACATTTCAGTGTAAGAGTAAACTGTGGAGTACACTCTCCCACTTTCAAAGCTGTTCCCTAACTTCAGTGCAAGTTCTCAAGTAAATACTTCCAAAGGGCGGTGGCTCCGCTGGTCCTACCCAGCAGGTCTAACAGACGTCACACCTAGGGCACTTACTCTCTTCACAACATGGGTTGTGGAAGGAATTAATTAATGGGCAAGAAAGTCTGGAAGCAAGCCATCAGTCACTGTAATGGCAACTATTTGCCCAAGGCAGACTTAAAGAAGGGGATATTAAATTAAATGTTATTGACCTGGTGCAAATGACAAACTTTTTACAGCAAAGATCGGAGAAGAAATATTCATAGGACTGCCACATGGAGCAGTCTATCATAAAATACGGCCACCTTCAACTATTACCAGCTGCAGAACCGCTCTGATGCCCAGGTTTGGATCTGTATAGAGGTTTTTATAGAAAGCATTAATACCTAATGAGTTCTTTTAAAATGAGTCTATTATTTGATGTAGTTCTCTTTGCCAGGAATGCCTACCTCCCCTGGCACTGCACACGGCTGGCTTCTTTCTCGCATCAAGTGTTAACTCAAGCATCCTTCCTCAGAGAAGCCGCCCCTGTCCTCTCAGAGTATTGTTTGTCTCCTTCGGTAGCAAGTAAGTAGACTGAGGGTTACTGTGATTGCTACCTCAGCAAAGGCAGGGTCAGTATCTGTCCTGTTCACCTCTATCCAAAGGCAAAGAAAGTTTCTGGCACAAATAAGAGGTGAACAATAAATATATGTTGAATGAATAAAAAATCACTATATCAAGTTTACACAAACACACATATATACACACAAATATAGGAAAATGGGGAACATCTAATAGAAAACCAAATGCTGAGCGTACTGAAAATGACACCTGTAACAAACAGGTGGGAATGATTTCAAAGATCAAGTACCAAAGATATCTATCTTCAAAAATAAGAAAATTTACTAGAAGAGAATCAGAAGTGGTTATTTTCCATTTCTACTGAGATGCAAACAAAAAGAAGTGTTTATACTGCATTACACAGAATTATCATTTGCTGCAGAACGGGCTATTAACAGAGCTTCTGAAATCTCCTCTCATGGCAGAGCATAAAATATGGTTGGTTAGAATAGTCAGCCACATATTCAGGATTAAGAACAACTCAGACTTCAGTAACTATTAAAAAAAAAAAACACAAAACAAAACAAAACCAAAAACCTCATTAAACCGCTTCTCCGGATTTTTTGAATTCTAAATTCGTAATTATGCAAAACATATTTAATAAATTGAATACGGTATACTTTAAAAACAGATGGCCCTCATCTGATGATCGTACTTCAGTATCACGTTTTAAGGTATTTTGCAGAAGCAATTATATATTTATAAAAGGTCCACTTCATAGCATAATCTGCTAACTAAATCAAACTATTCAAATCAAAGAGCACAAGGTCTGCAATGGAAGTATTTTAAAATACCTTTAAAAAACCATGTATATATATACCCATCTATAGAAAGCTATAGACAGATATCTCTCTATCTATAGACAATGATTGGCTTTAAAAAAATAATAAATATACTAAAGCAACTGTAGCGTATCCCTGAAAGTAATTTTACTGCCACCTGTGCATTTTTTATGAGGTATAAGGATAAATGAATACAATGCTGGGTTAAACAAGTCAACAATTACCTGTGGAAACTTGCTGTGAGACAAAGGGACTTACTCCACATGAATTCTTCGAATTACTGGTGCCAGTGGCATCAGCGCCACCATTACTGGTGACTGATCTCACGCTAAGCTATTTTAGAATCAGGACAAAAGTGGAACTGGAGGGGAGATTTGGAAAGATTTTCGGCAATTTTTCCTCATAACAAGATTTAGCAGTAAACAAACAGAAAAAAGAAAGAAATGTTTAAGAACCACTGAACACATTAAGGTGAAGGATTTCAAAACTTAATCCACTTTTCTTCCCCCAAGAGTTTATTTTTGGTAAAAGGCAGAAAAATTAGTTTTTCTACAAGGGAAATCTGCTTCTAAATGATAATTTGAAAATCTTGATATATATTATATATTAAAAAAGACACACAAAAATAACGGAGAAGTGGGAATAACAGATTAGGAACTATAACTTTATAAAGGCTTGCCTAAATCAAGAAGCAGCACACACACACCTAATTTATGCAAACTAAAAATGTATATAAACAGCACAATACTGTGATACTGGATCATGATACATTACCTGTACACATAACTACTACTGTTATTAATAAACCTTTGGGACACTCAAGTTTTATGCCCAACAAGACATCAATAAGTCTTTAAAAACTGTCTTTTCCTCCTTTTTGGAAGGATATTTCTAGACACTAATTCTCCCATCTAATATTCAAATATAGGAAACTGATTCCACAAGGTGCTTTAATTGATGAGACCTCAAGTGCTGTTTTCTCTCTTGAATTTCTGGATAGTAAACAGTCCATGGGGACCATACACAAATACTATGACAGAAGAGTTGTTACATTAAGTCTCTGATGGGATCTGATTGGTGACGAAGCTTTATGACATGCTTGAGCAACGCACTGAAGGGGATCCCATCTGAGTTAATACTTTGTCCAACCACTGTAGAGGTCCATTCAGATGAAGTTCAATCCAGCAAGGAGTGCTTGTTACCGTCTGCCTTCTGTTTATGAGAACACAAGAAAGCAATTTTAAAATTAAATGAGCATGGCTTTGTGCAGGCATACACATTAAGAATTTAGATAAATTAAAAGATTATATAGACTAAAACCGAAATTAGTTCTAAGTAGTAATAAAGTTTAGATAGCTATCATTTTGAAAAGCTTCATTCTCCAAGTCTAACAGAGTATTTCTGATGTTTTCTTTTAAACAGATTTTTTTAATAACAACATTCTTTTTCTCCACATTAAAAAGAGCAGAGTGACTACGAGTCGCTGTCCATAACGGCAGCCCTGTGAGGAGAGCAGACTCTATTAATGTCACGCTAGGACTGTCCTAAGCAAACCAGAACATGTGGCTACACTCCTTATTAATCATTATAGAATAGAAGATGCTCAAATATCAAACGAAGTCTAAAGAGAACAGGGTTCAAATTTTCAATAGATTAAAACAAAACACAACTTCAGCCCAAGCTTATTATCACAGAATGTTAAGAGCTGGAGTTCAACTTTCTCCAACAAAGTCAACGAACATCCCTTTTAGCAACATTAGATAGAGGCTTTTCATTAGCAGCACCTCGAGTGTTTTAATAACAAAACGGATGACTCTGAAGATCAGCTGTTCAAGGACATCCTGTCACTTCCACATTCTGATACTGGTTCTGTCCTATTTACTATATAAAACAAGTCAGAAATTCTGCTTGTTTCTTCAATGTGACAGCCCTTCAAGCACAGAAAAGGCCACTATCAACTCTTCACCTCTAAGTGACACAAACACAATATAATTTAAAACGGTATCTCAAAGGATGTGGTTTTCTGTAGCAGATGGTGTCAGTGCCCCACTACACCCTTAAGATTTTCAGTGTCCTCTGAACAATTTCCAAGTGCAGGCACCTGAATTTCTGTGCCTGAGAATTTGCCTGCTCTGTCTGAGAATTTTTCCCAGCGGGCTAGAAAATTAACATCTCTGGGAGCAGCTCTCAACAAGGAATTGGCATTTAAATGCCCAATTTCCTTCCCCTCTGGTTGGGATAATTCTGTATATTCTTTACTGTTTTCCAAGTTTTCCTAAGAGAACAAGCTCCAGCAACACGCCCACTATGGCTTCGAGGATCCTGGCTGCCTTCCCTCTTCTACATCACTTCCCTCCTTCCTCCTTCCTTACCAGTGTTTCCTGCATTTCCTGAAGAAACCCCTGCACTAGAATAACTGCCTCCAAGTCTGAGACACACACGGAGGCACTCTTGATGTGTGACCCTTCCTAAAACACGACACTTGTAATGGAATACCACAGTCCAAGGTGTGATCTGTACATACTCATTTCTTTACTTAGGTCAAATACTCTATTTGCTTCACATTTAGAACCACACTAGCACCTATACAAATTCAAATAGTCCACAAAGAATAGGCAAACCTGATCCTTTTTCATCTTCCCCTGTTTTTCTTGTGTGTGTTTTGCTTTTTACATAAACTTTCTGCCCTCTGGTTCTCCCTTGAATCAGGTCTTCTCCAGTAATTCTGCCAAGATCTCTTTTCATTTCAATTTTGCCATGTGCTGAATTCTGGGTATTTCCCATGCTGCTTTTAATCAGAAAATGTACTTATTACTAGATTCATTTGGAATAATTCTTATTTCAGGTCAGCAAAGAGGAGTAGGTTTAAGAAGGCTGCTGCTGTGCTTACTTGGGCACAGAATGCATCTGAGACATTGTCCGTGCCCACTGTTCACTCGTTTCAGCACTGGTTCACTTAACTGACAGTACTTCCCAGAGAGTAATGTGTCACACATCTATACTTCATTGTACTTCTTGATTTTTATGCTGGTATTACAGACACTGAACCACTAGACAGATGTACCTTCTCAACTCTTGGTGTTAGTAAGGGTAAAAAAAATTCCTGGTAACTATGCATAGTTCAGTTACATGGGCATCTAAAGTTATTTTGATTTGTAAATGTTAAATAAAAATACTTTATTATCCAAAGTCAGAGGTATGACTCCAAATTCCAATAAAAATAAACCATATATTACTGCTTTTCATAATTATGTTTTAAATTTACCTTTGAGTTAAAGAATGGCAGAGTTCATAGTAAATGAAGGACAGTATCTCTCACCAAAATTAAAACTGTTCTTGGTCCCCCCTCTGTGGCTCAGGCAGCTAAGGCACAGGCTACAAAAGCCATAAACCTGGCTTCAAGACCCCAGGGTTAGGGAAAATAAAAAGGGGAAAAAACAAAATAAACAAACAAACAAAACCCTGCACTTAGTAAAGACCTATAGATAAACTAGAAATTTCTCTCGTCCTCTGCAACTGTTACTTAACTCCACTGAATTTCTACCATGCTCTACAATATTCTAGTATTTTGAAGAAAAAAAACAACTCTGACTTAAAAAATTGACATCAGATAATACTATCAACTCAGATAAACTCAAGTCCAAAGGAAAAAACATGAACTCAGCATTCTTTAAAGATCATATCTCAAAAAGGAAATACTTAAAAGGAATTATAGCAAAGTCACAGAATGAATTATTCTACTACTATAACATGGACAAAATAGTGATTCATTCTAGGACATAAATATACAACATGTGATTTATTTTTTTATAAAAGTACTAAATCAGCTGACCTCATATCTCACCATTTCAAATATTATACATATCACAGAACTTGCATTTAAGACTGGATCAAGTTCAAATTAACTGAAATAAATTCTGAAGTGCCCAAGTTGAAGAATGAAATGGGAAAACTACTATTATGTGAATATCTTCTTAAGCAAGTATTCAGAGAATAAGCAATATGAGTTAGAGAAAAAAACTAAGTGCTGTACTTACAGCTCCATCCTTTAATATGCTGAGGAAGTTTCTTTGATGTAGAATCCAATCTATCTAATTTAGCAACATAACCTAATCTATCTTATCCACTGAGGACAAATCAGCTTTTATAAAACTCAAGTGTGGAGTTTTTACTACTATTCTTAGAGAAGAGGTAAAGAGTCAAGGAAAACTTTTCTCAAGGGGCTTCCTTCACTACTTATAAAGTGTCCTTGGGCAAGCTGAAATTTTTTCCAAGCTTGAACTAAGTATTAGTTTGAACATCTTTTGCTTACAGAGAAAGAACAACAGTAATTCTTGGCAATATCAAAAGGCATGAGATGCTACATTTAAAACAGCACAGTGCCTTTACCTAGTAAGTATCCTCTTCATTACTGAATAAAACTCCACCTCTTTAATCTTGCAGTGCTCTGCCCTTATTTGTCCTGTCTTCTTATTCTTTACTTTCTAGACTGCACACCAAGATGCTATTCTCTTGTCATCCCCTCACAGCCATGACTAATAAGACCATTTACATTTTTCAGAACTCGGATTCTGTGCCTCCTGAGCCCCAGTCAAAATGTCTCCCCATTCCAAGAAGTGACACTTCCAACGGAGTTTTTAACGGCATGTAATCTCCACATTACAGTGCGTGTTTGTCCACGCAGGACTCCAGTCTCCATGAGACCAGCACAGAAGCGAAGGTGAGGCAGTTTTCAGTCTAGAGGTCTCCAACCTGCACTATGTTACACAAAGGTCTGTTGACTCCACAATTTCAATGAAAATAGATCAAAGTGAACTACAGAAGACAAGAAGATAGGAAAAAAGAGAGACACTCGGGAAATTTTAGAACTGAAGTATTTCATACCGGTATTCTGCGCCCCACCCTTTCACAAAACTCATTCTTATGGTGCACATTCTAGTTAGCTGATAGACGGCTTCAAAACCCTGATTAACAGACTGGGCCAGAAGAGCAGCAAATTCCTGATTGTTGAAGATCTTCAGATTACAGCCTGTGATTGAAAAAAGTAGAAAAAAATGAGAAAAAAGCATTTTTAAAAAAGGGCTGCAGATACTAGAATATGAGCATGCAAATCATCCTGATTTCTAAAATTAAGAGCAACTAAAAAACTCAGTGAATCGATGTGTTAAGTATATTTACATGTGTCCATACCTGGTGGAATCTTACACACTGTTGCAGGGTGCCAGCCGTATCTCTGATTACAATTGGGGCTCTGCACAAAGATTGCACTATCACTTAGGCACTCAGCAAAAACTTCCCCACCTATGTAATATAAGCGCACTCCTCTTCCTAAAACAAAATACATATGGGATTAGTATAACATTTACTGTTTCAGCATGACTTTGGAAGAGTCTTCTTAGAGAAATACTAAGTGATATAAGGTAGTTGATGACCTTTTCCAGTGATGCTTCTCTGACTTGGAAATATATCTCTGTATATTTTTCTAAGTGGTTTATAGCGATGATCTATAAAAATAATACACATGTATAAAAGTACTTAATGTAGAAAACACATGGGTAATAAAGGATTACACAAATTATTATTAAAAATAAATATAATAATTATGAGTTAATCTTGAAGGAATAAACCAATGTTGGGATAAATTTGCTTTCATTAAATAAATATTATTTCTGTAAAGATCCCAGCAAGGTTAAGAAAAAAGGTAATAAAAGTCATCTAGAGGTAAGAATCAGTTGCCTCTTTTAAAACTATTATGGTACAAGTAAATCCCTAGATACATAAGCAGGATCAAATAAGAAAAAATTACATTGAGAAATTTTAGTAAGCTCTTTCAGAATTTCAGAATTCAGAACACATAAAATATTAGAGCAACAAGAGTTTTCAAAAACTATCAAAGGCAGAGTTCTAAGGTGGACACCTAAGAGTCTTACTCCTGGTGTGTCAGCTGACCTCAAAAAGGGGAGACTGTCTTTGGTGGGCCTGATTGAATCAGGTGATGTCCTGCTAAAAGGACTGGGGGTGTCCCTAGTGAGTGATTCATAGTGTGTCAGTGGGATTCAACACCAGAGATTCTACGCTGTCAAACGGAAAGAAACAGGGCTTTGTGGCAAGAAATACAGGTGGCCTCTAGCAGCAGGGAGCACTCTCACTGGCCTTGTCTAAGAAATGAGTACCTCGGTGCTGTCTTTCAAGGAAGCAAACTCTGCACCATGTGAGTTCAGAAGAGGACCTCAAACTCCAGATGAGAATGCAACTCAGTCAGCACCCGGTTTTTCCCCTGTGAGACCCTGAGGAGATTCCTAACTCATAGAAATGGTGAGATAATAAATCTGGGTTATTTCAGGCTAGTCAAGTGCATGATAAGATGTTACTCAGAGAAAGAAAACTAATGAAGTCAGATTTAATACATATAGAATTTTGTACCCTGTTCTCTTGACTATTTATAAAACACCAAGCATCAGGGAAAAAAAAGTATGAAGAGTATAATATTTTCAGGCTATGACCAAAACCACCCAATAAACTGGAAATCAGAAGTAAAAAGATGATCCAATAGTCAAGAGTAGTCGAAATGTTTTATGGAGAAGTGAACAGGGTAGAGGAATCCTTCTGTTAAATTTTTATGTAAAACCTCAATGAAAACACACACAAGAACAAAGAGAACTACTTTAGGGAAAGCAGGGCAGCTGTTCAGATGCCTCCCTCCCATATAAGACATTTGGACACCTTAACGAAATCACATGAAATGCACACAACTCCAAGATTTGAAATTCCATGAGGAGTCATGTAACCACCTCTCTGTCACTTGCACTCTGTGTGTCACACTCATTCTTAGTGATCAGTGTGACTTTCTCATGGGAGGTGATAAGTAATTAGACAGAAACAGAAGCAAACTCCTGTTCCGTTGCTTTATGAGGATGAGAACCGTGTTGGGCTGGGTTAGAGGGTTCAATCTTTTACCTCACTATCCAAAACACTGGAGACCCCAGAGCTTTTCTTTATGTGGCTCTCTGTAGAAACTACCTAAAATGTGCTAATGCATTTAAAAATTACAGCATCCTGTTTTCCCCTTGTGAGAGAAATAACTTATTAACAATTAACTTATTTATGAAAGATATTTTCCAAACCACAAAAAAAAATTTAGTGTGAGACGAGTAGCAATGTTTTACATTTTTAAAAATTGTTTTACTCTCTTGTTTAACAGGAAAGAGCTAGATTCTCATCAGTCTACATGCAATCTTGTAAGATCACATGCTGTGTAGCCTCTTGAACACGTCACTGTTCACTCATGAGAGTGAAAAAGACAAATCACATCTTAGTAGCATTATAACAGAAGTTCCGACCTCATAAACTTGCTGACAGGATATCTGGGACTGCCACATTTTGAGATCTCTGAATTGTTTTTTGAACTACATTAAATAAATGTTCCTGTTTTAGACATCGTGACTTGGATCAACGGTAAGCAGATTTAACATATGAACTCACTGAATGGGGTGGACAGAAAGTGGCAGATGTAAACAAACTGAAAAAATTCATGATCTGTTAAAATTATAACCCTAAAATCTGAACATGATAATTTTATGAGACTGGGAAGTTATTTAACACATATTTACTGAAGGACTTCCCAGTAAGCAAGAGGTGCCAAACAGAGATGTCAAAGGTAAGAGTTTGCAGGTGGAAAGACCACCAGGATCTATTAAAAGCTGTAAAGCCGTGCACTTCAATGTGGGTGCACTTTAACTAGCAGAGAGAAGGCAGGCTTTTTCAGCACATCTCTTGATGTGGTGAACCACGTAATGATCACATTATACAGCACTGGTTTTTTACACAAAGATGAAAGAAAACACTACATACCTATATGTCTTCTTGTCATTTCTACTGTGGCATTCCGGTTGACGTTCGAGAGCAACCCTAAGCAGAACCTCTCTGAGTTTGATGGATCTGTGAAGCCATCTACAGTGAGTGAGGGCTGAGATGCATGGAAGGTCTCTCCAACCCTCTGGTTCAACTCATAATACGCTATTGAACACCAAAATGCAGGCTCTGAGTAAGTGACGGGCTGCAAATCTGGGAGAGAATAAAAAAACAAAAACAAAAGCTCATAAAAGCAAGAGAGGCTGTGTGACCAATTTATGCCAAGAATAGACTAACTATCATCATCTTCACATGATCTATGCCAGCCTATACTGGCAAGAGCTCAGGAAGGAAACTTAACATCCACACCACGAACTCCAGCTTCCACAGATCATACCAGGTTTCCAATTTTTCAGATTTCCCCAACTTAAAAAAAATCATTATTTGACTTTATGGCAGCTTATTTGGTCTGCTAGTATTTTTACCCTAGATCCTGTTCACATATAAAATGCCCATAGGCAAAGTAAATCAACTAATACAATAAAACTAATTTTGGTAGGATAAAGTGGTAAAAAGTTGGAGCAAGGATTAATGAGTCAAAAGCCACAAGAAAAAACCCATCATAGTAATAAAATACAAAACATGACATCTTTTTGACATTTGTCTATTTTAACATGAGATTCTCAGTGTCACCCTAGTTACAAAAATAGAAAGCCCACACATACCCAAGAAACAGAAAGGAACAAAATACAGAGAGCATGCAAGTAGAAACAGAATATGGTAAAAGAAAACATTTCATGGAAAAACTAGGATCACATGTATTTCACTTCTGTAATGCTGATTAAAAAACATCATACATATCACAAGCACATATTTATGTGTATATATTTATACATACTCTATATTAATTGCTATTACAAAATATAAAATAAAGATACTCATAAGTCTTGTCACAATAGGTCATAAAATTTTCTACAAATAGAGAATGTAGTTTCCATGAATAAGTTTACTCATTTTGTATACTCACATGCAAACAGAAACGAGTTTTGGAAATACTGAGGTAGATTATTAATATCATTTCAATACCATTTTTTAAAACACTAATTTAAACAATCATTAGGTTATATATTATAACTTCTTTCATATATAAAAAATAATAATCATTATTATTAAGGGCATTAAGCAAATGATACAGTATAAACAAAGCAGGGGAAAAGTATTTGCAACTTACCCAAACTATGATTTACTGGGGAAAGAGTAGGAGATAGTTCTGCTGGAGATCCTGAAACAAAATTTAAAAATAGATGCTAAAGTGTTTCTAGAAATTCCAACTACAAAATAATAAAACTGGTTGGCTCTAGTTGAAATTATCACAAATAATACACAGATGATTTACACCCCAAGAATTCAAGAACTCCTACTGTGCTTTACATTGAGTTTTAATTCTGGGGTGTGGAGAGCTTCCAGGCTGGTAAATGTGTCGAGGTGCTGAGAGGGGAACCCGGAGAGAGCACAGAAATTATGTCCCTTCCTACATTCCATGTCCCACTCCTCTCTTTAAGCAGATGTTCAGCAGTAGCCTTTATCTCATCTTTAATAAGAAACTAGGAATCATAAGTAAGCCTTTCCTTGAGGGCTGTGAGCTACTCTAGCAAATGACTCGAACCCAAGGTGGAGATGTCTGAACCCTCTGATCTACAGTTGGTTGGTCAGAAGCACAGGTGACAGGCTAGAGGAACTCAACACTTATTGTATGGGATCTGGGGCTGCATCTGGGTAGTGTAGAACTGAGTTAAATTGTAGGACACCCCGCTAGTGTCCCAAGAATGGCCTGGTGTGGTGAAAAGCCTGCACACATTTGGTAACTGAAAGCATCAAATGTGAAGTGCTCTGTGTGAAAGTACAAAGAGGCGCACAGGGAGGAGACAGTAAAGAATTGAATCTTCCCACACACAGGAAGGGAGACTCTAGGTTTTTACCTTTAAAGTTCAAACATTTGCTCATATCTTATAACATCTGATCCTAATTTTGATCAAGTAGCATTAAAAAACTTATGTGATCTAACTTACTCATCATTGGGGGGGGTGTCACACATTTTAGGAAGTTTCGACACTGGTTATGTTTGTCATGCTCTTAACTTGAAGGGAATACTTCTAGCATCTTCTCATTAGGTATGACAGTTCTATGAGGATGACAGAAAAAATTCCTTATCTGGGATTTTGGCATCTGAAATCTTAAGCAATGCTGGCCTGCAGATAGAGACTGCAACTGCATTGTGATGCTGCCTCGGAATCCAGTGGGAGCTTTGTGTCTTTCCTGCTTGCTAACAGTTTAAAGAGCACTGTGACGACATACTCTTTAATAGTACGGTGGAATTCCTCTATGAAATTATTTGCAGTTAAACTCTTCTACGGTTTACTCAGAGACATTTCTTTATTTCTTCTATAAAAGTTGACTCTTAAGATAGCTGTATTTCCTGGAGTCAGTTTGGGTAAATGATATTTCCTTAGAAAATTATTCACTTCTTCCAGTTTTAGGCAAATAGGCTAACTCTAAGAACATAGGTAGCAAAAATACATAAAATATGAAAAAGGAACAACACAGCATAAAATGTGAAAAGGGGATGACCACAGAAACAGAAGAAAAGTGAGCAAGAGACTATTTCACTCATGCACTAAAGGTTAACACATACTTGTGTAAATATTAAATGCTCACATTATTATGATAGGATGTTTTTTTCTGACCACTGTTCTAAACATATTTTAGAAAAGTCACCTAAAACAGCAGAAGCTACAGCCCCCCACCTTGAAACACTCAGCAATGGCACAGACATAGGGTAAGGCAGTGGACACACTTTCCTTCTCCACGCTGTTCACATTACATCACAACATAAGAGACCAGGCAACACAGCTGAGGTGACAATGCCCAGATAAACAGAAGAAATCAGAAATAAACAGTGGATAATTCTTTTTTAAAAGACAGGACAGTCTTCCATAACAAAATTATGTTCTTTTTGTTCCGCAGTTTGAAAAATCTGCTGGTCAGTCAGGTCCAATTAAGAAAGGTCAAAACAAATTTAGAACAATGAACTAAAACTTAACTGCTGTTTCCTGAAGCTGATATAAAATAAACAAACCCACTCTTAGAAATGGAGGAAACTGCCTAATTTTTCATGTCTTTTAACTGTTGACTCCTCTATTAAATATTAGAAATTATTGGTAGAATCACAGTTCATTGGATTATTAATAAGGTCACATGTGATAATTATATTTTTTTAAAGTTAATTATAATCATATACAGAAACATTAAAAAAGTTAAAGGAACAATTGACTAGCTCGCAGAATTTTTTAGAAACATCTTCAAAAATAGAAGCTAGTTAACTGATAATGAAATTATTCATTTATGCATGCTTCTGCTAAAGACTGGGACTTTCAGATATGAGAGAATTATAAATATCCTTATTTTCAATTCAGTTTGAATCAGTGGTTTCTGTTTGACATAAAACATCTAGAGAAATCCTTGTGCACATATCTTTGCATACAAGTGTGTAGATATATTTTCAAAGAGGAAGCATTAAGATCAAACAGAACAAGTGTTCTAAAAACCTTTTAAGTGACAGAGTACTATCTCAAAATGTTTAGTCCCAACAGCAACTCTAACGTTTTCTTCACATTGTATCACATCATTACTACTTTTTGACAGCAGCCAATGTGACAGGTTGAGTAGGCCAACTCTTATTAAAAACTGAGTTTTTGTTTTTGTTGTAAATACTACATCCATGGTTTCACTGTCCATTTTTAAAAATTAACTATTTTCTTCTTGATTTGGAAGAGGCTTAAATTTAGAAACCAATTATTAGTTTTGTCATATACTTATACAAGTATTTCCCCAGTTTTTTCTTTTTGTTTTGGTACATAATTTCAAGGTGATATTGAAATTATTTTGATATCCAGACAATGGAATATTATTCAGCACTGAAAAGAAATGCGCTATCAAGCTATAAAAATACATAAAAGAACCCTATATTCATTCAAATGGCAAAAAGAAAAAAATGTAAACTACCATTTCTTAGCACAGCTTTAGATGCACAGCAAAACTGAGTGGCAAATACAAGGAGTTCCCACATACCCTCCACATATGACTGCTCTGCCGGCAGCATCTCACCACAATGGCACATCGTTGCAGCTGAGGAACATACACTGATACATCATTATTACCCAAAGCCCACTGTTGACATCAGGGTTGATTCTTGGTGCTGCAAAGCTATAGGTTTTGACCAGTGAAACATGCAAGTCACCCTTGGCAGTACAGTGATCTAAGGAATCCTGTGTTCTGCCTCCATCCCTCTCCCCTGAACCTTGGTCACTACTGATCTTTTTACTGTCTCCAGTTTTACCTTGCCCAGATGTCACATACTTGGAATCGCACATGGAATCATAGTCTTTTTAGACTGATTTCTTTCACTTGTAATAGGCATTTAAGGGTCTTCCATGAATTTTCATGGCTTGGTAGCTCATTTCTTTTTAGTGCTGAATAAAATATTCCATTGTCTGGATGTGCTAGTTTATCTATCCATTCACCTACTGAAGGATATCTTAGTTGCTTCCAAGTTTTTAAAATAATGAAATAAGCTGCTATAACACCCATGTGCATGTTTCTGTGTGGACATTCAAGTTTTTAACTCCTCTGGATAAATATCAAGGAGCATGACTGTTAGATCATACGGTAAAACTATGTTTACTTTTGTAAGCTGCCAATCTGTCTTTGAAAGTGACTGTGCACTCTGCATTTTCACCAGCAATGAATGAGACCACCAGTTGCTCCACATCCCTGCCGACACTTGCACTGTGACCATTGTAATAGGCGGCGTGGTTAACATTTTAAATTTTGGCGCACCTTAATGGAGTAGTGGTTAGGTCAACTACTTCTAAAGGAGTGCAGGCCACATACCCTGAGGAATTTGAGTCTAGGGTCCAGAAAGAAACAACCAGTGTGAACAACCATATAAAAATAAAAGCAAAATGCTTCTTCCTCTTCTCTCTTCCCGTCTGCCTGCTTACTCACCTTCATTTTTGTCTGAACATTTGCTTAAGAAAATTTTTAAAAGTTTTATTTATTCAAATTTACCAAGTTTTTTCTCATATGGTTTTATGTCTTACATATTCCTTGCTCAGATTATTTTCTTAAAATTCTTCAATGTCATGTTCTAAAAATTATAGGATTTCATTTTTTACATTTAAATGTCTGCTTCCAATGGAATTCATGAGCTACATGTTAAGCATTTATTTTATACTATTTTGAGAGGTATTAAAATTAGTCCGAATTTCTTGAAAAAAATTAATGGCAAAAAAAATGTACTGCTTTCTAAGTTTCTATGTAAACCAACCATAAATTAGTATCATTCAAATAAGAAAGAAGACTTACTCTTTTAAAAGGTATCTACAAAAGAATTTATTTCATCTGCTCTCATATTAGAGACAATCCTAAGAACTAGAACTATCTCCTATTATCTTTATTTTTATACTAAAAAAAGCCAAAACATACTTTAAAAAATCTAATTTTCTGAATAAAGACCAGTCACTTTCACAAACGTTTAAGAAAACGGGGAATCAAGCTGGGTTAGTCCTTCAACCTTATCTCTACTTAAGCACCAATCAAATCCAGTCTCAGCAGTATTATCTCAAAAGCATGCATTTCTCCCCATGTCACTGAAACCAGCCAGAGGAAGTCAGCATGGGGGTTAAGAACAAGATCTCTAGAATATGACACCCTGGGAGCAAATTCCTTTGCCTCTTATCAGCTATTTTTCTATGTTTATTGCAGTGTTTTAATTTTTATGTCTTTTTTTCAAACTAAGGTATAATTATTGCTAGATGGTGTAATTATGTTTAGATTTTGTTTTAGCTACTTTTTAATTTTTTATAATGAACATCCATTTGTTGACCAATTCAAAAACCGTATCTGTAAAATACTGTTTAACTTTTACTTGACTTAGAATAATGGCAGAACCGTGGCTAAACAAACAAAAATCTAGCTAAATACGCCAACTCCAGCTTAATATACATTTTACTCGTGTTTCTTTACTATGGTCTATGCATGTTCAAATTTTCTGAGTATAAATTATCTTCAAAATGAGAAGAGTTGTTGCTTTACTTCTGTTTTTATTAATTATTTCTACAGGGTTTCTCTTATAGAAGACTGGGGGAAAAGTCTTGCTACTGAAATAACAGTAAAAAAAATCTCAGAAACACTACGAAAATTCTATTTTTCTTTAAAGAAATTACATTTTCTTTGAACCAAAAAGTTGTACAGTTAAGTAAGTCTAGATAAACCCGTTTCCAATGTGAGCAGCAGGCAGTATCCACTTTCGCGGTCGGAGCATCTGCCATGTCAGGCAGGGCACAGGAGTACACAAGATGGGGTTTGCCAAAGAAGACACCAAATGAAAACTTGAAGGCCACACAAAGATTACTGGAATGTAAAATGTCCCCACACATAGTCCTCTGTTAACTCATTCTAAAGCACAGGTCTTTAGCTGAGTCCACAGCAGCAGAGAAATTCTAGGCAAGGCTGGAAAGCAGTAGGAGCTCAAATCTGAAAGACCTGCTGAGGGAGGGGACTGTCTCGCCTTCAAACTCAAGGGGATCTGATACTAACTGAAAGATCAAATCATCACCCGTCTAACTCAACCCCTAATTATATCACAGTCACTTAAGGACAGATCTAGGTCCTGAGAAAATTTAAACTCAGATAAAGGTAGCTTAGAGCGTGACCATGTTATCCTGAGTATAAGCATTTGTTTAGAGAAGTTCTCTCCCAAGTATGTAAACTTCCTCTAGGGGTGCACAGAATGACAGAAGACAAACATTAGAACTTGATCACTTTTAGATTTCTTGTGATGTCCAGCCTGATAATGCCCACAAGACTTAAAAGAATGAAGCTTAATCAGAGACCTTTTTTTTTAATTGGATTTTTTTTTTTTAAATCAAAATGTAAGCAGGTACTTGTTCACACAGTTCTTTATTCTAACATATCCTTTGGTTATTCTTTTAAATAAGATTAATGACACTGCCATTCCAGCAGTATGTGAGAGAATAAATTGATTAAGTCCTTCCTCTCAGAAAAACTATGCACCAAAGTTTAAAGAGAGGTCACTTTTCTTCTACTTTGGGAGCCTGTATTCTTGCCATAGTCCTGAGTAAAGGAAACAGGCAGCATGTAGAAACTGGTAGTTAAACCAACTTTGAGAGCTCATGAAACAAATATTCACATTGTTATTTCAGAACATAATTTTTAATGTGCCAGTTTGAAAAAGCCTACCATTTCCCCATCAGATCAGAATGAGATTTATTGTATTAGGTTCAAGAGTAGCCCCAGAAGAGGACATACATTTTACTTGATTAGGCTTATTCTCCCCTTTTTTATTGTAACCCATGACCATGACTAGTGGTTATATTCATCTTGTTGCTCCTCCACTGTCTCAGCTGTATCACTGATGTGGCCTTTGCGTGCTAGTGGGAATCCTTGCGACATCTAGTGTACTTCTATGTATCAGTATCTTCATTCCACTATATACTGAATATATACCAATGTAGAGATATAGTATTTAATTTATCCATTCATAATGTAATGGGCATTCAGGTTGTTTCTACTTTTGAACTCGCATGTATAATGCTTATGAGAATATTTTTGTACATGTTTAATGTGCCTGTGTTTTCTGTTTTCTTGGGTAAATTACATCTAGAAGGGAAGTTGCTGGCTACATTGTTATTCTATACTTAACTGTTTGAGGAACAGCAAACTTTTCCAAAGCAACCAAATCATGTTATATTCATACTAGCAATATACGAAGACTCCAATGTCTCCATATCCTCATCAATACTTGTTATTGTCCATCTTTTTTTGATTATAGTCATCCTAATGGATGTGAGTCATTGTGGTTCTGATTTTAATTTCCCTGATAACTAATGATGTTGGGCATCTTTACACAGTACTCAGTTTTGAACACCAAAGTATCAGCTGTACCACTGCACAAAAAAAGAACGTGGCTGACTCAGGAATATAGTTCTCTGATATACAGGTGTTAAAAAGATGCACTGGGAAAGTCAATTAATTAAAGCATCAAATTGTCAACTAATTAAAGCATCAACTCAACTGCAGTAAGATATACACCATTAGATTACCTCTCTTTCTTGGTTATAGACTACTCTCAACAGCTATAAGTATGATTAGCTATGGCAGGAGTTAGGTTACCTAGAAATCTAAGTAATGGGATAGAATTATTATAATTATTACAATGGAATTATTACAATAGAATAATTTAAAAAATTCCATTTCATCCACTAACATCCCACCCACCACTAATGTTAACTCATTTGAAAATAAATTAGATTATCATAACTACAGAATGCTTTAGTATTACAAACTGTAGAGAGGGGGATTATATTATTTGTCAGGTTGTGAAAAGTGTCAAGTCCTTAAGATACAGAGTGGAACAGATAAAAACAACAATTACAATGATATCAAAGCTATTTCACAATAACCTATTAGTTCTGATGGCTATACATTTTATTATGTAAAGTTGCTGTAGAGGCTTGATGTACATAACATTTATTACAGATGTTAAGACCTTTTGTCCACTGTGTTCAGAGTTGATAGGTAAGTATTAGAAATGAACTGAATTAAGTCAGGTAGTTATTTTGTGTCAGCAACCAACTGTGATCCAGAACTCACGATTAAACTAGAAGAATACTCAAAAGCCAATCTTCATCCCTCACCTCTAAATTCCTCTGAAAATCTGTTACTGGGCTAATTAATTATGGCTTTTCATCACAAAGGAATTTATTTAAACTACAACTTTAAAAAAAGCACAGAATTCTTTAAAAAAGTGAGTGTTCTGAAGTTTCCATTTATTCTTAACAAGAGAAAATTCTAACAATTAATCTGCAGAGTAGCAAGTGTTAATTTTTTCATTGACAACAGAGTTATCCGTTTGATGGTTTAATCACATTTAAATCAAGGTAGAAGACACTTAATTGGATATACGTCCCAACTTCTCTAAATTAAAATTATGAATAACTCTTCTGAGTTTCAAACAAGGCTAAAAGTATGTATGTAATTACTGAGGATTTTGGAAGGTATTTTTTACCTGTGTCCATACTTTGGTTCAACTGTTGATCGCTTGTTTCTCCATCTTCACTGATATATCCAGGAGGCGGCGTTTCTGCAAAGTTCAGAAAAAATCAAGTGCAGTTGCAATTCAATCTTTACCATCTTTTCTTCCAGCTACCAAAGACTAGAACAAATCACTCCAAATAACAAATACGAACATTACATAACTTTACTGTAAACATTATTATGTAACATTATTATAAAAAGCAATATTGGATACTGAGGGCTTATGACTCCGGCTTGATTCAGGCTCTGATCCGAATCTTACAGGTGACTCTTTTCCTTAAAGCCTACTTGCAATATAATCAAGTGCTCTGGGCATATTTTCTTAGTTATTATTTACATATCTGGCTCATTCCCATGTGCAAGAGTCAAAAAAAATATAACTTCAAAGATGCTTCAGTTCTGAATCAGTATGCTTCAAAGATATTAGTACCTACAATCTTTTGTTAATTAATGGCTATCATGGATGTGCCAAGAGATATTACAGGACACACATGATGTATGCAGTGCACACACACTAGCATGAGAGTTTAGATTATGAAGAAACACAGGATCAAAGCTTATACTATGAAGGGTAAAATAATATGGTTCAAGACTGGTCTAGTTTGAATTCTACCTAAAAATTCCCTCTCTCCAGGGATCTAGCCAGTTAATCCTGAGTGTTTACGGTAGAAAATTAAGTGTCAGACTACTGAACAAATCTGAGGCAAAGAACTCCTGGAAGAGTATGTCATTTCCAACATTTATAAACAAAATGTTTGTATTCAGAAGGCATCTAAGTAGCCAAATAAGCTTCACGTGAAGTAAAAACATTTAAACGATTTTATCGATTATGATTTCAGGGGAGAAATATAAATTTAAATGATTATCAATAGTTTAACATTACAAGACACTTACAAGCAATTCAAGATAATAGACACATACTGTTAAAAGAATTTTATAATTATCAAAGGGGAGAGAGAAGAATTGAGTTAAAGGTCTGCATTAGCCCTTTATAATCTCCCTTCAAATTATAAATTTTAACTTCAGCAAACTTTTCATTTAAATTGTCAGCACCCCAAAATTTCTAATTACAAAAATGCAAAAGAAAGAGTAATTTCCATAAACTCAAGCAGCAGTGGACACACAAAGATAATGCATATCAAATTTTAAGATTAAAACTAATACAATTAAACAGAATTAAGTTTTGCCAGTTTAACGACTCTTGTCTCAAAAGTATAAACAGGAAGAAATACTTAATTTTAAAATATTTTCTCCCAGTTCATCTTTCTCCGTGATATGTATCTATAAAATAAGAAAACAGGAAAGCTATAGCATCTCGGAGAAGATGTTAAACTTTCTTTTGAGGTGAATGAAAAGTGAATCGTTAGATTTTGCTGTCAGCTGGAAAAAGGTAAAGCCACTACACCGAAAGGCAAGCAAGGTGTAATCCACTTTTGATTTTCTACTTAGTAAAATAAATATCCACATCTAAAGAAATACAGGAAAAATTGCCCCCAGATCTCCACAAGTCATAAATATTTGTATTAACATACTTCTAAATAATTGCTGAGTAGATATAAAGCTGCAAGCTTACACCTCCGCCGCTCCTAGTACGGTTAATACTAACCTCCACATCAAAGTGCCCCGCTTTCTCACACCACACACATAACTCTTACTTCCAGACAAAGTTCTCCTTCTAGGAAATGTCCTGCTTTGGTCTTGCGTTTTCTCTCATCCAGCCCTCACACCGCACCCCACTCTATGTACGTACTTTCCTCCTAACTTCTCAGAAGTGTGTATGTTTCCTTACAACCCCAAAAGCAGTTTTCAGCCCTCCTTTGAAATAAAACAAAAACCCAAATATACACATTGAAATAATAAAACAGGTTCTAACTTGAAAATTAGCTATTAAAAAAAATCCTTGTTATTAAAATTATCTCCAATAATAAGCATTATTTACATAGGCAAAAAATATTTTAATGTACCCAAAACTCTAAGTTCTTTATGTATTTTCACTTGCATAAACAGTGAAATAGAAAACAAAAAGAAAAAAATCCCATATACACAGCTTCATCTTCATTCCCTAATAATTATGCCTTTAAGTCACATTAGGTCTAAAAGAAGGGAGGACAGGAAAACAGCGTAAGAAAATTATTAATTATTCACCTCACACAGCAAAAATGAGAAGGGCAGCTGCTATGTCACGGAATATTACTAGATTACAGACACAGCAAGCAGAACAGCACTCGAGAACCAGGTACGTGAATTCACTTAGTTTTCAGCCGGGGTTACCGAGACCCAGATGAAAAGAACTAAAATAGAACTTTTTGAATTTTCAGTATAATATGTGTTCCTACATCTGTAGAACTAAAATATTACATATCTTCTATGGAAATGTTACATTTCTCTTACACATTATCAAATTATCTACGAAAGTGATTGCCTATCCATTTTAGTTACAATTTGTTTCAGGCATACTTGGTTCCTATGCCATTTATTTTGTTTACCTTCATAACTTTCTTAGCTTTAGTTTCAACAATTAAGACAAACTCACTAAGATCTTTTCTGCTTCTCACAGTACTTTGATTAAAGCCACTGCAAAAGAAAATGAAACATAAAGCAAACCTTTTCTCCAGACAAAAATACTTGAAGTACAAGGCTTTTTACACATTTCATAAAATAATCACCCAACAAATCAATTTTTCCATTCAAAATTCTGAAGCATTTTCAAAAAAAAGTCAAACCACAATTCATTAATATTTGAAAGCTTCTGAACAAAGTTTATATATATACCCCAATTTTTAGGATATATGGAAGGCAAAAATACCTGGGATGTAATTACTCTGTGGCTCAATTCCCGCGGGGAAATTAGTGTTTTCTGGAATGGAGTGGGTATAATCATCCAGAGGTGGTAGCTCTGTGAGGATTTCCGGGTGCCGTGGCACTAATACCGGAGGCAAAACTAAAGAAGTAAAAGAAATCTAAGTTAATGGCAAGGAGTAAAGGGTCAAAGGGTACCTTTATTAATGGTTTTCACCAAAAAAAGGAAGCAACCTGCTGAATTTTATAATTTAGAGTACATCTATTTGTTATTAGTTATTAATAATTTGACAAATTGATTATAATTTTAATTTACCATGTAGTTCACAACCCAAATTTCTAAGTCCCAATTTATTCTGTACTTTTGGGAGAAAATGTGATCCTGGTGATATTATGTTATCATAAAAGTACATTTCCACTGGAAAAAGCTGTAGAAAGACTTGTAACATCAGATTTAGAGACTTTTCTAAAAATATAACTGTTCTTTTTAAAACTTTAGGTACACACAGCTAAGTAAACAAAAAGCCTGGCTATGAGTTTTAATGAACTGTTTAGCTACAAATAATTTCATCAAAATATTTTTAAAAATCACCAACACTTAAAGAGAAAAATGATTTAAAACAGGTAATGTAGCCACTGATAGGTAAAGAGGTTATCCTATCAGTTCAGTTCTAAGCACACTACGAATCTCTGGGGTTAGAATTTCCTGGACATGTACTTTGATATCAAAGAGTTTGCTATCCTAAGAAATTGTCTTATCTTCCATTTTAAGATATTTTTACCATAAATTTTTCACTCATATGTATTATATAGAGAAATAAAACAAATGAACCAAATCCAACAAAAACAGACTTTTAACCTATAGAATCAAATTAATGGTTACCAGTCAGGTAAAAGGGGTCAATTATATGGTTAAGGATTATAACTCCTGGTAACAAACTTACTGTATTCTATACAGATGTTGATTTACAATGATTTGTACCTTAAACCTGTATAATGTTACGGTACAAAGTTCCTTTAATACTTTTAAAGTATTTTAAATTACTACCAAATATACTGAATTCAAGGTCATTTATTTGAGTTTTACATCAAATTTTCTTCAGTAAATTAGGTATAAAGTACCTAATATACCTAAGTTCAAGCATTTACTATTAAACAAGAAAAAAGAATCTATTTTTCCTACCTGGTGTTTCAACTCTCTGGTAGTGATAAGGGTTTACACAAACTTCATCCTTTTTAAGATTAAAAGCATATTCGCAATTTTCAATTGCCTTGAGCTCATGATGACTGTGAAGATCAGGCCAGCGCCATAATCGGCAATATATGACATGTGGCAGTCCTTTTCGATGAGATACCTGAAGACGACCATCAAGAGACCTATTGGGAAGCAAGGGGAAAAGAAAGGTGGGAACTTAAAAAAATAGATGTAGTCAATTGGGTTAAATGAGTACAATAAGAATCAACAAAGGAATGACACACAGTTAGTTTTAGTGAGTACAAGGAAGAAAAATGTACTATTTAATGGATCTGATTTAAAAAAGCAAGCAGCAGCACTAGCAGATGTTTCTTATAAATATGTTACATAAATGACTCAAAAAGTCAGTGAATGGCTAACCACTTGGGAAAAATTTGTATTTTAAAAAGAGTATCGTAAGTTATAGTTGAAAAACTTTTTGTCAACTTCTATCTTTAGTAAGTCAAACTCTTATTTAAGGATGCTTTCAAGGGCATTCCTCCTGTAAGTGACTGAATTATCAAAAAAAAGGGAACTAGTGTGAAGAATGGTAAATACCAACAATGATGTAAAAGTAACTTACTCAGACTAATGTGACTCACTGCCCAGCTGTGACTGTGTTGAGTACTGAGGTGCATCTATGGCTCACACATAAATGCAATGGGGATGAGTATGATGAGATGAAATGGACAAATACCAGTATGTTCAAAAGAGAATAAGATGATTAAAAACAAAAGATAACATCAAAAACAAATTAGCCTAGCATTGTGATATAAGGGGATTCAGCAAATAACTATGTATTTATTAGTATAAAGAAGATGAGATTTAGATGATAGCAAGAAACTGAAATAAAACTAGTTATGTATCTACTTAAAATTAGGCCAACAATAAACTATAATCTAACCTCAAACTAAAATGAGAATATAGTTATCAAAGTGCTTAGTCTCAAGGGGATGCAATAATTTTAAAAAGATTCAAAATTAGAATTTCATTGATTAAAACATCAGTTGAAACATTAATATATATTTAATACTGGCAAGCAGGCATCTGAAATGCCATGCCTTATTTCACATTAAGGAAACATCCTAGGCAATATTATATTAAGCAACCCACTACAGGTCTTTCAAAACACCCTCCCCTCCCACAAGGTCTCTAGGATTCCATAGAGGGCAGAATATTCACCTGGTTTGTTCAGAGAAGCTGTAAAGGCCTGTTGTATCCCACTGATCTATCGTATTTGGTGTACTCAGTCCCCAAATTTCAGAGCAAGTGCTGTGCATAAATTGAAAAACAAAAAATTGATGTGAACATGGAAGCATGGTTATTCAAAATACCATGATGTAAAACATGGAAAATGTACAGAATACTTCCTTCACCCAGAAAATATATATTGCTTCACTTTTTCACAGACATTTGTTGTTGGTTTCTATATTTTCTATATGAAGGAAGCCAGTAAAATGGAACATGTGACTCCAGATAAGTTATGATTATGTTTTTAAAATGTGAACTCCAATGCTCTCTAGCTTAATGAAATCATACCTATAATGCCCTTTCCAATTTCCTCTCCTCACAACAAAAGATCTAATACTCATGCCATTACTTACTCACAAGTGCTTCATTTTATAAGTTAGTTTTTAAAAAATACTTATCTAAGAATGCATGTCAACTAGTATTTTTAATATATGAAAAATTCCAAGTAAAACAGACACATATCTACAGTTAAGCTTTTCAGGTTATTTGGCTGAGATACTTACATATTTAATTTTACTGAAAATTAATGTTGCTCTCTTACACTAACAAGAATGAAGTGGATCTTGAAGTCATTCTAATAGGGCTCAGCTACTTAAAATGTTTAAGACATTGTTGCTGTAAGGAATAAAGATACATGAAAGCACCAAATTCTTCAAAAATGGAGCAGACATAAAAAGTTTGCTGCATCTAGCTTTTCCTAAATCAATACACCTGAAAAACAGAGACCAGACAAATTTTAAAATTTTTCTTCCACATTTCTTTCCAGAACACAGGCAGTTCAGTGATGATTCTCCCTAATTTCCCTGTCACCCCTTCATGTCAGAGTAGCTTCTCATCTGTGAAAGGAGGGGAGAAGAGCTTAAAAGCAATCTGGAATGGAACTCTGACTGCCAAGCTTTCTCAGGCAGTAAGCTGTACTTTCAAAATCGAAGTCAAAGGTCATTTCTGAAACTCTTTTCTGTTTCTCACACATTACAAAATAGTCAAAATTTCAAGGAGGAGGAAGAAACATTTCAAAGCTTTTGAAAAGTAAAATCGAACAATGTATTCAATTCCAGATTACAGACAGCTAGAGTGGCTGGCATTTCCAGGGCGGTGGTGAACAGAGTAGGGTTCCCTGAGCTGGTGCCGGGCCTCGGTGCTACAGGGCCCCCACAGAACCCGCTGCAGAGCCCCACACTTGGTGCTGTGTCTTGGAAGTTACAATCACTATGATACTGACAGCTTGGTTTTTTTGGTTTTTTTTTAATGCATTTTCAGATACTATCTACAAGTTCCCTTAGTTTTTAGGTTGCAGATGTTTATGTCCTTTACTCAGATTACAAGTCAGAAAAAAGTCAAGAAACTGGAGGGTAATTTAGACATTCTCTACCCCCGCCAAAGGTGTACTGACTAAAAACCGGGGCATAAATGTTTCTTATATTTATCAAATATCTACTGCACACATATAGCACACCACATAGTTTAGATCACAATGGAATCAATTAAATTCTAGAGTCTTATGAATATCAATTTAGAACTTAGAAAGAACAGTATAACTTTCATTTCTTTGAAAATAATTCATGGAAAATAACAGAAAGTAGATAGATTTAGAAGTCATTCTGCCCCTATGAGATTAAACATTTCGCTGACGTAACTCTGGAACTGACAAAAAGGGCTAGAATCTAAGAGAGCATTAAGAGCTTAAGATGTGTTTTATTCAAGCCTTGAAATGAACCAGAGAATAAGAAACAGTAGTTATGAAGAATACACAACCAATCTAAAAGCAAACAGACCTAGATAACAACACTAACTCAACCACTTTATCATCATAGGGTATATTTAAGCTACAGTGCTATCATTTATTATAATTTGCAAAACTGGAAACATTTTTTAAATATTAAACTTGCTTCTTACAAGTAAAATACTGCTTGTTTTGTATAAGAAAAATTTTTAAAAAGAATCCAAATAACAAAATATAAAAAGAACCTAGAATAAATACAATTATAATATGTCAAAACATAGAGAAACATTTTAATAATCATTACTAAAAAATACAAAAGTAAACTGCCAAAAAGAAAAATATACATGCCCCTAGAAAAGACAACATCATAGTGATATCAGTTCTGCCAAACATATTTTTATGTAATCATAATAAAACATTCAAAAATATTTTGAGAACCAGTGAAAATTATTCCAAATACTACATATCAAAATAAGACTGAGTAAGAAAAGCAGACATGAAGAATACCAACTACCAGATTCTGAAATACATTATAAATCCTCAAAAGGGAAAGATTATGCAAAAACGCAAAAGAATATACAAATAAAACAGAACGGATGTTCTGCCTGCAGTCACAATTACGTAAACCTTTCTTTGGATAAAAATGATACCCTCTGAACAATATAATAATAAAATTGACTACTTCAAAACTGTAGAGACCAAAAAGGGATAAAAATGGAAAGGAAATTAATCTCGATAAAGAGAAAAACTATACTGGATGAAAGATGCATGTAGTGATTTGAACCCTAGGGTACTCTGCAGTCTAATCCAGGCAGGGCAACTAAACCTTAAGCAGAAAACTCCTATTTTACTGGTCTGCAGAATCACAGGTCAGATTTGCAGATGCCAAAAAGACAAGGAAAAAGGTCGAACTCTTGTAAAGAAAGAAGTCACAGTGAGAATAAACATCAAAATCTGAATATGAACTCTACAATTTTTATCTAACCCCTAACCTATGCATGTGAAGAGACTGTACAACTTGATGGAAACCAGTTCTCTGAAGTCCAAAAGAAGTATGCTGAGATTTTAGCTGTTGCTTTCATCAGGGGTAGTTTGTGCTTGAATTCTGAAGTCACCCAAAACTATCTGCTAGAATAAAAATCAACACTCTTCAAAGGAAGATGATAGAATTTAAAATGTCTACAATGGTTCGTCCCAAATATCCAGAATAAAACCACAATACTAAATATGTGAGCAGATAGTCAAAAGAAAAAACATCCAGTAGAAACAGACCCCCAAGATGAAATAAGAGACAAGGATTTTAAAGTAAGTTTTACAATTATGTTCGTGGACTTAATGAATGTTGAGGACCTCAGATGAGTAACTGAAACTAAAAATGAATCAAATGGAAATTCTAGAGCTGAAAATCAAAAAAACAGAAATAAAATTAACTTGATGGTTGGAGGAGACAGAAGAGTCAGTAAATTTCAAGATAAATCAATGGAAATTAACTAACTGGAAGACCTGAAGTAAAAAAAGACAGCAACAAAATGAATAGTCCTAGTACATATGGAATCCCCAAACAAGGGAAGCAACAACAGAACAGGGGGGGAAAAAAAGGAAATAAACACTAAAACATTTTTAACCTTAGTGAAAAACTAAACTTACACATCCAAGAAACACCAATAATTTAAATACAAAGAAAGCACACTAAAGCACGTCATTATAAGACAGCTAAAAATAAAAGATGAAAAGAAAATCTTCGAAGCAGTGAGAAAAAGAAAAACTCTTGGCACAAAGGACTCTATCCAAACCTCTGCTGTCAGAAACTTGACCAAGTCTAGCATGGCTTCTAGTAGCATAAAGCAATAGGACTCAGAACCTTGAGTTCCTGTGTGGAAAAGTTCAAGGCAGCCAAAACAACTTAACATTTGTACTAGCCAACATCTTGTTCATAGGTCTCGGACCTCCTGTTATTAGAGCATTTATTTAGAAAGCTTACAAGTGTTAAGTCCTTCTGCTGCCTCTTTGAGATGCATATGTTTCCAGTAACTCAGGAGTATCTTTCTCAATGACCTGAAAACTATTTCTTTGAAATACAATCAATTCTCAGTAAGGACAGGGCCTGTCCCCCAGTCTGTTCACTCTTTGAGGGAGGGTAAAAGCCTGACTTCAGTAAATGCCACTACAAACACAGACAGCCTAACCATACAGATCAATCCTCTGACTCACTTTTTGGGGGGCTTATTTTTCATTTCCCTGACTCCCTGTTCACTTCCCACTTTCTATTCTCTCATTCTCCAAGTCATCTCTATATAAACTGGAATTGAGTTCAGCTAGTTTCTTGCAGTAGCTACTGAATAAACTGTTTTTACTGCCTTTGAGCAATGCCCAGCTTTGTTTATCTTTGAAAGCAGCCAGATCAGAACCCATACATGTAAAGCCATAAACACATGAATAACAATATTTTATCAAAAACCGTGGAAGCTGCAAGACATGGAAGGTCTTTAAGGAGCAGAAAGGGAAAAAAACTCTCAACCTAAAATCTACAACCAACAAAAATATCCGTTGTAAAAGATGTCAAAACAAAAAATGTACAGATAAACAAAAACTGAGAAAATTCATTCCCAGAAGACAACGTACAAAGAAATGCTGCAAGTTCTTCAGGATAGGGAGAAATGCCAAAGAAAAAACTAAGTCAAAGGAAAAATAAAGAGAAAAGTAAGTGTAAGTATGGAACTAAATATAAAAGACGATATTCTTTTCCTCTCTAAAAAAGAGAGATGACCAATTGAGGCAAAAATTTTAACAATGACATGCTTATTTACAAAGAGACTCCTAACAAAGCTAAGAAGCAACTTCTTGATCTCATAAGTGAATTCAGTAAAGCTGTAGGACATAAGGGCAATTTCTAAAAACCTGCTGTATTCCTAAGATAGTAGCAACAAACACTGTGAAAACTGAAATATTAAATTCCACTTGCAATTTTAAGTGCCAAAAATCTTAAAATATTTAGAAAAAAGGTTTAACACAAGATCTGTAAGACTTGTACACTACCAACTAAAAATCTTGATAAAGGAGAATAAATCTAAATATTTAAAGATACTAAAATTAGAAATCAAGATGTCTATTTTACCTAATTCCCTAAAAACATTTGCTTTATTAAAAAATAACTATTGCAATCATTATTTTAGCAATAAAAATTCCATAGCAATTGACAAACTAATCTAGAAAGTATAAGGACCTATAAAGAACAATAGCATAACAATTCTGAAAAAGAGGAACTACTGATATATACAACATGGATGAACCTCAGAAATAATTAGTTGGCTGAGAGATGCTCAACATAAATTAGACTGAAAGATTCCGTTCACTTAAGTCCAGACTAAGCAAAACAAATTGGAGGCAGAAAATGCAAATGTGGGTTGTCTGTAGAGAAACCAGCAGAAAAGGTCTGCAAGAACTTCCTGAGTGATGGAAATGTTCTCTAACTTGATGCACTGTATGTGAGTTTGTCAAATGTAATCCTATTAAATATTTAAGATTTGTGCACTTAATCATTTGAAATTTATACCTACAAAAAAAACAAGAAACAAAATTTAACGTAACAAAAGCCCGAGGAAAGTAAGAATAAAACTCATATGGTAATTTAGTATATGATAAACCTGCCTATGAATTCATATGAAAAGAGCTCTAAAACATCTTATTAAGTGAAGAAAATAGTACAGTATAGTACACTATTCCCTGTGGGGGGGGGGGTGTTAAAATACATATTTGTGTATGCATGAACGGTAGTTACTTGTGGTGGGGAGAGGGAGGATAGTTAAGACTTTTCAACATATTTTTATTTGTATGTATGCATGTATGCATGCATAATAGATTTTCAAAACCATGTGAATGTATTACCAAAATTAAACAGATGAAACAGAAAATACTGCCACAGAATTAAATGCAAATCAATATCCTCTTGACATTTTTAGGAAAAGATGTAACGTAGAACTTTCGATAAGTGGGCACAAGAAGCACAGATTGTTATTCCCTATCTGCATCATTTCTTTCACTGTAGGCATGGCTACTGGAGACAATTAGAATGCCAGCTTGAGTCTATTCATTCTCTTCTAACACAATGTCCTTTCTATGAGCCTTTGATATTTATTTTTTGTTGTTGTTGTCTGCATGTATTAATGTCAAATACCTAGACACCTTTTGACTTAACTACTAATTATTTATGTATACCCAGCAAAACAGGCCAAATTTTAAGATCTAGTCTATAGGATTTAAATGAGGTGGTTTTAATCATCTCTTCTCCTTAAAGATTGATTCTGTCTAACCACATTTTATTTCCCTCATGTGTAAGACTCTGAGGTCCCAAAAGGTCTCTGTATACCTACCACATAGCAAACAAGTATTTTTATAGCATAAAAACAGAATCTAAATATTCCTAGTTATAATATCAAAATAATTTAAATAGCATCAAAGAAAAATGATTTCTGATTTTCAAGTTGTTAGTAAGGATCGGGAAGGGAAGTCACAAGTGCAAACGTGACCAATTCCTAAAATATATTAAAAGCAAATGCAGAAAAAATATTTGAAAAGTAACACTGATTATAACTACATAAAAGGTCTTTTACACATCCCCTATTTCAATAAATCAAAAATGTAACATTATTTTGTATTACACTTTTATTCTGAGTAAATATCAACTTACTTAAATCTAAGCAAATATAGCAGATTTCCTAGATAAGCAGCAATCTGGTACTGCTTCATCATCTGTGTCTGAGCTTGGATGTTATAACCACATCAGCACCAAGGGTCAGTGTAGAGATTGACTTAACATGTAAATGATGGCATCTCATCAAAAAGGTCAAATGATATCATGATATGCTATATAAATTATGTTTCATAGTAAGGGTAACCTCAAAACATATGCCCAGGAGTAAAAAAGGAGAACCAAACACAACATAATTGCTATCAAATCACCTAAGAGAAAAAGAACAAAGGTTTCATCTGTGACAACATCCAAAATATAATGAACAAACTGGCAATAAACAAGTTACATATAATCACCCTAAATGTTAATGACTGAACTTATCAACCAAAAGGCAAAGAGTGGCTGAATTCATTAAAAAATATACCTCAACATTCTGCTGCATTAAGGAGACTTGTCTATATTCAAAAGATAAACAGAGGCTCAAAGTCAATGGCTGGAAGACAATGCTACAGTCAAATGGTAACAAAAAAAAAAGGCAGAAACAGCCATATTTGTATCAGATAAAAGACTTCCAAATAAAGAAGATAACAAAAGACAGGGATTAACATTATAATATTAAGGGATCGATTCAGTAGGAAGACATACTCATATTAATATATATGCAATAAATGAAGGAGCCTGAAAATATACAGAGCAATTTTTAATAGAATTCAAGAGACACCGACAGCAACACAACAGTATTAGGAGACTTCAACTTCCGACTTAAAACAACAGACAGATCAACCACACAGAAAATTAATAGGAAATAATAGCTTTAAGTGACAAATTAGAACAGATGTGTTTAATAGACATATACCAAATATTTCATCCAATGACAGCAGAACTCAAGTGCTTATGGAGCAGTCTTAAGAATAGAATATATGGTGAGAGACAATACATATCTCAACAAATTTACAAAGACTGAAATCATACCAGGCTTCTTTGATCACAAATGGTTTAAAACTAGAAACCAACCAAAAGAGAGAAAACTGGGAGACTTCAAAATACATGGAGGCTTCTGAGCAACTCTTAGGTAAAAGAGCAAATCTAAGGAGAATTTAAAAAGTACTTGGAGACAAGCATGAAGACATGAGCTATTAGAACTTAAGGGTTATGCAGCAAAAACAGTTCTAAGAAGGAAGTTTATTATAATCCAGACCTACCTCTAGAAACAAGAAAAATCTCAAATCAACAATCTAAGTCTACATCTAAAGCAACTAAAAAAACCAAAAAAAAAAAAAAAAAAAAGGAAACCAAAAGTCAGTAGAAGGAAGGAAATAATAAAAATTTGAGCAGAAACAGAAATTAAAAAGACAATTCAGAAGATCAATGAAACCAAAAGTTGGTTTTTCGAACAAATAAACAAAATGGATAAATCTTTGGCTAGGTTTAGAAAAAAATAGAAAAAGTTCTCATAACTAGAATTAGAAATGAAAGGGGAGAGGTTACAATAGATACCTCAGAAATACAAAACATAAGTATGTCAATAAACTGGACAAAATCGAGGATGTGAATCAACTTTTAAAACATACAGTTTACCAAGACTGAATCAGGTGAAAAGGAAAAATTGGAGCAGGATGAAAAACTCCATCAAAAACCAACTAGAATTAATCAATGAATATGGTCAAGTGTCAGGCTACAAAATCAATGCACAATTTACAAGAGAAGAGAATGAAATCAAGAAAACTACCCCATTTACAATAGAAACAAAAATAAATACCTTTGAGTATACTTCACAATGCAAGTGGGAGACCTACACAATAAAAACAATAAAATTTTCTTAAAGGAAATACAGGGAGAAACAAAGAGATAGAAAGATAGCCTGTGCTCATGGTTGGGAAGAATTATTATTGTTAAAATGGCCATCTTACCTAAAGACATATACAGATTCAATGCAATCCTCATCAAAATACCACTGGCATTTTTCAAGGAAACAGAACAAAATTTTTAAAAAATTGTATGGAATAACAAAAGATCTCAAATAGCAAAAGCAATCATGAGAAAAGAGTGGAGGTATTACATTGCCAGATCTTGAGCTATACTACTACACAGCAATAGTGATCAAAGCTGTGTGGAACTGGAAGAAAAAAAGATACATACCAGTGAAACAGAACAGAACCACCAGAAACAGACTCACACATATGTGGTCAGTTAATTTACAACAAAGGAGCCAGGCATAAGGAAATCTTTTCAATAAATGGTGTTGGGAAAACTGGACAGTCACATGCCAAAGAATGAATCTAGACCACTCTCGAACACCAGTCACAAAAATTCTAAATGGAGTAAAAACGTGGATGTTAAGACAGAAAAACTTAAATACTTAGTAGGTAACATACAGGCCAAGTCATTCATGACATCGGTCTTAGAGATGTCTTTGGGGACTCAACTCCAGCAGCATAGGAAACAAAAACAAATGGGACTACAAACTAAAAAGCTTCTGTACAGCAAAAGAAACGATCACCAAAACAAAGAGTCAACCTACTGACTGGGAGAAGAGCTTCGCACATCATATATCTGATAAAAGTTTAATAGCCTATATATATATATATATATATATATAAAGAACTCATAAATCTCAACAACAAAAAAATAAGCAGAAGAACTGGTAGACATTTCTCGAAAGGAGACATACAGATGGACACCAAGCATATGAAAAGATGTTCTTCCTCACTTCTTACGGAAATGCAAATCAAAACAATATACCACATTACACCAGTGAGCCTGACTTTTATCCCAAAGTCTGGAAACCACAAGTTTTGGTGAGTACAAAGAGAAAAGGAAACACTTTTACACTGTTGGTGGGAGTATAAACTGGTGCAACCTTTATGGAAATCAGCATGGAGATTTCTCCAAAAATTGAGAATGGAAATTTCCTATCATTCCGCTTCTGGGTATATACCCAAAAGACACAAAAACAAAGCTTCGTACATCCAAGTTAACTGCAGCATGCAGTATCTAGGTAGTGGAAATACCTAAGTGTCTATCATCCGATGAATGGATAAAGATGTGGTATTATACATAACGGAATACTACACTGCCCTGAAAAAGAGGAAATCCTGTTATCTGCAACAACATGAATGCAAATAGAAGGGATTATGTTAAGTCAGAAAGAGACAAATACCAGAAGATCTCATCTCACTCATATTTGGAACAAAATGAAAGGAAAAGAACAAACTAAACAAAAACACACCCTTGAACATTAACAACAGAACTGAGGTTATCAGTGGGGGCTGAGGGAAAGTGGTGGTGGGGTCTAATCGACAATGTTAAAAGATTTTTTTGTAATTTGGTGGTGGCCAGGGTGTGCTGTCATATATTTGAAGAAATGTAACCTGTACATATAGGTTTATATTATTGTGTAAATCAAAGTTACCTCAATAAATATTAACTTAAAAATGTTTTATAGTAGTTTTATAGAAAAGAGGTAGGAAAATTTAACACCACAGGGCACATGGTAGTATGCTGACCTCAAAAGAATCAAAGACAGTGTAGCATTCAACACCACAATCACAATGGAAAGAAAAAGCTATCATTACCAAAAAACAGCACTATTCACTAAATTAATATTAATTATAACTTTATTATTAATATAAAAGAGTATAAAATGGTCTTTTAACAAATTTATCCTGAATGTATTTCTATACATTTAAACAACAGTGAAGGAAATCCATAAGAAATGTCTGTACTTTACTCAGATATTAAAAGTATCAACCTATATATCAAACAGTTTATAAGTAATAAGGATAGAGAGAGCTGAAAACAAATGAATAAAAATACTTGCTAGATGAAATCAACTATACCAAAGAAAGTTTTATTATTTTAATGATGATAACAATAGCCCAAACACATTAACTGAACATTTCATTAATTTATTTGATCATCTGATTTCAGGACATTCTGAAAACTCAAGTATTGAAAAACACCATACTTATTGATGAAAAACAGCAGTCTCAGATAATCTCTGCCTGATCAAAATATACTGCTTACTCATTTAATTAACACACAAAATATTATAAATGTATGTTAGAATTAGATGTAACAGGCCATAAACCATCTACAATGCTGTCCTCTGTACATCAATATAAATGAGCACAAAATCCATGTTTGAATCTCCTATGTCCTGCAGAGGTCTTTATATAGAACACATAAAACTTCTTAAAGGTAGATTATCCACCATCAACTTTGTAAATTTCTTGCTTATCTCACTTGAACAGAACAAATCTGACAGATGGAATAGTATTTATCATTCGGACATCAAGTTACCAGGAAAGTTATATGGCATACGGTTTATTATTTGATCACTGGATCAACCAGATGACTTGATAGTAAACCTTGCAGAAAACCTAATTAAATTTCCCTAGTAATTTCTTTTCCGATAAGCATCAGTAAAATTACATTAACATTTTGAACTTCGGTTCAAATAAATATTATATGTTTTGGTATTAAGAACATGTATTCATATACTTGTTACCAGGAGATAAGGGAGAAGCAATGAGAACTAAGTTCAAGGAAATAACAATGACTTTGAAAGCTGACAAAAATCATTATACATATGTACACACATATATATATTTAAATGAGTTTTGCTGCTCCTCCCATATTTGCAGGATTCACTGCAGCAATAAAACTACCAGTATCAAAAATAATAAGCCTCGTTACGCTTTACTAATTTATTATTTTTCATGACCTTCTTGCTTATCTTCTATAAATCAAACGAATCAAAAAAAAAATCTAGGTTGTCAATATGGAAAGATTATAAAGCATACTGAAGACTAAGTAAAATGAAAGAGGTTAATAAATTAGCAGAATGGTATTAACAAAAGAAATCTCACTTGAGGCATCAGCTCTTGGTTACCGACATACATATGAAATATGACATATATCATTATTTCTACTTACAACAAAACAGGACTTTCATTTTATATATGATTACCAAGACTGACAGATTATGGTCAAAACAGCTCAGGAATCAAGAGTTGGTCATTGTAATAATAATAAAAAGAACATCTCCGTAATTATGCGTACTCTTATCTGCCTGTGTATTTCTTCACTACATACCTGAGGGATGAGGACTAAAGAATTAAAAACTGTTCCTGACATTTTTACCTTTTCTCCATCACCAAAATAGGCACTTTAAGGTGCTTAACAAATTAGAAAGAATACAAGTGAACAATTAAGAAATTTTCCTTAAACTTAACCTCTTACTACCAACACTTACTTCAAAATTTATTATGTACCTGGTACCATTCAAAGTGCTTTACACATATTATCTGATTTATACTCATATTAATCCTAGGAAGTAAATTAACATTACTATTGCTTTCAAATAAATGTGAGTACTGAGTAACTCAAAAGGTCACAGTGCTATTGAGATGAGCCAAATTTATAGTCACATCTGGCTTAAAACCCTTAATTTTTCAAGGTACACTTCTGCAGAATGTTGGTTTTAAATGTTTGTAGTATGTATTGACTTTTTATTTTCTGTATACTTGATGCACTGATGCTCTGACATTTGGAGCCTCCATCCTAGAGACACTAGCTAGTTCTCAGAGAGCAAAAGACTTGATACTGCACCTTCCCCACCCCCCCCCCCCCCCCCGAAGGAATGATACAGAAAGAAAGGAAGGCGAGGAGGCAGGCAGGCAAGAAGAGAAAGGAGGAGAAAGCACTTAATTCTTATTTATGTTGCTCGCACTGGTTGTCTTGTCATCCCCACCCTGCCCCTGCCCCCGGGCTCTTGAACCAGGGACCTTGTATGTCGGACTGCTCCCAGGGTGTACCAGAACACTAGGCCACCAGGGTGCTTCGGATAGTGCACCTTTGATGTAAAGATCAACCTACAACTCAGGGCCTACAACTTTATTTTCTTTATCAAACTTTCACACACCAAGTCAATATTCCTCCTGCCCCAAGTCACCTAGGGCCAGGTACTGGACAATGAGGAAAAATCCCTAGAATCCAGTCTATCCAATTATTCAACTATCCTATTCTAAACTTAGAATATCTATCTGGCATTTCCCATTCCTCCCTTGGAAAACTCCAATAAAATCTCTGGCCATTATCTCTCCTCACTCCTTTATTTATGAATTCATCTTATTTTTGACGCAATGAAAATTAAGTTGCAGATACTTAAAATCTAGATATTTAAGCATGCATGTATTAGAGTTCACTATCCACTGTATTTTTTTGACAAAAATTATATAGCATGAAACAAACTCTAGTGGTACCATTTTGTAAGTTTAATTAAATGCATCAACTGTAACCCTCAACCCAGAAAAATCACTCAAGCCCACTTTCTCAGTCACCTCCGCCTCCCCATCCTCTCCCCTAAAGCCCCCAGAAGCAATCACTGATCTGTTTGGTTGTTTTCCCACTATTAGTTTAATATCTTCTACAACTTCATGTAAATGGAATCACACAGTATATACTCTTTGGGTCTAGCTTTTTGACTCAACAGGATTCTGAGATTCATATACCTTAATATATGTGACAATGGTTCATTCTTTTTAGTGCTAAGAGTTTTCTGTTACATAAACAAATCACAATTTGTTTAGTCATTATTTTACCAAATGGACACTAACCACTTGCCAGATTTTGTATATTATGAATAAAGCTGCTACAAACACTCAAGAAAGTGCACATCTTTTTGTAGACACATGCTTCCACTTCCCTTGAGTAAATACCTAAAAGTGAAATTCTTGGGTCACTGGGTATGTTTAGTTTTGCAAGAAACTGTCGTAACTTTTTTTCTCGAGTGGGAAGCACGTTATATTTTCTCCCTCAATATATGAGGGTTCTTGGTTGTTCCACGGCCTCACCAATACTTGATGTGGTCAGCTTGCTTAATGACAGCCATCCTGGTGGTTGTCCACTGGTATTTCATTGTGGTTACAATATGCACTTTCCTGATGATTACATGATATTGCACACTTTTACATTTGCTTACATTTGCTTTGTAGATCTTTTATGAAATATCCAAATCTTTTTGCTCACTTTGCTAATTGGACTATGTGTTTTTTCACTAGTTACATACAGAATTTTTTAAATAAATTCTGAATACAACCTTGTCAAAAATTTTTGCAATTTTTTTCCAACTCCGTGTCCTGCTTTTCCATTTCTTAACATCTTTTGACGAGCTGTTTGTAATATTGATGAAATCTAATTTTCACAACTTCTTATTGCTTCCTGTAGCCTCAAAAAATAAGAACCTGCCTAACCCAAATCACAAATATTTCCCTTAAACAATCCTTATGGTTTTAACTTTTAATTAGAACTAAAACCCATGTGAATTTAAAAAGTTCTTAATTGCGGGGTCAAAGTTCATTCTTCCATGAGACCATCCAGTTATTCCAGTGTCATCTGTTGAGCAGACCTTCCTGTCCCCACTGGATTACTCTGACACCTCTTTCTAAAAGGCAAACAATCATTTAAGCATCTATTTTGGAGTTCTCTATTTTGTCCCATTTATCTACTTGCTTTTTATGCTAGAATCACACAGCACTGATTACCGTGGTTTAATGGAAAGTCAGATAATTTTAGTCCTCTTTGTTCTTTTTCCAAGGTAGTTTTGGATATTTCAGGTCCTATACATTTCTATGTAAATTTTTGAATCAATTTGTTTATTTTGACCCCCAATATTTTTTTCAGAGTTTGATGGAGATTGATTTGAAACCATTTAAATTGGAAGAGAATTGACTTAATACTGTTAACTGTTCCAGTTCACAAACACGATGTTAAATGTCTTGCAGGGAGTTCTAACATTGTCATTCAGCATTGGTTTTCACTGGTCTCCTTTTGGAAAGGGCCACATTTTCTTTCTTCTTCATATACTGAGTAATTTAAGATTGTATGCTGGACACTGTGAATGTTATGTGATGGAGATGCTAGATTCCATTATACTCTTCCAAGAAGTGTTGTTTTCATTCTTACCAGGCAATTAACGTGTTTGTATTCAGACTGAAAACTCTGTGTCAAATCAGTTTCATACATGCAGCTAGTTAGCCCAACATCTTTGGTTTAGGAGCAGACCCTGAGGGCTCTCCTTATATCACTCTCTCCTTTCTTTCTCCCCTCAGTGTTCAACAGCCATCCCAACTCCAGCCTCTGGCTTTACAGACAAGTTTAACAGTGGGTTTTGTATTGAAATTTTAGCTACTTTGCACTTCCTGCATGGAAAAAAGCTATTAAAATTTATTAAAACAAAAAAGAGACCATTATCTTCAAAATGTCAAAAATCCCCTCCAAAATGTTTATTTTTATTTACTCTCCACAACCCTGTGTGTGTGTGTGTGTGTGTGTGTGTGCGCACACGTGTGCAGTTTATAAATGTTATCTGAGGGAGTGTCAATCTGGTAATGGTAAATCTGGTTATAAGAGAAGCAGAACTCTCTTTGCTTAATCTTTAATTGCTCATATCAAGGTTTAGAAATTTCAGAGAGTGTGTGTTTTAAAAAAAGAAACTATATTCCAAGGTATTCCTACCATTCGTATGAGTGTTTTCTCATTATCACTTCCATTTGCTGTATTTATAAAAGTACAATTGATTTTTATACATTGAACCTGTACAGCACAGTTTTGCTACATGCACTCATTTGTTCCAGAGGCTGTTTTTGTAGATTCCTTAAGGTTTCTTCCATAAATAATCATGTTGTCTACAAAGAGCAAGAGTTCGGACACATTCTTTCAGATCTTTGTTTAATTTAGCTTTTCCTGATTTGCTGCAACGGTTAGGTTCCCCTTTAAAATAATGAATTGAAGACACAAAGAGTAGACATCCATGTTCTATTCTTTATTTTAGGGAAAACACTATTTTACGATTATCTATGTATATATATTCCTAGCTGTCAGTTTTTCTTAAATGTCCTTCATCAAACTGACAATATCTCTTCATTTCTAGTTTGCTGGAACTGTTTTATTAGAATGGGTGAAGAAATTTATCATATGCTTTATGATCAAGTGAGGTGATCCTATGATTTTTCTCCTTTAATAATTCAGTAAATTGAAATTTGATTATAAATTAATCTTGTGCTATTGGGATAAATCTCAATCAATCATGATGTTTTTTTTTATACTGCTAGAGAATATTTTCCTAATAATTTTTTTCATCTATATTCATGATAAACATTTATCTGTATATTTTTCTTTTTGTGGTTCCATCTTTGTCAGGTTTTGGCATTGGGGTTATGCTGGCTTCTGAGCTTCTGTAAAGTTTTTATTTCTTGCTCAAATGTTTATCGGTAAAATAATCTGGACCTAAATTTTTCTTTGTGGGCAAGATTTTGATTATCATTTAGCTGATACATGGGTTATCCAAATTTTCCATTTCTTCTTACATCAACTGGAGTAACATCGAAAAACAGAAAACTGATCACCACGTATACTCCATCTGACTGGTTAAAGCTACTGAATATATATACATATTATGCTTTTAATGTCTGTAGGAAATCTCCCTTTCATTTCTGATATATGTAATTTATGGTGATGAGATCATACTTTCTTTTTCTCCATCAGTCTAATAAGTGTTAATCAATTTTGTTGATATTTCTAAAGAATCAGTTTTTGGCTACTTATTTTCACTATCTCTTTTGTAGTCACTGATGTCTACTCTTATTTTTATTATCTCTTCCTTCTACTTATTTTGCATTCTCTTTAATCCTTCTTCCCTACCTTCTCAGGTGATACCTTAGGCAACTCTTGTTTTCTAGTGTAATTATTTACATCTACAAATTTCCTTTAATTACTGTTTAGCTGCATCCAACACATATGATAAGCTGTCATTTGATCATTATTTCATTTGAAATATTCTAATTTCTCTCAATTGCATCTAAAACTATGAATCAAAGAATTTCATTTAGTTCCTATTTTCTTTTTAAAATAAATGTCTTATTGGATATTGGATTCTAATTTCATTCTACTGTTATTAGAATATATACTCTCTTAATTTCAACTTTTTAACATTTACTGAGACTGTGGCCTGCTAACAGTCTTTCCTGGTAAAGTTACCACATGAACATGTGAAGACGATACTGATTTTGGATTGAGTATTCAGAAATATTCAAGATGGTCAATAGTCTCTTCTATGCCTTCATCACTTTTTTTGATCTAATTAAATTCTTCAACTATAACTGTGTACTTCTGATTTTGATCCACTAATTCCACTAAGTTTTACTGCTTGTATTTTGAAGCACTTTTTGTATTAAACAGATACACATTTATCGTTATGGCTTCCTTATATCAATACTTCAGACACCATTTTACAATCTTCTGGTCCTGTGCATCTGATGAAACATCACCTGTCATTCATATCATCGGCCCTCTACTATAACATGCTGTCTTTCACTGGTTGCTTCAAGATTTTCTTGTCCTTAGTTTGACTATGATGTACCTAATTTTGTTTATTTTTCTTCATTTATCCTGACTAAGTTTAAAGAGGAATCTGATTCCTTTCTTCATGTTTGACTGCTGATAGTTTCAAATCCACCATGCCCGCATTGCTCTGTCTCAAATCTGGGCAAACCGGTAAGAAAACCCAGGTGCTCCTTCCTTTAGCATCGGGAGAAATTTTAAACCAGGAAACCTTGAGCACGCACATGACCACAGAGATGGTCTGTCATCCCAGCTCCAAGTCTCCTATCACTGCTCTTTCAAGTCATTTTGGACCAGTTTGAGGGCCTGCCCTGCTTTTCCCAGAAAGTCTCATTATCTGGGCAATAATCCTTTTCATACCCCCTCAGTACATGTTTGGCTTCATTAGTCTCACATCAAAATCAAATTTGGGAGGGATCTATCCCACGTATAGTTCACACTGATTAAGCACTTACTAAGTACTATGTATCAATCATAGCACTAAACCCATACCCATATAAAATCACTTAATCCTCCAACAACCCACAAATTAGGCATTGTTATCCCCATTTGACAAATGAGGTAAAGGAAGTACAAGATAAAGGAACATGCCTAAAGTCATATAGCTGCAAGTAGCAGAGACAGAGGCCACAGACTTAATTGCCATCACTATTCTGCTATTTAGTTAATAAAAATAAACAAGTAATATGAACATAGCAAGACCAAACTAAAATAATAATTTTGGTACAGTATCCCATATAGTTAAACATTTATAGAAGGTGCTTGATTAACTTAGAAACCGAGTTTTTATATTTTCTCATGAAAAAATGTTTTTCTGTTCTGAACTTATGAACTGGCAGAGCCGGTCACAAATTAAAACATAGGAGATGAGAATTTCCATAAAGTTCTATAAAAATAAAATGATACTCTTATTCTTCAGTTTGATATAGTTCTTTTTAGAAGCAGGACTAAGAATGATTGAAAAAACTAAAGACTGAAAACATTTTTTACCTTTATCTTTAAATGTCATTTGAAAATGCTATTTGAGATCTTGCTAAATATATCTACTGCCTCTGAAAAATAAAATTTATCTCCCATGCAAACAAAACAGTGCACCGTTTGAAAGATTTAAAATCAGTTCTAAAAATAGTCTTTCAAATATTTCAAGTCCTTCTAAGAACAGAAACATTTTACTAAAGGAAAAGTTAACACAAAATGGGTCAAGAATATTTATTTTAATAATGTAGTTGATGAGATTTTCTGAATTTATTGTTATAAGTATATTTCTCACAATTAAAAAGCAGTATCTTAAATGGCAAATTATAACATTTAAGTATACGTCTTCCTAGTAGTTTATTAAATGAACAAAACATTAAAAAATACTATAAAACAGTAGAGTTTTGTGAAAATTCAACTTTTAATGCTTATATTTGTTTGCAATGCTTGCGTTTGGTTATAAATTTTTTTTTAATTTGGTAATTAAAAAATTAGCACCCTACAAAATGAAAAAACTCACATTTGTACAGTACATTAAAGCTAACAATGTGCTCTCATGTACAGAGGTTAAAATGGTTAGGTAATGTTTATAGACTAATGCATTATTTATTCCTGTTAATGCAAATTATAGAAGTCATTATATAATGACTACGTGAAAAAGTTCTTTTAAGGAACTTACATCATCTTTCATTATGAATTTTGTTCAGAATCTTAACTCTGAACTTTCATGTCAACCTTAACTCAGTCTCCTTTCGCTCCCCAACCCCAATGGCAAACTCGGGAATAATCAAGTTAAGAAATTATATATTCTTACATGCATACAAAGTCATAAAAATAATCTAAGTTCATAGATCAGAAAAGCCTGGGATGAGGGAATTCATAAAAATTTTATAATTTCAGTTCTAATATAAGCATTATTCATGATCATAAATTCTAAAAACCTTAGAACTACCTACCATTTTACACTGCTTCCCATGATAATGCAAAAGCAAGAGTTAAGTTGGATTTTGAGAAAATAGTTCAAGTGAAAAAATTGGATGGTAATAGAAGAAAAATAATAGTTTATATTACAGTTTCTTTGAAAATACAGCATCACTGGATAATTTAACAGGTATCAAGGTCAAATATTTTGCGTTTGAAATAAGTTGTTTTGTTATAATAGTAATACATGCAAATGTAAATATACCCTACCTGTCCATGGCAACCACTACATTTGATTTCCTACATTTTTAAAAGGAGACTAAAGATTCTACAAGCTGAACTTGATGAGTTCCTCCCTCTCCCATATCAATGCCCTCAAACAAGCTCTTATCAAATTGTTTTCCCCCTTTCTGTATAAAATCTCAAAAAGGGTCATGCCCTGGTGGCCTAGTGGTTTAAACCAGACAAGGTCATGGAGGCTTCAAGACACAGAGCAGAGGAAAACAATCAATGATTAACAACTGAATAAAATAAAGATGCTTTTTCCTACTCTTTCTTCCTATCTGCCTACTCACCTTTATTCCTGCCTGTACCTTTTCTATATACATAAAAAAAAAATTCCAAAAAGGTCCCATTGTTATCATACCCAGATAAATGTGTTAATCTCTTCAGAAATTAAAGATTTACAAGCAAAAAATTTGTCCTTATTCACATTTGCTAACACCACATCCTCCAGGTTTCTGCTATATTTAAGGGTGCTGTAGGTTCTGGAACAGTAGGACAAGGGTTTTACAGGAAAAGCAACAACCTTATAGGACTGATTTGATTGAAATCTGAGGTGATTAGTAATATGGTGACGGGGTTTTGGAAGGTCAGAAATCCACACACTGCCTCTCTTATCAGCAGTTAATTCCTGATGCAAGAACATCTCTGCCTGGTCTGCTTTGTAAAATACTCTGACTCTTCAAGTTGAACCTCTTGATCTTTAAGACAAGTCAACTTCAACCATCTTAGAAAACTCTACCTGGCCCATGGGAAGATTCCTGCCTGCAAGCAACAGGAGGCTCAAGAGCCAAACTCAAAGTATATAAAGGTAGAAGTCAATCTCGCACAGTGTTTGAGGGAACAGATGATGGACCTGCCAGGTTTTCCATCAAAATCCCAGGAAAGCCCTCTTCTCAGAAAAGGTATGATTCAGTGGTAGATTTAATGAAATTAAGATGGCAACCAAGTCCCCACTTAGCCCAATCCAAGACTGTATTATGGTGATTGGTCCCTCTCACTGCCTACCTGACATAAGAAAAGTCAAATACGCTTTGGGGAAAACCACTATACTATCAATAATTTTCTTACACGCAATAGATAATATATAACCAAAATTACACAAGTGAGGAGGCAGGAAAATGTATGCAATAATCAAAAAAATGAACACATAATAATAGAAGCAACCAACAAATGATCTAGCTATTACAGTTAACAAATAAGAACTTTACAATAACTATTATAAATATATTAAAGAAAATTCAGGGAAATAGAATGGATAGAAAATTACAATAGATTTGGAATTTATACTATCGAAAGTAATAGATAACTGAAAAACGTAACATTTCAAATTAAGAACTTAATAGTTGGGTAGTAGATAGGACACGGCACAAAATACTAACACTAGACTCAAAGTTAGGTTAATAGGAAATCCCCAAACTCAAAAAGAAGAAAAATAAAAACAAAGCATAAGAGACCTGTGAGATCCAGTCATTTCAGCCCAAGCAGAAGACTTAAAGTAAGATTGCAGGCTATCTGAAACTAGTGTTTTACCATTATTTTCCATCTCCATAATCCATATATGGTACTATTCCAGGTTCCCAAGATGGTAGTATATTTACTTGTATCACCAGTGAGGACCACAAAGTTTTGGAAACACTTTACAGGACAGGAAGGAGTAAACAGTATGGTTAAATATTGTCCCCAATAATTAGGATGACCTTCCCAGAATGTGGTTAGTCACATAAGAATGAACTGGACAGGCTGGAATCATTTTAGATAACACTGGAAATAGATCGAGGACATGGGGAAAACAAAAAATGGCTATAATTTTTTTAAATGCCTATTATTTTAGCTAGGTTGATTCTAGATGGATACATGTATTCCTTAAAGTCAATACATTGCATTAATCAGACAAGAAAAGTGGGGATGCTGCTTAACGCATTCACATTAGGTGTTAAAAGCTAAAGTTACAGAGGTTAATTAATCCAGGCATAACTCAGCAATTTTATAAAGGGACAGAAGTCTAAGAGCAGGTGGATGTTTTCCTTGATAAGCTAGATGATAAAAATGTCATAGGTAAGAATATACCATATGCATTAAAAGGTTCTGAATACCAGGCCCTACAGCAGAAGTCTTCTCAAAGAAGTTACCTACAAATAGAAGTACCAGGCGATGGTTAAGGGGTCTTGCCAAATACCTTTCAAATTGTTTCACAGGACCAAAAAGCTCATCAAAAATGCTTTCACAATTGATTTACAGAATATATTGGATGCTAAGGCTAATAAAAGGTACTATCCCACAGTCCCAAAATTCTAGTTTGCATTTATACACGTCTCATTGTCCTGACTAACTGACTTCACAGATATTATACTTTTGAACAATGTTGCCTGGCAGAAATTTTTCTAAACAAAAGGACAATACATATTAATGCCTACAATTTAATGTGAGTTCTCTCATATTAAAGGAAAATGAAGACCTGGAGTATCTGTTAAGTACTTCGAATAAATCATATTCACGCCTTTAGTGCTTTACAGCTTGTAAAGTTCACTCGCATTATTTCTAGAGACCTAAAATAGCATTGTAAAAGTACTCAGCATCGCAGATGAGAAAATAGTAAAAAATAGCCACACAGCCAGGATCGACACTCAGTACTGAAAAAGCTGCCTCAAAGGAAGGATATCAGACTTCAGTCCAGAGTGCTCTATCATAGTAATCCACACAGATTATCACACACACACACACAGTTGCACAGAGAGAGGTCTATGTCTTAGGATAAGAGGGAGTAAGAATTATTCTTACACTCTTCTGAAATAATAAAAAAGAACTAGTTCAAGAAGAATTCAAGAATAAGGCTTCTTTTTAGCTCTTCCTGGGTTACTCAGAGAAGGAAAAGGCTGGGAGCATCAAGTAAGAAATACAAGTTGACCATCTACATAAAGTTGGCTTTAGTTACACTGTGTTTAAAAACTGAGAAGAAGGAAAACAAAAGCCAAATACTGGTGCACCCTAGTGGTTCAGGTGTTAAGTCAGTTCCTGGGACACAGTCCATATACAGCCAAGGACACAGGTTCACAGTTAGGGTTGCGGGGAACAACTAAAATGAATGCTTCCTCCTCCTCTCTTCATGCCTGCTGCCTTTCTCTTGAAAAAAAAAAAAAAAAAAAAAAAAAAAAATCAAACAAAAAATCCCAAACGTCAGTGACATTAAAAAGAAACTATAAGGATACATAAGACACCAGTAATACAATTGTCTCAGAAAAGGAAACCTGGGTGACAAGATGGGTGACAATAGGGGTTGGATGGAGATTTATTTTTTCAAGTATTCACGCTGACTGTTGAATCACATACACAGGCTACATTTCTAAGTAACCGTGGTTTTATGTTTAAACTGAATTGTTTGTTAATAGAAAATGAACTTCAAAGGATAAAAAAAGTAAAGAAAAAAGTAGTTAAGCATTCCCCAAAAGTTCTAAACATTTAATTTGCTCACTATAAAAGTAAAGCACACTTTTACACATAATTAGGGAAAAATTACAGGATTTTTTTTTTCACGTCAGCCATAAAAACCACTATGAACAATTTGGTGTATTTCTCTCTAAAGAGTCATAATTATATGTGACATTCAAAGTATGCTTTGTCAAATGAAGAAAATTCTTTTTTCTACTAACTAAATAACGAATTTTATAGAATGCTCTTCTAGATTACGATGATCAGAGTTCTTAAATATGAATATGGAGTATAGCATATTAACAGATCTCCTGTAGCTGAATCATAGACGCACTGCCGCAGTACACCTTACCTCATCACGATTTTGTGGCTTTGTTAATAACTCTAGTTTCTGATACATTTTTCACATCTATTTTGATAAGTTAGGATTGGTCTAAACCTTCACTATTCATATCAATTCTAGTATAAAATGTGCTGGCTAAATTTCCTTTATTACTAGGATTAAGGAATTAAGGAGATTATGGGTTAGGATTTATTTTTCTAACTTTTTGCCACTATAATTAATACTGAAATAAATATCAGAAGTATGTATTCCTTAATGTTTCCTTAGGATAAAAAGTTTAAAATGTGATTAAATAAGTCAAAGTACCAACTGAGAGAAGCCCTTATAATTTGTGTTTATGAAAAGAATAAATTCTTCATTCCTACGTATTTATATGTATAAGGGATACCATAAAATTACCATTTGAGACCCCACAACTCTACTTTAGTCTCCATATGCACTAGATTTGATTTTGTTTTATTGTGAAAGCAATTACTTCTTGTCTGATTTAGATATTTTTCTAATATTTTAGGGCTTTTTCATCATTTAAAATTTTTTTCTGCTCTTTGACCTTCCTAATGAGAGTGACATGGCAGAAGTCTCTAACCTGGTCTTTCACTAGCAAATGTTCTTATCTGATTCTTTACCTAAATATCAAATCCTATTCTTATTTTATACCTGAGTTGTCTTTCATTCCTCAGTCTCAAAAATGTTTGAAATGAAAAAAGCTTCATATTCATACTATTCAGCTCAGTGCAGCTTAATAGGTTAAGTTCTACCCATGAATCACCTCGTATCACCACACACAACAGTGGGAAGGAAGCAGTAATGACATACATGTGTCACTACAGCTTGTAACTACACCTCCAGAAACAAAACTATGAAGGTAGAGTAAGTACATGAAGGGCTAGGAGGGACACAAAGCCGGGACTGTGTTTCTGCCTTAAACGCAGTCCCACTCTAACATTAAGAGAACAGGAGAAGGAAATTCTGAAGAATCAATGAAACATGTTTCATGTTCTTCATCAATGGAACCTATTTGTAGTTTTAGGTTTCTAAAACCTTAGGTTCTGTTATAGCGTCCTTGAAATTTTATATAAATAAGCTTACATTAAATCCATTTTGTATTGCATTTTATTTTGCTTAAACTATGGTTTGGATTTATCCAGAATAAACCTTTTCCACCCCAATCCTCACCCCATCCTTTAGTCCAGAGAAATGAGCCGACTGAATGTTTAAGACATTTAGTAGTTAAGAAATGACTAATAATCCTGTATTGTGTAACTGCTCTACTAAAAACAAAGCAAACTTTATAAAACAGGTGGCACTATAGTGTAAAAAGTTGAAATAGTTGGATAGACAAAAGCCAATACTAATAAATCTAGATTTCCTTCGGCATTAAAAACCCCGCCAAAGTAGATAAACAAGTTCCTACCATATCACTCTCACTGGGAAGGTCGAGGAGCAGAAAAAATTTTTAAATGATGAAAAAGCCTTAAAATACTAGAAAAATATCTAAAATAGGCTGTAAAAGTATGGAAAATATGAAAAGAAACTGAAGTGTGACTTCTCTAGTTTAAATACCCCTGGCACATTTTAATCATCGGGCTGCTACCTGCCGTGTCTTCTTGAAGGACAGGGCTGACGACTACTCTCAGGCTGCCTGCTGTCCGCAACCTCGCTGCCATGGCAATCTGACCCTCAGACGACTCTGCAAAACCATGGCTCCATGTCTTCCTGGATCACGTTGCTCCCTTTGAAAAGGGAGCTAACGTACTTCTCTTCCCGCCGCCACACAACCATTTTCTTCACTGCAGCCCAGACGCTGTACTTTAATCTGATTCATGAGTCTTCTTTACCTAAGACTCTGTAACAACTCCTCTGCCCTCACCCAGTCCCGGGCAGTTTTAGTGTGAATTCCCAGCACAGCCTGGTATACAGTTCCTTACAAACCTCCGCAGACTCACACCCGTCAGGTCCTACCTCCCACTTCACACACAGGACACTAACTGCCTTAGAAGCCTTCATTAGTCCTCCCCTGCCACTACAGTCTCAATGCCGTTCTGTTCAAGTCAGGTTTCTCCTAAGTCCTTCTTTTACAGTCAAGAGTCAACACAAGCACAAATCTTCATCCAGAAGAAAACGTTCCATAAGCTGCAGAGTAGGCAAAGTTCGCCCGTGGACATAGCTTCCTGAGCATACATCTTTTTACTTCACTTTATCAAGTTACCTTTTTAAAAAAAAATGTATCTCCCTCACTAGAAAGCAAGCAACTCAAATGCAAAGACTCTATTTTCACTCCAGTGAGGGAGAGCCTATCATGTATGTGGTGGGTATTTAATATTTACTGAACCAAAATGCCAGCAACACTACACAATAAAAACCAAGAAATAACAGTTTAACTTGTTAATTAGTTAAGTCAATTTGTTAAGAAGTCTTGTTGGTTCTACCTCTAAAACATAAGCCAAATCTATCCACTTCATGTTTTAGAACAGTTACCATCCCTGTTCAGCCTCCAACATCTCTCATTTAGTTTACTACTTTTACAGACTCCTGATACCCCTGCATCCAGACCCATCATCCACTCTACTACACCTGCACGCGTGCACGCACGCACACTTGTCTCCCGCATCCAGAGTGATCTTTGTAAAACGCAAATAATCCTTTAAAAATGGATTCAAATTAATGAATCCTGACATACTTTCTATTCTATTTAGACTAAATTCAAACTCCCAGTGTCCCACCATGCCTCAGATCATCAATTCTTCCAAGTTTTGTACTCATTTTCTATCACTGGATTTCTTTTAAATCCTCCACTACAATAAGCTATTTCTCACCTTAGTGGCTTACCTCTTTCCTCTGCATACAACACTTGATTCGTCTAGCTGCTATTTTTCAGAACTCAGCTTAAACGTCACAATTCAATCAGAAACAGCTTTTTTATCTCTTATCAGTTTCTTCTTTGCATTCATTACCATCTCAAATTATATTAATTTGTCCACTTGTTTAATGTGTACATCTATTGCACAGAAGGGCAGGAACTTTATGCTCTATTCATCACTGAATCTACATGTGCCTAAAAACAGAGACTTGCACACAGCAAACACTCATAAGCATTAAAAAAAAAATAAATAAACCAAGAGAAGTGACTCTTACTTAATATGTATATGAAACAAGTAAGGTGAAAGAAGTGGATCATTTTCTACCAAACAAGGCAGGAAACATTCTATTAGTATTTGCAAGTAATGACAGACTTGTGTTATTGGATATATTATCAACAAGCATCTACAGTGTATTTCCCAAAGCTGGTTGGAAATGTTCAACAGAGGAGTTTCATGTATTAAAATGCTAGCCCACGTTTATGACACCGCAAGCAATCATTTTAGAAAAAGACATTCCCCAAAACCCTGAAATGCACATGAACAGTAGTGAAATTTAAAACCCACTTGTTACTACTGTATTTTAAAACACAAGCAGTATATCTGACAGTGGTACTCATCTGTAAATGATAAAATTTACACTCATAAAACATCAGCCTCTTAAGTAACAGGTCTTCAGGACAGGTTTTGATTACGTACGTCTAAGAAGCTGCCTCATGTACAGTTGATTTTTAGGAAGTAATACTGTAACTCAAACAAAAACCACAAAATTCATCATCATACTAAGTCTCTCTGAACAGCTCACTGACTAAAGTTTTAACCAAGGTGGAAGAAAACTAACAGCACTGATATGCCAGTAATAGAAAAACATTTGAATATTTATTCAAAGGTCATTCAATCACAGGAATTAAAATTAACATACGATGAAGTATTTAGGCAACGAAGGCAAATGAAGATAGCGAAGACTAAAAAACTGCATTTTATTTTGCATGATTAAACCTCACTCTGCATTAAAGAAAATGACATATAAAATAACCAAGTCTTAATTAGTAAAAAAAAATGAATGGCAGGTTCAATAGTCATATTTTAATAATTGCTATTTACAGGTGACCTGCAAATAATTTAAACAGCTTTCCTTTAGATTCCTTTAAACAAGTTCGAACAGACTGACTGTCAAATTTCTGCTCTAGCAACACTTACCTGGGTATGGTAACACACTTAGTATTACAATTTTGAGTGGTGATGGCTTTCTCAAGCTCATCTAATCGTCCTGTTTTCTTGAGCTTCTTCACCAAACTTTTAACTGCTTTCTCGCACCACTTGTCTTCCTGTCCATTCTGCTCTCCGCCACCTGCGCCGCCAGCCCCGCCAGCCGACTTCTTCCATCCCAGCAGCCTCTTCACCACTGGCGGAGTGAACGGCAAGATCGACGACATGCTCTTATCAAGCGCAGCGATCCAAACTAAGGCAAGAGCCTCCCTTACCTAATCTAGAAGAGATACAGAAAGGAAATTGAAGACTGGCTAAAATTACGTAACAGCTTCAACACAGTATAGCGAGAAAATGAGAGAGATTTTTGATTACTTTCACAAATTGAAGTTCTCTTCTTCACCCATGAAAACGTTTACTAACTCAAACTGTAGAAATAAACCCTTCTAAATACAAGACAATGTACAAGAACAAGTCTTGTGAGCATAATAATTTTGCAAGTAAAATCCTTATCCTTATCAAGACTGACCAAGTTTATCACTACCCATACTACTTTTATTGTCTGTTTTGATAATCAAAACATTTAACTAAAACAAAATATTCTCACATTTTAGCTATTCTTGAAACACTTAACAAAAATTAAAAACTTTCACCATGCCCTGGTGACTTAGTGGTTTAAACCAGGCACAGTACACATACATCCCAAGGTCACAGGTTCAAAAACTGGGGCCAGAAAAGCAATCGCTCATGAACAACCGAGTAAAATAAAAGTGCTTCTTCCACCTCATTCTTTCTGCCTACTTGCTTTCATTCCTCCCTGCCCATTTCCCTTAAAAAAAAAAAAAAAAAAACCTATCCTAAATTGTAGCCAAGTAATCACATACATAAAATTGTTACTTGATATTAGTAAACTATTACATAATCATATTTCTTCTCCCTAATTTTGATTTTCATTTGCTTCATTTTCTATGCACCTACCACAAATTCTTCCCACACTCCACAACCCCCTCAATTAAATTTTAAGGCCAATGACTTTCATCTCAAAATAAGAGACAATATTATTTAAACATGTGAGAACAAAACAGGAAGAGTTAAAAATTTGAAAAGAATGGCAAAAACTTAGAAGGCTGACTCTGGGAAAGACTATACAAAATCAGGTAGCGTGAAATACAGAAACCTTATCACGTATTCACCACCCTACGGATTAGAAGTATTCCATTAGAGGCGCTCCATTTCTAATGAGGATGCAAAAAGTCACAACAGACCATCTTTTTCACTCTAACAAAACAACTCAGATACACTTCAAAATCATGGTTTTTCTGAGCCCATCATATACTTAAGGAAGCAAAATAAACCAAGTGGAACTAAATTTCAGAAAACGCTGTGCTCAGACAGAGAGGCCCATGGATAGAACTTCTCCAAGTGGAGTGGCTAAGGAGGAGAAATATCACACAGATGAGGGCAAGGAGAAACCCCCCTAAACTTTAATAAATGTTTCAACAGCAGCATGTGGGATGCCATGACATTTTAGAAGTCCAAGGATCTCACAGAGCAAACCTACACCACACACCCAGTCATTCCCACAGGTCTTCCAAATGCTTGCCTAAATATAAATATGCCAGAGACTGGGGAGGTACAGATGAAAAGCTGAGAAATACCCTAAGAAATGTAAGGCCTCCCTCGAATGAATCTGTCCTCTTTTCTGAGGGGTCAGGAGTGAGTAGTGGGCAAGAGGAGAGAGAGAAATCAATCCAAGAAGACTGCAGACATTCAGCTGTCAAGGGTAATCGGGCCAGGGGGCCTGAGAGAAAACCCAGACACAAGCTCTTAACCAAGGACCCCATGTCAGAGCTCATGAAAGACTGGCATGCGCAAGAGATGGAAAAGAGCTCTTCCCTCTTAGCTACATCTCAAGTGAAGTAAAAACTTCCAACCAGGAGGAGAGCTACAGGAACACCCCCACATCCAGAAGCCAAGAAAAGATTTCCTGCTTCGAGGGGTTAGAGCAGTTAGGGCTGAGGCTGAAGGGGTGGGCAGAGCGGACTCTACCTGCCCACCTCCCACACACAAGCAAGAAGCACAATCTACTTCTGGAGGAAGGCAGGAAACACGGCCACAGCTGATCCCAGACCACGGTGTACTGATGCTGAAGAACGAGGAGGAAAAAAGCTGCCTGACATTGAAACAGGACCAAGAAACTGACTTGGGCCCAATATCATACTAATAAAAAACAAAATCCTGCTTTATTGGATGGAAAAATCTTTAACAAAATACTAGCACATTACACCCAATAACATATATAGAACAGGTAGTACATCCTCACCAAATAGGGTTTATCCCAGGGAGAAAAACTGGTTTAATTTATAAATGAAACACCTAATTACAATATAAAGGAGAAAATCCCTATGATTCTCTCAACAGATACAACGAAAAGCATTTGACACTAATTCAATATCCATTATGATTATAAACTCTCAGCAAACTAGAAACAGAAAAGAGAAAAATCTTCAATCTGAAAAAGAGCGCCTACGGAAAACCTAGAACTAGAAATGTATGTAATGGTGAAATTTTAAATCCCTTTCTTTCCCTATCAATTCTACTAAATAATGCATGTTCTAGGCAGCACAATAAAAAAAAAAAAAGATTCATCAAGGGCATAAAGATTGGAAAGAACAAGTACATTCTCTGGTGATGCTTGTCCCACGGAAAATGACATGGAATCCTAAAAAAAAAAAAAAAGTAAAACCAGTAAGGGAATTTAGGAAGGTTCAAGATAGGTTAGTATATGAAAATTAAGTATATTTCTATGTACAAGCGAAGAATGGGAAAATGTAATTTAAAGAAATACCAGAATTGTAAAATATTACTAACAGAAATGAAAGACTGAGAGACCATGTTAGGCTAAAAGACTTCATATTGTTTAAATAACCACTCTTCCCAGTTTGATATCATCAATTTAATCGCCATCAAAATCCCTACAGAATTAAAAAAAAAAAAAAGATGTGTTGATGCTAAAATTACTTTGTAAACAAAAAGATCTAGAATAACCAAACTCAAAAAAAAAGATACTGGAAGACTTACACTATCTACTTCAAGCTTTATTAAAAAGCCTACAAAGAATATACAAAACAAGTATACTGGTGAAACAAGACGAGTCCAAAAACAGACCCAACACATACACAGTAATGAATTTGTTTTCCACCAAGATACCAAATGAATCTACTTTTCAACAGCATGCAAAATAACAAGACTGAGTCATGATCTTTTACTCTTCCTACAGGGAAAATAGACTGAAACTCTTGGAAGAAAACACAAAATACCTCAACGAACTTAAGACACAAAAAGCACTAAACACACACACACACACACACACACACACACACACACACACACACACAGAGTTATCAAAATTTAAATGCCTGCTTATCAAAAAGCATCATAAAAGGCATAGCCTTGTGACTCAGGTGGCTGGGATGTGGACCATTTAAGGACCTGGATAGGAGACCAGGTCAAAGGTGGGGGTGGAAACCTAATAAAGAAATTAATAAAATACTTCCTGCTCTCCCTTCCTTCCTTCCTTAATTCCTTCCGATAAAAACAAACAAAAAACACATTTCAAAATGATGAGGCTTCTGGGTATTTACCCAAAGGATACAAAAACACTCATCTGCAGAGGTGTATTAACCCCAAGTTTATTGTATGTTTATTGCAGCCATATTCACAATAGCTAAGAACCAGAAATTACCTAAGAGCCCAACATCAGATGAAGGGATAAAAAAGATGTGGTCCATATACACAAGGGAATACTATACAGCCCTTAGAAGAGATGAAACCCTGTCATTTGAATCAACATGGATGGAACTAGAGGGGATTATGCTACGTGAAATAAGTCAAAAGAAGAAAGATAGATTCCAGATGACTTCACTCACAGGAGGAATGTGAATGGACAAAACAAAGGAACAGACAAAACAAAACCAACCCTGAAACATTTGCAACAGAACCAAAAGGGAATGGGACAGGTGGGGGGTTGGGGGGTGGAGGGAGACAAATGGTGGCGGAACCCACTAGACAATGAGTAAGAACACTTAGTGACATGGTGGAGGGCAGGGTGTGTTGACATATATCTGAGAAATAGGGTAACTGCACATATGGGGAACCTATACATATGTTTATTTTAATATGTAAAATCAAAGTTACTGCAATAAAAAAATTAAAAATAAGGAAAAATGATTAGGCAAGTCATAGACTACAGAAAAAAAAATACATAGCACATATATCTGACAAAGAATTACTATTTTGTGATCTGTAAAGAACTGCAAATCAAAGAAAAAGATAAACCCAATTTTTTAAAAATAAGTAAAGGCCACATTAGGAGCATTTCATGAAACGGCAAACACAACAGCCAATATGCACATTAAGTGGTGTTTAATATCAATGATCAGCAACAAAATACAAACTAAAATCACAAAGCAGTATCACTTCACACCATCTAGAATGGTTTAAAAATATTCTGAAACCACCAAATATTGGTGAGGATGTGGATATGTTAGTTTCCTACTGCTGCTGTAACGAAGTATCACAAACTCAGTGCCCTCAAACAACAGAGATTCACCAAAAATTTGTTTCAATGGACTAAAGTCAAGGTATCCCCAGAACTGGTTTCTTCTGAAGGGTCTGAGGGAGGAATCTATTTCCTGGTCCCTTTCAGCTTCTAGTGACCTCCTGTATGCCCTGGCTTGTCCCCACTTCCTCCATCTTCAAGGCTTACCACTTCGATTCTGTTTCCATTGTCACAAGGCCCTCTTCTATAGTCAAATCTTCTCATTTTATATTTAGGGGCTCACCCAGGGAGATCCTGAAATTAACCACATCTAGAAAGCTCTTTTGCATTGTAACATTCACAGGTTCTAGGACTCTGGACCTAGCTACCCAGAGCAACCAGAACACTCAAACACTGCTGTGAACATAAACCACCCCAGCACTTCTGAAACACTACCAAGTTCCTGTAAAGTTAAAACATCTATCTACCCTATGTCATAACAATTCCACTCAGAGCTATCTACTCAAGAAAATGAAAACATATATCCACCAAGAAACCTCAGAAAAATGTTCAGAGCAGCGATATTCACAGTTGCTCAAAACTGGAAAAATTCCAAGTATCAACAAGAAAACTGGACAACAAACACAAACATGGTAAATACAAAGGAACACTGCTCAAGAACAAAAATGAATGAGCTGCTGCTGCTTACTTACACACTTCACACCCTGGATGAATCTCAACAACATCATGTTGGACAAAAGACAAATATATATACAGATTCCATTTATGACTTCCCACACGAAATCTAGTGATAGAAATGACTCTCAGGAAAGAGGAGGGGACATATATAGAAATGCTTGGTCAGAGGTACAAAGTACATTTCAGCGGGTGATAAAATCGCTTTCCATCCTGTTTTGAGAAGTAGTTGCATGTGAATACACACTGTCAAAACTTACAGAAGTGAGTATCTAAGGTCTAGGCACTTTTATAAAATGTAATTACAATTTAACTCACACAATTTAACCACTAAAGACACTTAGGCCTTGCTAAGAGTTTTCCAGAAAAGTCACAACCTAATTAATAATCGTATTTACACCCTCAAAAGGGAAAAACAATTAATGGGTCCCATCTTCAATTCAGAAGACTGTCCCAAGAGTTCCTCAGAAGGGCACAGAGTATGCTAGATACCGTGTCAAAGAAACCCAATTTTTGGAAAATCTCATGGAAATCCACATAATTATGCTGTCCTGACACTCTTGAACGCCACTAACAATTCCAAAGGAGACAATCAGCAGGATTACAAGACTTTCTTCAGCAATGCAACAAAAATGGTGGGAAAATGAGGTTTTCTGAGAGCTAGGGAATAAGGTAAGCAAACAGTAATGAAACCTTGACAGTGTGAGCAGTCAATCTGTCTATGGTGGTAGACTATAGTAATAAACATAAATAAGCACTAAAACTTGACAAAATAAACACATACAACTCCATCAAACATAGAATAATCCACAGAAGTAGAAGCTTGGGACTGCCATGCAAGGTTACCTTTGGCCTCTGCTGAATTCCTACTCTGCCAGCTATACAAACCTCAATACCATGTGACAGAGCACAGAGAACACAATGCAACCTTTGGAAGGGAGAGGTACCAAAGTGACAGCAGAGAGAAGTCTGCAGAGGGAGTACACCCAGCAGAATGTTCAGCATGTTTTGTAGAGACAGGAAACATTTTAGAAGATACCAAAATATGCAGGTACTACCAGAAGAGAAGTACAAGGAAGTAATATGGCAGCAGAGAGGGGAGAGTGAGGCCAGCCTGGATTGAAACTGACAAAAGAATTAAGTGCTGATGATAAGAATATTACTTCAGTTATTTCAGAGACAATTTACATGCTCCTGACCAACTGGATATGGAGAGTTTAGGGAAAAGGGAAATTCAACAAAGATAACCGCCGCTAACTGCTGTGACTGAACAGCGTGCAACAGCACATTAACCACTATCTGGAAGACAGAATCAAATTTGAAGGCTAAGGTTACAGAGTCAGCATTATCCTGCCTTTCTGTAAGTAACGTTACACGACCAGGTGGCAGGAGAGAATATAGCAGAGGTTTAAGAGAAGGGTAGTCACTTATGAAGAGTTACCGAAGCAAGGCAGGCACACCTTGATTCTGAAGAAAAGTAGAGCAGCCAGTCCCAGGGCTTGGTTGTAAGGATTCTCCTAGACCTGCTCCAGCCCCACATCAATTTTCTCCTTAAACTCTTCGTGAGTTGCATGAGATCTGTTCCTTGTGAAAAATGATAGAAAAAGCAATACAAGGATCTACTCTTACTGGCATACCTTTGGTTCAATTAATCTATTTATGAAAGTTCAGTCTAAGAAAATGAGTAAAAATTAAACTTTCTTTTAATCAGCAAAAATAAAAGGAACTCCTAGTGTTAGGAAGAATCTGAGTAACAAGTTCTCTTACATTTTTGTTAGGAGAAAGGTTTCCTATGAGTCAAGACATATTCTTGGGGATCTTAAAGTTTTCTACAAAACATTTTAATTTTTTTTTCTTCATGGAAATAAAAATATGAGAAAGCTCAGCCAATTCCAGATCATCTGAATGACCTCATGACCAGGTACAGCACATCAACTGCAGTGTCCCATGTCAGCAGCAGCCAGAACCACGCTGGCACTAAGTGACACTTAAAAGTGACTTGCCTTATTTGTCATGTTTAGCAACCATCGCTAGCTAATATCTATCTATCACTGGATAATATTTCTATCTGGCGAAAAAATATTTTTTTCAGTAATGATGACAATACATTGCAACAAGCTGAACATTGTTTTCAATAGCTAAGGTTTCTCTTTAGCCATTAGTTTTAATGTAGAGACTGAATTTAGGTTTTTACAAAGAATCAATGTCATTATGTGCTAAACTGAAGACAAAATGAAATATTTCAATAATAAAATCAGATTTATGGTCAAGTTGTTGTCGAAATGTGAACCAACCATTCACAAAATATAGATTCCCTTCAATAGTATGGCAGCAAGTTTTATACTGAAGTTAGACATTTTTTTCACCATCTGCAAGGATTGAAAAATAAGTTCAGAACTAATTCTGTTCCTAATTCCAGCAATAAGCAATATTTACGTGGCACAGGTTTCATGTACTAGGAAGACTGAGTCTTTACAACTAAATAAGAAAGCTTATCAAGTAAAATTGGGATTTACTACTTAGCAAAATTGGGATTCTAAGATTACTCACTGGAAAGTTTCAGTTACCTAAGAGGTCTGATTATCCTGAACTAGCAAATAAAGCATTCAAGTTATTAATAACTGTTTAACATAATTCTACAAATAGCATTCTCTGCATGTTTTATTAAACTACTCTTCATATTTTTTGGAGTCTTCAACTATGGTGTTCTGCTTTTATTCTGACATAAACTTGATCACTGAATATATATTACCGAAAAAAACCTTCCATACCCTTAGTTTTGTTTTTCACAATCTTATGCTCTCTTTTGGAATACACAAATTATATTTATTTTAATCTAATGTATTTTCTGACACAACTTTGCTTCTTTTTAATGAAATCCTTTCTGACCGAAAACACAACAGGAAATATTTGAGCGCCTCCTATGCGGCATAAACCATTAGTCTAAGAGTAGGTAAGCATTAACTCATGTACTTCTCCTAAGATTCCAGTGGGGAGTATTCTATTAAGTACCCTGATATTATAAAAGTATTTCCTTCTTTATCGGTTCTAGTAGATGTTTTAGTTTTGCTTTTCACATGCAGGTTTTTAATACACACACCAGGAATTTGTTTTTGTTTGGTAAAGAGTGAGAGAGCAAGCTAAACACTTCCTGTAAGGATAGGCCATTTCTTTAATAACTCATAAAGCCACTCCTGCCACATATCAAATCCCTATAAATAAATGTCTGATTGTGGGCTTTATGTTTTATTCACTGGTATATTTATCCATACCAGAATTTTAATTACTCCTATTTTCTAAGTATTGATAACTGCAAGGGTTAACTGCGCCCCACCTGCCGTAACCCCCCACTGTATTTTCAGTTTAGCTTGTAAAGTTCCAACAAAACCAGGATCCAACAAAATAGAATTTTGGTTAGAAGTACAATAAACTTAGAGTATTTCTGTTTATGAAAATGAGTCTTCATTTATTTCAGACTTAATGTCAATAATTTTCTCTCCATAAAGGTCTCACTTGTTAAATTTATTTATTACTCCAGGTATCTGGATTTGTGAATGGGATACGTTAATTAAAATTTTCAGTCATAAAAAATATTAAAACACCCCTGAGACTCCCATCCAGCTCTGCCGACTTTAGCATTTTGTAGTCTTGATCAGCTATAAGAAATAAGTCCTATAGATGGACAGAGCTAAAGATAGATGAGCGCCAAAGCCTCCTTTGCATACTTTTCTGATCTTATTTTCCTTCCTCTTGTTTCTCAAAGGTAATTATCCTGATTTTCCCCCACGGTCATTTAATGGTATTGCTACATACTGTGTCTACATGTAAAGTTTCCCACTTTACAAGTTTACATGAAACATTAATACTATTCATGTCAATTTAATTTTTTCACTCGATATTATTATTAACCATACTGTTACATACATAGCTCTCAAGTCCAAGTTCATTAACTGTATTACAGCCTCCCATTGTATGACTCTATCACAGTTTATTGTCCATTCTCTCTTGATGATTCTTTAGGCTGTTGCCAATTTTCTGCTTTACAAGCTGCTATTTGTCTTGGTATCTGATAAAGTGACTTCTCTTTCATCTACTCAGGATTTTAACTGAAATCACACTAATTTTATAAATAACTGAAGGAAAGCTGACTTATTTATGATATTATACCTTCCATTCATAAACACAAGTCTATCTTCTTATATTTGAATTATATGGGTCTTGCAATTTTATCAATTAAGTTCCCACAAATGCTTTATTTTTATCTTAAATGAAGGTATTTTTGTAATTTGTATTGCATTTTAAACAGGTACTTTTCAAATTTTAACTTTTGGTGGTTGTTGCTGGTATATAGAAATGTACTGGTTTTTGTATATTGATTTTTTTATGTCACCTTTATTTAAGCATAACCTCCAAAACTATCTTAAGAGTTCAATTAGTTTTAATACATACATCCATATAACCATGATACCAATCAAGACAGAAAACATTTCCACCATCCCAGAAAAGTTCCATGGTATCCCTTTTTCAGTCAATCTATCTCTCCCCCAGGCAATTACTAATCAGATTTCAATCAAAATCATTTTAACTGCTCTGGAAGTTCATGTAATTAAAATCATATAATTTATACTATTCTGAGTCTGTCTTTTAAGAGACATTCTTTATGCAAATTAAGCAAATTCCCTTATACTCCTAGTTTTCTAAGAATTTTTGTCAGGAACAGGCGATGAATTTTATCTTCTGCTTTTTTCCTTCACCCATCAAGATTGTCATATTGCTTTTCTACTGTGTTGTGTTAATGCGAGCAATTTTATTTACAAATTTTCTAATGTTTAATTTTTACATTCCTAACTCATTACATTGAATAGTTAATTCATTTTTAGTTCTTTACTAATAGTTTCTAGATAGGCAAGCAGAATTTTTTTGTACCCCATTCTGATACGTCACTCTAATCTGTTCTAAATACCTTATAATATTTGAGTTGTTCTCCATTCAATTTAGAAATATATTTTTCAGCACACAACTATGGATTTGGGGATGGTTATTATTATCCTATTCTGTTTCTAACTTAACTAGGGTCAAAGAATGCTATTCGTAAGGTATAAATTCTTTGGAACTTATCAACATTTGCTCTGAAGTCTAGCACATAACCGTTTTTGTGAAATCCCATGGGAAATGGTATCTTTAATTCCTAAATGTCTGCTCTCTCTACATTCCATCCTTCTAACATTCTATTTTCATCTATCTTTCTAAAATTACTAAAAGATGCCTGATCCTACTACAATTACAATTTGCTGATTTATCTTTATAATTGTGCCAATATTAACTTTATAGGTTGCTATACACAGAATATTTGTGTTTCTAGTCACCCAAATTCACATGCTGAAATCTAATCCCCAGTGTGATGATTTCTGGAGGGAGTACTTTTGAGGTGATTAGGTCATGAGAATGGAGTTCTCATGAACGAGATTAGTGCCCTCACAAAAGACACTGTAGGGAATCCCCTTACTCCTGACACCCTCCTTCTACCATATGAGGTTACAGCAAAAAGACAGCTGCCATGTACTAGGAAGGGGCCCTCACCAGACACCAAATCTGCTGGCGCCTTGATCTTGGCCTCCACTATGAGAAATAAATGTCTATTGTTTATAAGTCAGCCAGTCTATGGAATTCTGTAATAGCAGCCCAAACGAAATTCCTAGATTATCTTTTTCCATTTCTTTACTTTGAAATTATGTTGCCATATTTTCAGTATGTCTACTAATAAAAAATAATTTTTTTCAATCTCCTTTAATCAGAAGGTTTACTTTGAAATTATATATGGGGTCTACAGAGCGACTTAAGCTAATTTTCTATCATCTTACTTTGTTTTTTAATTCCTAAGCATTTTCTTTGCCTTTTTTCTCCATCCCTACCTTTTATTAGAACGATCACATTTCTTCCATTTCTACCCCTTCATTCCCACTAATTAAGTTATACTATTTTAAGAGGAATATCCTTTAAAAATAAAAAACGTTATAGAAAACTTTAACCAGAGGGTTGCAGGTGAAGACAAGAGCCTATTAAAAAAAAACATGCATACCCTGATGGCTCAGGCACTGAGCTGGTGGCTGGGGTACAGACCATGTAAATCCTAGGCAACCAAGTTCAAATCTGGGGCCAGTGGAACAATCAGAAACAAAGTGCTTCCTCTTCGTTCCTTCCCTAAAAATATTTCTTCCTCCTCTCCCTGCCTTCCTCTCTTTAAAAAAATAAAATTAATAATAATAATAATAATAAAGGAATTTTAAAAGAAAAAATAACCTTTCAAAGATAGGAAGAATAAGGAGAAAACAAGCAAAATTTGGATAACTGCAAAATGAGTGTTAAGTAGTAACTGTGAACAGATCAGATACTAACTCTAAGCTAGATAAGGAGAAACATTCCAATTTACACACCAGATCCTCAAAAAGTTAGTAACAGAGTGTATTGGTCACCATAGGAAGAGGATGGGGGGCATAAAACAGGCAGGATATGGTGAGATATCTGAGAAGCAGATGGGTCCTTAGAATACTCCCCCCATTCTATGTCACTGGGTTTAACACCCTCTCCCCTCTTCAGAAGACAAATGTTTATTTGTGGCATAAAGTAAAAGCAGACTTCCTGAACGAGGAGATAACTCAGGTACCCTTCCAAGAAGACAGGGAATAAATGAGCACAAGCACACTGCGCGCTAAACGTGGGGACTCCCAAAACCCCTCTTTCCACAGGGTTCCGGTTCCCAAAATACTGGCAGCCAAACTTTTACCCATTTAGTCAGATCAAGACTCTCTCTAGAGCACCTGATCAACCCAGGAGGAAAATGTACAGATACTAATATTGAGAGTTTACCAACAAACAGCCACTCAGATCTCTCTACAATGAAACTGAAAGGAGACAGCCCTCGCCTACTTGCTTAGTTTCCAATCAGCTTTATAGACAGACCCTTACGTTCTTAAACAAGGATCTGAGGGAAAACGAACAAAAGTAGAGAAAGCACAGCTTCAAGAAAGCTAAGACTTTACAGAGAAAGAAAACACTCTTAAAATTATGAATAGAGCCAGAGAAAACAACGCTGAATCAAGAGCAGCAGAGCATGCACATTCCAAGAATCAAAGAGAGCTCTTATATATAGCTGCTGATAACAGTAGTAGGAGGGGTCAGGAGAGAAGATGAGCAGAAGGGCTGGAAGATAAAAGAGGAATCTCCCAGAAAGTAGAGGGTGGAAAAAGGGAGGGAGGAAGAAAAGATGCAAACTACTACAGAAAAGAAAAATGGAGGAATAGTTCAGAGGGTCCAAAGTTCCAGAAAGACAAGAGATAAAAAGAATGGGGGATCAAGTAAAGAAATCGAGGAAAAAAGTCTCAACTGAGATGGGAGTTTCCAGACTGAAAGGACACATCAGGACGCCAGGACCATGAATGAAAACATGTACATCGAGGGCCCTGTGGGTGCTGAAGACAATGGAAGACCCTAAAGTCCCCAGGTAGGAAAGAGACTGAGTCAGAATGGCTTTGGTTTTCCCAATAACAACGTAATAAGAAGTCAAGAGAGCAACGTCTTCATAACTCTGCGGGAAAACAAAAAACCAAAATTACTTCCACTCTAGAATTCTAGTGCCAACTAGAGTAGAATAATGATAGTTGCAGACATGTCACATCTCCAAATATTTCCCCCACACATAATCTCTCTCAAGGAAAATTATCAAGGTTTTGTGTCATAGAAAGGAGGAAGGAGCAAAACAAGAACAGGAGTCTAAGGAAAAGAGAAAGGTAAAGTGACTGATGCGTACCAAGTGTAGAGATAAGTAGCACAAATTGCAGCAGGTTCCAAAACCCACAGACAAGACTAATGCCAGGCTTCTCTCAAAAATGAACATCTTAGAAGTCAAAGGGAGCATGACCTTCACAGATGAAACCCACAATAATTATATGTAAATGGCTGAGAGTGAAAAAAGTGATAAAGAACAGCCTGGTATCTCTTTTAACCAACATCTTAGCAAGAGATTACTGATCCTATAATTACAATGCAAGTTTTAAATAACTGGCACGCCCTGATGGAGTAGCAGTTAGGTCAAATGCCTCCAAAGGAGGGCAGGTCACATACCCCTGGGTTTGAGGGGGTGGGGAGAAACAATCAGCGTAAACAACTAAATAAAAATAAAACGCTTCTTCCTGCTCTCTCTTCCTGCCTGTCTACTCGCCTTCATTTCTGCCTGCACCTCTCCTTTAAAAAAATAACAACTTCCTGTTAAAGAGGAATTCTCATATCTTCCTACATGTTAATATAGGTATAGAATTTCTTTAGAGCAGGGCTGCCCAACAGAAAATAGTATGGAGTATCAAAAGCCTTATTTCAATATATTAGTATTAAAAACTGAGATATTTCAAATTCTTTTTGTACTCAGTGTTATAAATCTAGTACCTACTTTGTACTTGAAGTCCATCTCCACTCACTCTAGTTACATGGCAAGTGTTACATGCGGCTGGTGACTACGTACTGAACAGAGCAGCTCTAGGGAGGGTGCACAAGGAGCTAGCAACGGCAGTTTTGTTTCTGCAAAGTGGAGCTGGGTTGCAGGAGGTAGGAGCTCGATGGGAGACTTACTTTTCATTGTTTATTATTTTGTTCCTTTTGCATTTGGTACCGCGTGCATGTATTTCTTATCCAAAAGATGAATAAAGTACATTCTCTCACATATATATATACACATATGTATACATATGCGCATATCCATACGTATACATGTAGATACATATACACACATACATCTATATGCAATGTAAATATTCCTTGACCTATTTCTAGAAATCTTATATATGTGTGCAATGATAAAGTTATTTGTCGCAGCACTTTTCTTAACATCACAAGACTGGAAATAACCTAACTCTTCAATAGAGGACTGATGAAATACAGACACCCACACAGAAGACAACTATCTCGTCAAAAGAAAAAAGATAATTATTCACTAATAGGGAATAAAGTACAAAATGCATTAAGTAAAATACATAAATATTTGTACTAAAAGATAATATGCACAAAGTTGCTCATATATGTATAAATTCACTAACTAAACACATAAAACTATTTGCCTTTTACTGGGTGGCAAAGGGGAGGCAGGCAAAAACTTTTCACTGTACATCTTTTATTATCTTTTAAATTTCAAACTATACTAATGCAATTTGAAAAAGCCTTTTTTCATTCCACTAGACATCTAGTTATAGGTGTCGACCGTCATGTGATATTTACGTCCAGCTACAAAGACAAGTGTGATTTTAGCTCCTCCACAGAGAGATCTGAGGCTTGTTTTTCCCAGTGGCCACATTTCAATATCGGAACAACATGTGTACACATACGTGCATACATTTTGCATAGTTTCCAGAGTTACTCTTCTTTCCCTGAATGGCATAACAGCCCCATCTATTAAGTTCCCCCAAAGCCAGCTTCTAATAGAGAGATTTTTCTAAGTTTCTCTTACCAGAGAATTTTCCTCTCCCCTTTAAACCCTCGTCGAGATCAACTATATACATAACAGACAAGTTCTACACTTTAACACTTGTAAGCAGGATGAATGGCCCTAATCTGTGCAGTTCTGGCATATCTGCAAACCCTTAAGAAATTTTAAAAAGTTTAGTCAATAATAGCAAACACTGAAAAATGTAGTATAATTGACAAAAGACTGCTTAACTTAGCAGTACAAAATTGAATATAAAGCAAAGTTTTCAAATATCTTAACTTAAAATATTCGCCAAATACCTACGTGAATTCTTATTTCAAAAGAAAATCAAGTTAGGCATTTCGACATAAAATATGTGAAATATGATGGTGCTGCTTCTTATGGAACATGTAAGGTACTTCTGGAAATAGCATAAAATTACTACCAGACTTCTTGGCAATCCATGTTCAAATTACACAAGATAGAGAAAAAAGCAAATTAATAACAACCAGAATTTTTTTTTTTCTTTAAAGAAACACTTTATTTTATTTTTACTTAGTTGTTCACACTGGTTGTTTCCCCCAGGACCCAAACCAAACCCAGGGGTATATGTGACCTGTACTCCTTTGGAGGCAAGTGACCTAACTGCTACTCCACCAGGGCACGCCAACAACCAGGATTTTTACAACTGTTTTAGTCAAAGAAATCAAGATAATAGAAAGCATTAAAAAAACAAAAATACATTTAAGCAAACACAAACAAAAAAAAGATTTCTCAATCGTCACTGTAGCTATGCTTTTTTCCAAAGCTGTGAGCTAGTAAGGAAAGAAACTGCCAATTGGAAATCTAAATTGGCCCCATGGAGAACAATGGGTAATGAGACTTTTAAACAAAAGCAAATAGAAAACATTCATGTGTTCAATTTTATGGACTGTTAAAACCTAATGTTTTAACATTAGCTTTAATTTAACCCTAAAAGTAGGTCATTAGTTCAGTAAAAGTCCACATTATATACTGCTGAGCAAAGAAACTACTTGTCCTTCTGAGTTATTTTCCTTTTACCTTTAATGAGTTGTGTGGAATCTATAGTTCTATAATCGGCTTACAAAAATAAAATGCACACTAGTTCATCATTCCTGGATTATAAAAAAACATTCCTGTATCAGGAGACTACACAGGCCCAGACTCAAATCAGCACAAATATTCAGTACTCCAGTCGCCCTTCAGATTCCCACCATCTCTATGCAGACCCTCTGCTGAGGCAGCAACTTCAGCAACCATTAAATGGGTACTGTCCTCAGGGTGTAAGAGTGGAAACAAAACAAAGTCTAGCTTAGTGTTGTCCAACAGCACTTTTGATTAGATGAAACGAAACAACATTCTCCGCCTCCGTCACAGCAGCCATATTCCATGTGGCTATCGGCTACCATATCAAATGGTATTACAGGTCTACTTATCGAATGGTACAAGTCTACAGCAAAATTTCTTGCTAAAATGGATTATTCTTCAGTGAAGCTGCAAATAGGAGTAAGAATGAAAGGAAAACACAGTAGGTAGGGCTTTAGCAACTGTCCATCTTCAGAGATTCTGCACGTTTGTTGTTTCTTTAAAGTTTTCTGGCTGCTGTTGTGTATGTGTGTACTTGCTTTTAAGTTAGAAAACCACAAATCTAGAGCAGAAATGGTACTTCAATATACAAATCTCAGGCAAAAACTGGACCCACTTGATACTTAAAACATTTCATAAGGAAACCTTGTAACTGGCCAGCTTACATTATACTGCCTAATCACCTCTATAAAGTAGAAAGGTGGTCTAAACACGGAAAATTCATATTCACTGCCTCGGAAAGAGATTCTCTAGTCAACCTAAGTTTCCAGAGTTCATTCAAATCAAAGGCGAAAGCTCATGAGCCCAGTTCCATTGCACTATTTATCAGAATTTTAATCTGCAAACTTTGCAAATCAGATTCAGAATGTGATTAACAGGGAGCATTTTCTTAATATTTTTAAGACCATTATCTCTTTAAAGAATGTCTGCAAGTAGCTAAAGCAGCACAGAAAAACAATTTTAAATCACAGGCAAATTACAAGATCACAAGATTTACTATTGCTACTTCCTCAGATCATGAGCTCTTTTTGAATTAAAGAGATTCGAGGTAATGAATGTGATGGACTTCCAGGAAGATTCTTTTTCTTTACTGACTACATTTAAACCTGAAACTATACCCTTCCTACTAAAATGGAAAGGAAACAGGACACTATTCAGGGAAATGCAGATTTTCAGATAAAAACTAGACAATGCAGACTGACAGTTCACAGCTAAGTCTACACTCACTTTCCACTGCTCTACTCTTGAGGTCAAAGAAATGCCACATTATGAAAAATAACAGAAATATATGGAAGAATTAGTGACAATCTCAGAGTAAATTTACAATATTAAGTAACTTGGGGATTTCTTTTTTCTTAAGAGAACAAATCTGAAGGTACCTACATTATCAGGTAACTACATTATCAGGCACATGTTCTATCAGTGTGAATTAGTTAAATATAAGAGGAACCCAATGAACTAGAGGACCATCCATACTATAGAATACCACGCATGAATGTAACGCACAAAAGTGTGCCTTACAATTAAAGTACTATATGTTACATTGCTGGCTATCTGACCTGACCAGACCAGAAGCAGTGCCTAAATCAAACTGGATTGGCAAAATTACATCTCCCCACATGAAACTATGGAAATTGAAGCTGAGAGGTCTTATCTAGAATCAGCACCAAAATCTAGCCTAACTGAATACATCACAATTATGCCAAATCTGGACAAATGATCACAATTGATCAGAGACAAGCATGAGTCTGTAACTGTGCATTTTTAAACATTAAAGCCTGCATTACTTTTCTACTTCTGGTTTCTTAAAAAAAAGGAAAAAAACCAAACTTTTTTTAATAGCCGAGGTCACTAATATTTGATGAAGTAAATGGCTTAAAAATGACTGATAAGGAAGAAGGATTCAAAAGAATTACCAAGGCTAATAACCGGTAGAAGTCACATTTAAGAGACAATAAAAGGTTAACAGACAAAGTGCACAACTGTCCATGGTCGGTCCTGGAAATCTCCAGCACATTCTATCAAAAAGCATGAGTGGAAACTTTTTACATGACAAGCCTGCAGATTGAAGCAAAGATGTGGCACTGGGTGCTATACCATTAAGATCACCTTTCTTTATGACTGGCCTAACATGAAAGGCCTTTTCTGTTTGGAATCTGAGTGGCAAAAAAGAAAAAAAAGAAAAAAATCTTGGTTATAGATGTGGCTCTTTCATGAAATAAGTCATTCTATACAGCACAATGCTCTACCCCTTTAAGAACATTTGTTAATCATCCTAAATGACAATCTAAAGAATATTATGTAGATTACCACACTCTTAAAGAGATCTTCCCAAACATGATTTAAGCTAATTGATGAACATTCATTACTACACTTTCAGGTCTGGTCCTGCACTGAATGGTTCCAGACACGCTGGTTAGGCTTTGAGTATTTGTTTTCATGTCTTGTAGATTATCTCTATTATCCTCACCAGGCTGTTATCTGTTTTTTCTTACAATAGACAGTAAGCTAACAGTTCTCTATCCTCCAACCCCAACCCCCATGACAACCCCTCTTAACCTCCCATATTACACACCATCTACTTGTTTCTAATCTACTGTGGGCTTAGAGGCAGATAACTTTGCCATTAGAAACATTTGAAATAACAGTTTCTGATTAAGGGTTTAGCTGGCTCTCCTATGACTAAAACTTTAAGGTATGGCTTTGGACAATTTAGCTACCCAATTTTCTCTGCTTAGTGTTTGGTTCCCAAATGCATTTTGTAATAAACCAAGGAAAAGAGTTTAGGCAAACCACTGGTATTAGAAAGAACATAAATAACTGAAAACCACAACTAGAAGACAACAAGAGATCACCTGCGAGGATCCTTACATCTGAAGCAATATTCTAGGTACTTTAATTGCTATCACTTAATCGTGTCAGAGGCAGGCATTATTAGGTCCATTTTCAATCAGAAAACCAAAACTCAGAAGTTAATTTATCCAATGTAGTCAAGAAACTGACATCAGTCTAGGTCTCTGCCTCTAAAACTCAAGGCCTGTCCACTACATGAGATTAATATTTAATCCTTATTCTTGGTTTAGTTAAGTGTTTCCTATTCATTCACTGGACTCTGATTGGTTCAAGTTTCCTTTCTTACCATGACGAATGGGATAATCAAATTAAGGCCAAATTAAGCCTGGTTCAATACATGTTCATTTGTTTAGCAACAAATCTGGTTCTGAAAGACTGGTCCTATCTTCAGCTTGCATAGACTGGGCAAAAATGGTGACCCGTTCCTCCCCAAAATATACTGATTGTTTCCAGTGACACTAAGTTAACATTAACATCTTCCCTAGTGATGTCTGCTATCTCTGACAGAAAGCAATACAAGCATGCTTTAGGAGTTGGCTCAGTAATATGTGCCAAGTTCCCTCAATTTATACACTAACATAATGTTCTTACTCTAAACACTGGAGAACAGAGCAGGAGATAGGCGGCTTTTCTACTTTTCTAATTCCACTTAAGACTATACCTGTTCCCAATTACTGTATTACCTAGCCCAGGTACTGACAGAATAAAAGCTATGTGTTAAATGACTAGTTACTCATTCAATAAATACAAGTTGTTCGTTGAATAAATGCCTAACTCTTTCTGAATTGGTTTTGAAATCTTTGCTTCATATTTTCTAACATAGCCTTGCTGTATTTAGTGGAAACATCTTTTCTCTTACAGAAAATAAGGGCTTAAAAATGGCTCTACTTTCATCAGAAGACAAGGAACCTAAAAGACATGCTCCTCTCCAGCCTCTAAAAATTATTCTTGTCCCAAGAATATGAATAAATCTCCATCTGTCATAATGCACTAAATACAGCTTTTATATGCATTACAAAAACACCTGTATAAAAAAGGCTGCTACAAAATGAGGCTTTTGGAGTCCTAAAGTACAAAACCAACAGAATCAAACCAATATAAGGATATGAAAAAACTTTCAGACCTAAAAACCAAAACTGAAGATATGTGCAAAATGCAAAAATTCAATAGGTCTTTTAACAGGTAATGCAGCAAAATAGTTATTTTCACTTATGTATTTTCTTTCCATTGTGAAGTAGTAAGACTACAGCAACATGATTCTAATATTTACAACAAAAAAATGAAAAAGATCTTTTGTCATCATGGAGAAAGGTTTTGCTCCTATAAAGAGAATTTCAACTGAAATCTACAAAAGGATCCCCAAAATTCCTACTTAAGAATTAAACTACATACCAAGCCTGAGCAAGCCACAAACAGGAAATTACCCTGCACAGTTTCTTGACTATTATTTCATGAACCTTACAGAGTGTGTAGAGATTGGACCACATATGACTAGATACAGGTAGGTTATAACCTTGAAAATAACAAACTTCTATTGGACACCTATAATATGAAACAACTTTAGAAGGTGTGGCTTCAAAGTATAAAAAGCAAGCTTTTTTAAGAGCGATTCCTTAATAAAACAAGCCCAGAAGTGGATGTTTCCAATCACAAACACTTAAATTGGCCAGAGAAACTCTTTAAAAACTCAACTAATTTTAAAATTCAGATCCTAAGTGGGCACTCACATTAGAAGACTTGAACTAGTCTTATTTACTACCCCAACCAATTTTATGACAAAAACCAAGAACTTTAAATAGAAAACTAGGGTTCTTTTCTGATTTGCTAAATGCCCTTCTGGAAAAATTCTTTAAACATACCATACGGTTTTTTAAGGCAAAATTCTCAAACTATAGTTTAGTTATAAAATCCATCTTACATTATTTCTCCCATCTCTGGGTTAAATTTGCTTCACTCAATAAAATTAATCAAAACTCATTTCTTTAATAATTTGACTTATACCTATATGTAAGGGGGAAAAAAAAAAACGGGGGACAAAACCAGAATAATGCTAAGTGCATTGTAAGAACAATACATTTATTATTTTTTTAACATGGCTCAAGGAAAACATCCTTACAATCAGTAGAAGAGCCAGTTCAACTCAGGAAATCAGAGAGAAAATGAAAAGCAGCCAGTTTATAGAATCACTCAGTTCTAGAAATTAAGTCAAATCTCTGGGGCTGTTTTTGAAGAGCTGGAAATACTCCAAGTATGCCTGCATGATCATGTATGTATCAACCATTACTTTACACGGGTTGTTTTAAAAGTTTAAAACATCAAAATTCAGGATACTCACAAACTGCCTTTGAGGGACAATGCTACTTCCAAACTCGTTTTACCTGGAGAATTTTTAAAAAGTGAAGTGGACAATTTTTTAGATGACAACAAACTGGAAGTACTTAGTTTTGAAAGAATCAAGAGGTAGGAATAACACCACCAACCTAGGTTTTTCTTTTGCTTAGGATCAAAAGGAAACCACAGCCACAGAAGGGGACGCGGAAGACAAAAAGCACGTAACTCCACAACAGTAGCCCCATTAAAGCTGGGGATTTGAAAACCAACTCTGAAATACGTGAAATCAATTAGCGTGCTATCCAAATGCGTGTGACAACGGAGAGGCTCCACTCACTCAGCAACTTTCACGAGGAGGAAAGGCTCTCGACCCGAATATCCAGCGAGTGCGTGTGCGCGGGTGCACAGAAGCGATTCCGAATCCGAGATTACAGTGGTTAACAAAGGTTACAGCACAGCCCCCCGCCCGAAACACAAAAAAAAACAAAAAAAGTGGAAGCAAAGTACCGCCCGCTCTTCACGCGGCTTTCCAACAACTCCACAAACAAGAGTTCTGTCCCTCTGGCTTTGCAAATCAGAACCACAACCACCAAGTGTTCGCGGCGGAGGGGAAGACAACCGCCGGCCGCGGCCCCGGCCGGGGCGGGACAGGCAGCTCCGGGCGCCGACCCCTTCCCCTTCGGCCTGCCGGGCACCCCGACCTCGCCACACCCGGCCCCCAGCCCCCGTGACCCTCTGACGCGGCGAGCCCGCCGACCCGAGCCCCACGCACACACACCCCTGGCCCCGAGGGCCGGTGGGCGCCGCGGCTTTACCTGGTCTAGGCTCCGGGTCCCGCCCCGTCAGAGTCGGGGGTCTGGGACCTTTTGTTCCTTCCTCTTCCGAATGGGACGAGGGGCTGGCAGGGGAGAGGGGAATGGGCGATTGGAGGCGGAACTGAAAACACTCCCGCAGCCGACCGGCCGCCCCGCCCCCCGGCCAGTGCCCGGCCCGCGGCCCCGGCGCGCGGGGAGGGGGCGCGGGCCCGGCCACCGCCCGCTGAAAGGAGGGGGTGGGGACTCGCGTCCCGCCGCCGCCGCCGCCGCCGCCGCCGCTGCCGCCGCCGCCCCTCCTCCCCTCGGGCGCGCGCCCGCATCCCCCACCCCCGGGTCGCCGGGACGGCCGAGCCCTCCCGCGCCGCGCCCGCCGGCCCACCTCCGCTTCCGCCCTGCGCCCTCCGCCACCGGCCGCAGCGGCGCGGCGCACCCACCTCCGGGCGGCTCGCTCGGCGCTCGCTGGCTGCAGGCTTGGAGCAGCTCCTCCGCCGCCGCGGCCGCGCGGTAGACCCGCCTCCCACCCCGGGCCGCGAGCCCCGCCGATTCGCCGGCGCAGCCCCGGGGCTGGCACCCTGCCGCCCGCTGATTGGCGCCCCCGGCCGCCCGTTAGGGCGCGAGGCACGCCGGCCGATCGCAGCGCTCGGCGCGCACGGAAGACTGGGCGAGCGGAGGAGGGAAGGAAGCGGGCAGAGCGCCGGGCAGGGCCGGGGCGCGAGTCGGGCTCGGGGAGTCGCGGGCCACTACCTCCCCACCTCCTTTCCCTTCAGCCCGCCCCACCCTCCCACCCGGACCGGCGGCGCGCGTAGCCAATCAGCGCGCGGGGTGCTCGGGGTGTGAGCCGCGCGTCGGGGGCCTCGAATCGGAAGGGAGACGTCGCTTGCTGATTGGTCCCGCCTCCCCCGTAGAGCGTGAGGCGAGGCGCGGCCGGCCCGGCGGTCGAGAGCTAGGCGGGGTGGGACGCCCGCCGTTTCGGTTGATTTCTTTTCCAGCGCGCTCCCAGCAGAGTCTCTGGGAGGAGATTGAAAGCACGCAACGTGCCGCGCTGGGCGAGCAGTCCCCGGCAGCCCCCGGCCCTCACTGCCTCGGCCCGGGCCCCATCCCCGTTTTCTGGCCGGAGCAATTGGGTGGGGCTTGTGGAGGGCCGCCGCCTGGTCCACCTTCGGTAGTCGAGCCGGAGTGGACACGTGCTCATCCTTTGGAGAGGCTCGGGGCCCGTCGGAAGGACGGGATGAGCCGAGGATGAAAGAGGGCTCCGCAGAAGCTCGGGTACCGTCCGCACTCCGGACGCGCCAGTGTGCGAAGGAGCGGGCGGGTGGGCGGGGCCCTTGAGGTAGCGATCGGGGGCGGGGCCCGAGATGTAAATGAGCCCGAGCTGGTATCTTTTATGGGCTTTCAGGGCCAGCCTAAGGGGATACCAGGTATTTTTGTTAGCATGAATCTTGGTTCTGTCTTCAGTAAAAAATAGTTCTAATAATGCATGCTCTGGTCCTTGTGGAGCTTCACAGACGAGCGCCTGGCAAGGTGCTTCTTAGTCACTGGGTTGTCTTTTTCTTCCCCTTCGCCTCTGCTGTTCAGGAGACATTCCTAGGCCCAAGCTTTCTACATCTGTGCTGCAAGGCCCCAAACTACCGGCTGCCCAAAGCTAGTGGAGTTGTAGCTGCATTTGGTAATGCAGTTGCTTTTACCAGCCTCTACTGAAATATGAACCCGACTAAGTACATCGTGTATTTATTAAGCACCTACTGTATTAGGCAGGAAGGACAGCACTAAAGTCCAGCACAGGTGGTGGCACAGACAAGACTAGAAAGCATTTTGCTTTTCTCCCTGTCCAGCACTCGTTGTCATCTACTCCTTACTTCATGGATTTAATTGGGAACTGGAGATAAACCAGCAGTTTCACTAGCAGTACAAATCACTGAAGTGTCAAATAACCATTTGAAACAGTAAAAGTTCTTGAAGCATTCTCTTCTCAGAAATAGTCTCTGAGGAGGGTGCCTTTAGATGAACCTTGAGAGACATTTGGTCCACTCGAGTCTTAACACTTTTCCAGATTTCCTTTAAAAAACCTTCATTTCCATCATATCGCCCTTCCAGCATGGAAGCACTTTGCTCCTTGAAAGGTGGTGAACATGAGCCCTGAAGTTAGGCAAATGGTAGTTCTGTCTGAAACTCTTCCAAATCTGTCATCTTCAAGGAGAGGAACTCGCCTGCAATGATGCTTACTTACATCCAGTTGTGTGGCATTAAAATGATACATATGAAAGAAAAGCACAGGTCTTTCAAGTTAATTTAAAAGAAAATCAATAATTGTTAATGTTTTTTCCCTTCTGTTGGCTGTATGCATTTATGCTAAGATGAACCCACTCAGCAGAAATTCTTTCAGTGTTTACCTCCAGGGTGATTTCTTACACTGTCAGTATTAGATGCAATTCTACTTACCTCTTTTAAAGAGGAGTTCGTGCTTCTTGGAGTAACAGTTGTATCTGTGACCTCTGTCCCAGCACAGTCCACATTCACACCAAGGACCCCAGGTTCGCATCCCAGGGTGGAGCGGAACAGCCAGGATGAACTAAATTTAAATGAATTAAAAATGTTTTTTCCTTCTCCCTCTGCCTACTAGCTTTCATTCCTTCCTGCACCTTTCCTTAAAAAAAGCTTGTGACAGAAAGCCAGGAAGTCAATTGGTGGAGCTGTTCCATCTTCCAAGGCTCCTGCTTCCACTTCCCAGAGTCACCCAGGAGGATGGTCTAGGGCAAAGCCTGTTCAGTTTAGAAGTAGGAAGGCTCCTCCTGGGTTTGGTCCTTCTTTCTAATATAAATCAGCTGTTTTAATATGAAATGGTCTATAGCAAGCTATCTTGAATCACAACAAATAATGTTTCCTGTGTTGCCTGGATGTGCTTTTGAGTGTCATCTAAATAAATAGAAGTAGAAAAGCAGAGGTGACTGTGATTTCCGAAGAATCCACTCTCAGGATGGAAGTTAGGTACTTTAAGGGGTACATTACTTCAGTGGATAATATGTTTGAGGTCTAAGTTAGAATATCTTGCGAAGCATCAGTCTTTTAGGCCCTGCCTCCTCCTTTTAGTAAACCTTCCAGGATCTGTAGGATTGAGGAAAGGGGACAGGGGCAGTCTGGCTATCAATGCAGTCCCTTGAAGCTTTAGAAACAGGATTATGCCCACTGTCCCCTCTGCTAGAAATGCCTTTAAACCAATGTGGGTCAAGAGAGAAACTGCAGGTGGTTAGATGGAGCATGGATTGCTATTGTAACCATCAACTTGGAAATCCAGGGTACCTCAAGACCTATCAGTAGGTCCCTGTTGTGTAAGTTATATTGAGTAAGTCTTAATTTTTATGTACTAGCACCAATTTTAACCAATTTTCATTATGCATGATACTACAAAATCAACTAAAATCAATTCAGAATCAATTTTAAAGTTGTTAAATATATGGGAAAAAACCCATTAAAAAATGGTCACAGTGGTTGCATCTAGAAAGAGAATCTGAGAGTCTTCAGTGGAAAACTTAAATTTGATTATTGATTCTCCCGTAGTTTAAATTTTTAGAAAAATACCTCCATGTGTTGATTTTTCAAAAGACACAACTCATTGCATCCCCTCTCAAGTAAATCTGCAAAGCCCTTCCTGGTTACTCTAAACCAAGACATCAGTATCCTCTGGATTTTCTCTCTTGGTCAGAATAATATACTTGTCATGATTTGCTTTGATTAGAGTCCTGATTTGCTAGGTTAGTCGAGTAGTTTTTTAACTGTGCATGTTTTATATTTTGTCTGCCCATTTAGATTGTAAATTCCTGAAGGACAAGGACAGCATCTTGTTCCCACTTGTCTTCCTACCCCTTATCAAAATACTAATTGAAGAAAAGTGAAATACAGCATTCATATAGCAGAAAAATGCTGTATGTGTGTCATATACCCACAAGCACTGTGCATAGCCCCATCTTCCAGTTTGTAGTAGCCCTCAATGCCAACGAAGCTGCAGTGAGCATTACTACAGTTTACAGAAAAATCTAGTAATTTGCAACTGAAAGGACACTGATTAAAAAGATAATCTAACTAAAACTTGTGTGGGATTACTCTTATTGTACATGACAATGAAAGAATCCAATACCTGCTGAATTGGGATTTTATCTCAATACAATGACACATCATGTTTTAAATAAACCTGTCTTGAAGGTTTGTACACCTGTCTCTACATACACACACACGCACGCACGCACGCACGCACACACACACGTGCTTCCTTTATTCACAGTTGTCTGTAAAAAGTGAAAAATATTTAACATCTGATGGGAAGTACTGGAGACACAAAGCATATACAAGAAAAACAGTTAAATTCAGCAAGTATTTGTCAGGTACTTGTATGCTTATCATAAAATCATCGGTAGATCATGGTAGAAAATTCTCATCCTATGACCAAAATCACTCTTGAGAAAACAAAGCATACAGGTAGAGTGTTTTAGATTTAAAGAGAAAGATTGAGAGAGAATTCTGGTTATGAGAAATATTTGGCAAAAGCAAGCTGGATTTCTCATCTCCAGACATACGATAATATATGTCTCGTCTATGCAGTGAAAGGCATTAATGATCATTGTCTCAATTTTATCATTAAATAGCTAATCCAATGATTGCACAAATATTACTTGGAAAATCATGATACCATTCCAATGCAATGAGTATACCCATAAAGATATTTAAATATTATCTAAGCCCTAAACTCCAAAAGAACACTGCACGAATTATTTAAAGTTCTACTGTGTGGGGGATAATTTTGTAGTCATATGTCAACAATAAGACCTTATGCCTTGATTATAATTGTCTATGCCTGACAATATTGACTGTGTCAGGCTGCTGCTAGGCAGGATAAGTGTATGAAGGTATAATAGTCTTAGAAAATTTCAAGCATATTAGCATAATTGTTCTGATGAAGACTGAAGAGCTTATTTAACATAACTGACTAGGGTAGACAATAGATGCATAATCAGCATGCTAACGATTGAATTAATGAGCCCCAATTGTTTGTCCTTTCTGTAAACAGTCCTCAGTTATGAAAAAGACATTTTGCTGAAGGAGTCTGACAATTGTGTTAGTTGATGAGTGGCCAGAATGTAATTAATGGTGGGAGAGAGAGTCCATTATTATTGGATCCTGAAGGCTTCCATGGTAGATATTTTAGCTACATAAAGGTATATAACAATATAGAGATTCCTATCAGCTCCTTCTTGCTTTGGTACAATCCTGGAGGCCAATCAATCCTCTTATTTTGTACCTAAGGAAACAAAGGCCCAATCTCCAATGTACTCTGACCATTTAGTGCTAAGGATTGTGTGGAGTGTCTACCCTGCTTGCTCTGACACTGCCTGTAACTCCTTACCTATGCTGGTCTACAGGGCCATCACTGCTGCACCATTTGCCACGGGCTACCTCAGCTTACACTTGCAATTCATTAGCACTGGATACTGGTATACCACCTACCACTGGCACTACCAGCTCCTGGAAACCATGTCACCTGAGCACCTGAAACCCCAGGTCAACACTCCTACCAATTACACTAACCACGCTGGTGCTGAAAGGAGGTCTCCCTAAATCTGACAGCCAGAAAGAGGTCTAACCAGAAACCACCGTGTTTCTACAAGCTGTCAGTTTCCAGAGACATGTTTACGTTTTACACTAGAAAGGTAATTTTGCTGTTTCCTTCCTCATTACGCTGTGTCCTTTGAATAATCTTTCCAGTCACCTCATTTATATTACAGCTCCCTCCCTCAGTTTTGCTGGCATTTTTAGCATCTTATGACTTTCCATCTATAGGCCTCTGTACACGGGTTTCAAAGACTCAAAATTTAGAAATTTGTTTTTTCTCTTACAGAGAACAATTAAAAGTGAGATTATTTGACAAAGTAACTTTTTTCCATAGCCTACTAGCTATAATTTTGCAACAAATGTCCTCTACTACTTTTTAGAAACAGCTTTATTGAGATTAACTCACATACCATACAATTTGGTCATTTAAACTGTGCAATTCAGTGGTTTCCAGTGTTTTCACCGAGCTATGCATCTCTAGAACCACAATCTAATTTTAGAACATTTTCATCACCCCCAAAATAAATCTCATACCATTAGTATTCACTCCCCATTCCTTCCTTCCCTTACCCCAGTCCTAGCCAACCACAAATCTACTTTTCTGCCTTTGTAGATGTTCCTGTTCTGGATGTTTCATGTAAATGGGGTCATATAATATGGTCTTTCATGACTGGCTTCTTTCACTTGGCTAATGCTTTCAAGGTTCATCCATGTGGCAGCACAGCTCAGTACTTCATTCATTTTCATGGTTAAGTAATACTCCGCTATATGATAGGCTATACTTGCCATTCATCAGTACATGGGCATTTGAGTTATTTCTACTTTTTGACTTTTATGGATAAAACTGTTATGAATATTCACGTATTAGTTTCTCTCATGCTTTCCAGATCATAGCTTTATTCAAAAATGTCCTCCTCCCGCTTCTGATGCTCTGTCTCTGAGTATGATAGCCATTCACTTATAAGATTCTGACAGACTTTTTATAAAGGATTATTAATGGATTTTGAAGGCCTGGCAACCATCCAGCCTTACTGAATTGGTTGCCAGTATAAAAGAAGGAAGCAGTGAACCCTCCAGTGATACTTTGTGATGTCTGTTCAAAGATGCCAAGGAGCCAAGTGTCGCATTCATTCAGTAGAGTGGTGTGTTTCTGAAGAATCTGTATTAGGGACAGTGCATTGTGCTGGGAAGAGAAAGACTGGGCCACAGTCCTGGTCCAGCTGGATCTTCTCTTCTGTTTAGGAGACAGCTGTGGGGAGTCAGCTCACCTGGTCTTGGTGGTCGAGGCGGGGTTCCCAGAAAGAGGTAATTATGTGTAAGATCATAATCCTAGGTGCGAGCAAGGCAGAGTCAAGGGAGCCAAGAAACACACCCGTGCAAATGCCCACATGTAAGAGCAGCAAGTCTGAATGGGAGGGAGGAAGAAAGGGGGCGGGGTAAGGTGGGGTGAGGGTAGGGGAATGAAGAGGTGTGGAAAGAGATGAAACTGGTCAAGTAAAGAAAAGCCACTGTGTCCAGGGCTCTGAATGCCGAGTAAGGGGAGGTCCGCGGCATGAAGGAGCAGTCTTCAAAATCCAGCAGAGTTAAATATTTACTGAATGTTTGACCCTCTGAAAAAACCAGAGCTTGTTGAAAAATGTACAATATTGAAAAAAATTCATGAATTACAGCCTTTGAATCTTATTAGAAGCAAATATGTTTCTCTTTTAATCAAAATTATCAAATTTGGTATCAACTTATAGTAGTAACGGTTAAAATGATTGTAGTTTGTTATTTAATAAATGTGGGTTCCTCTTATGTACAAGAGATGACCCTGATCTCTGAAGTTATAAAATGTTTTATAATGCTTGCTTCCAGGCTTCCAGGCATTAAGTGGTAGATCAAGAAAGATATGAAAAAAAAAAAGAAAAACAGCAATTTATTATATAGATATATAAATACATTCTCAATAACTAGAAGAAGAGGCACTGCAAATAATTCAAAAAATTCAACATTAGTCTCTCATAAGCACAATTATAATTAATTCATTTTTTTAAAGCAGCTCTATTCCAAGGGGTCTTTAACCAAAAATCTCTTAAATATCACAAAGTGCAACCCTGTCGATATGAAGAATATAAGGAGCAGTAGGCATGGTTCGCTCTCTCGGTGAACTTCTAGTCCAACTGAGAATATGCGAAGTGGTGTGGAGGAGGACAGGAGTGAAAGAGAAAGAAACTTTATTGCTAGTCCCATCATTGGACAAGGCTTTTAAACTTGTTCTATCATCAACTCTTCAAAAGAGCCCAGAAAAAAAAGTGTGGGGGGGGACCCTAGAAATAAAACCATTTGCCCAAGATCGACAAGCCATTTTCAGATGACCTAAAAGTCAGAAAATGCACACCAACTGCAGAATGTCAGCAAGGTCTTACTTTCAAAAAAAAAAAAAGATCCTCTAAGACCTGGGCTTGGACACTGGCAGTCACCAGGGAAAGGCAGGTCTGAGTAGAGCCTTGGCTCTACTTTGGGGCCTGTGCACTGGGACTGGCAATGTGGATGCAAAGGCCTGGGGTCTCCCCAATCAAGCCTTTTTAGGAGCCCAAGACTGGACTGCCTCCTGGAGGCAGGGGACTCAGAAAATGGTGTGTATGGGTATGGGGGGAAGGACAAGAGTTGCAGCTGGGAGTAGAGAGCCTTTTCCTGGATTCTGGAGTAATGCTGCCCAGAGGTTCCAGAAACAGTAGTGAGACCAAGTGGCCAGGAGCTTTGTTTCAGTAGCTCTGGAGGGGGCATTACTGGAGCCTCTCGGGCTATCAGACTGACTGGGGCAGGGAACTTTTGCTGCCCGGTGGGATGGAGAAAACTGTCCCCAAAATGGAGAATCACTCCCTCCCAGGTATCTATTAAGCAGATATAATGTGTCAGGCACAATTCTAGAGACATTAAACAGTAAATAGCAATAAACAAACAAAAATGTCCATCCTCTGGTGGCTTGTATTCTAGCTATGGGGAATAGAAAAGACATGCGTGCAGGAGATGAAGGAACCAGTCACCCAGAGATCTGTGGAAGGAGGCTCCCCGGCAGGAGGAAGTGTGAGCCTGGGGAAGGAGCATGGCAGACAGATCAGTTCAAGCAAAGCTAGGAGGAGCAAATGGCTGAAGGGGAGAGAAGGGAAAGGGGGCGAGGCAGGGAAAGAAGGGGCCACTTTAGGAACTCTGCCTCTTAATCCAAGTAACACAAGCATTTCCAATGTTCCGTTGGTGGTTGCGGGTGTGGAATAAAGAAAAGAGTTGGATTAGCCAGGGTTGGGTTTTTGCCATGTGAATACAAAGAATTGGGAGAGGGGCAAAGGAGTTGAGGAGTGATTACAATGATGGCGTGTTCCAGTTCTTACTGTTGTGTACCAGCCACCTCACAATCCTGCAGTGCAAAACAACCACAGATTCTGTGTCTCAAGGAGGGGCAGGGCACACAGGATGATTTGTCTCTGTTCTATGATATCTGGGGTCTCAGCTGGGAAATGCTGAGGTTGAGGGCGGGCTAACTCGGCTCACGCTGGCTTGAGACCTGGAGGTCTCAGACAGCCTACATGGCAGCTGAAAACTCCAAAGGTAAGTGTCCTAAGAGAGAAAATGTGGAAGTTTCCAACGTCCTAAGACCTGGATCTGGAAATTGACTCAATGTCACTTTCACAATTGATCAAGGACCCAGATCCAAGGAGAGGGGACCTGGGCCCCAACTCTTGATGGGACAGGTGGTGAAGATTAATATTTAAAGTGCAGGACTAATTGAACTCACCAAAGGAGAGAAAGTGAGTATCAACTATTGAAAGTCACAGGCACGTATCTGGAAGAGCGCTTCACTGTTCAGACAAGGGGAGTATAAAGAGAATTCAGTCAAGGAGAGTAAGGAGGTAGGGGAACAATCAGGAGAAAGTGATAATTGTTTCGGGAAAAAGGGATTGCTCGGCTGTGCCAAATGCTGCTGCTAGGTAAGGAAGATAAGGCTAAGACATGACCTTTGGATATGGTAAGATAGACAACATTTGATATCATGACAGTGGCATGTTTCATAAAGGCATCAGGATGAGTCTGATTAGAATGGGTTGAAGAGAAGATGGGGAACGTAAAGACAGCAAAGATAGATCTTTGGGGGTTTTGGTGAAAGGGCATAGAAAAATGAGGTTGACTAATGAATGCTGATGTGGGCTTAAGGGAGGATTTGAATAAGATGGAGAATATTACATTTTTGTAGGCGGAAGAAAGTGATCCAGTGGAAAAGGTGCGAAGTGTCGTACACATTCTTAATGGCAGCAAAACCTGGTTCTTACTCTTTTTATGTAGAAGTACAGATGTACATACAGTTTATGAAGAGACACGTAGTTAGTCAGTGTATTAAAATGCCATTAACATGATTAGGAAAAAACACATATCTCAAAAGACTCCTTAAAGTGGTAATGAAAAAAAAAAAAAAAAGGTGGCGAAATAGTCTAATTGAAAGCAGAGCACATGAGCAGATTCCCACATGTGTTTAGATGCAGTGGTCAGAAGCGTATGGAAGCTCTCTTCTGAGAACATCTGTTTTCTTAGTGAAATAAGGAGCAAGACAAACCAAATGGGAGGATGAGAAGGAAAGTTTTACAGGTTTGACAAGAGATGAGGAAGTTTTAAATGGATGTTTTGGGTGTTAAGAGGGTATTCAAAACTCAGGACTCACTTGGTTGCTCTTGGTGGACAGCGGACACGTTGAAGGGAGACCTGTCCGCGTGCATGTGTGCTTTCTCTAGTCACATTCGGGTGCTCAGATTAGTCAGCCTGGGTTTCACCAGAACTGGGATTTTACTAGGGGAGACAAGGGACAAAGATATGAGCAAAGGTGTATCCAGAAATTAAAACTAGAATGTTCTTCAGTGCCCTGCCCACTCCCAACGCTCCCCTAACAGCACATGCTGTCGGCTCTTTGTGTCGAGCTCTGACCGCTCTCTGGCTGAAGGTTTCCTGTGGGCCCATGTTGCAGACAGGCCAGAAGCGCTAGGAAGTCAATGCCCCCAGGAATGGCCTTCAGCCAATGATGGATGGAGTAGCCTAGTTTCCTTGCCCACGAGGGGGAATAACTCTAAGGAGTGTTCTGCACACCTGACAACCCCTGACTCACTTCCTTCCCTTCCCTCTCTGACTCCCCTGCATTCCTACCAATTTTCCCCTCCAAGTGAACTACTTACAGTCAAATCCTTGTCTCGGGGTCCACTTCTAAGGAAAGCAAACAAAGACAATGATAAACTTTTGTTTTAAAGCTAGATAAGGCAAGAATTAAAGACATGGTAGTGGGCTTGAGGGAAAGGAAGGGCTGATGGCAGTAAACAGTGATAGGGTCAAGACTGGAGGGTACAATGAAGTCAGAGAATGGTGGAGTCGGGGAGTCATGATTAGAGATGGGTACACTTGACACTGAGATTCTCAGTTGGTAGTGAAGGCAAAGAGTAGGATATAATCAGGGGACTGTGTGTCATGGTAGGCCCGGGGGGTGGGGGGGAGGTCCGGTGTGGGATCCAGGAACTAAGGTCAAGGACAAGCATCAAATAACCTGTAGGAAAGTGATTTGTATTTTTGCCTTAAACTTCTCCCATAGGGTTATTCTGAAGATTAAGTTATATAATCCACACAAAACTTCGTTTGGTACCAGTAAGTGCTTACTAAATGTTAGTGGAGGTCCATATTGGGGACCCGATTCACAGCATACCAGTCAGCCCCTCCCAAGGATGGTTCCAGCTCCATCCATTGAAGACATGCTCTCTTGTCTCTGATGTGAGGCTGGAAGACTGAAGCTGCCTATGGCCACCCACGTTTCCCCACGAGAGGAAGAAGAAGTTAGAGAAACATGAGACAGATAAGATGGAGAGAGAGTCGTCCTGGCAGTGTTGATTCCCTGGAGTCAGTTGTCTCCACAGCCAGAACTCCCTGCCTCTCCAGGTTATTCAGTTTTGATTCCTGAATCAAGAAACATTTGTAAAATCTTTCATTTGGTTTTGCTTCAGTTAATTTGAGTTGAGTTCCTGTCATCTGCAACAATATACTCTATAAATAAGGGAATTCATCTCTCGCCTCTTGCTAGTCAGAGTGACCTAATGCAGGTTCATACCTGGAGAACTTTTAGAGCCCTTGAAAGGAGGAAGTATTATATCCGGTTTAAAGAACACCTGACCAAGACTTGCCGACTAAGACTTGCTTGAGCTTATCTCAATTCTGGCATTTGCTCCTGACTGGGCATTATGTCTTGGGATTTCCTCAGGAAGTCTCTGTAAGAATCAGCCTCGATAACTTTTGTTGTAGGCATCACCTGCTTCACATTTCAGTGTCCTCTCTATATGCACAAATGAGGACTTATTTTAGAATTTGTTGCCAGGAAAACTATGCTTCTCTCAAAGAACCGATGAGGGGTTTTTTTTCTGTGGAGAGAACTAAACAATCAGTTATGTTTATTCACTTTGTGACCTGGAAACTGAGCCAAATAATACAGCCCAACATCTGGGACCTTAAAATATACATATGTAACTGTGAATTTTGTATTTTCTTCCTAATCTCAATTAATGTTCTAACATATTCTTCTTAAGCCTTATCTCTATTTCCTATTTTATTACAAGTGTAATATAAAATTCTTCAGATATTTATGGCACAAAGAAAATTATAAATAAATAAGCATTATTCAATCTGAGAAATATTCCTTAACCTCTTTACTATAAAATGATGGAGTTACATATATGGAATATCATGAAATGACACAAACAGAGAAACCCCAGCAAAAACCCACAGGACACAAGACGATGGCTGCCAGGGTGGTGGGAGCGGAGAGGGAAGGAAAGGTGGTGGTAAACGCCACTGGAACTCTGGTGGTGGGTGTGGAGTGTAGACTGAGAAGTGAGTTCAGTATTTTTTTTTTAAAGGAAAGGTGCGGGCAGGAATGAAGATGAGTAGGCAGGATGGAAGAAAGAGGAGAAAGAAGCATTTTTATTTATTTTATCTAGTTGCTCACATTGGTCGTTTTCCCTAGACCCGGGACACGAACCCTGGTCCTTCAGAGGTACATGGGTTGTTTTCCTTCAGAGGTGGTGGACTTATCTGCTACTCCACCAGAACATGCCATGAGTTCAATATCTTAAAATGAGTATGATTTTGTAAACAACAAAAATAATAATAAAATAATTATATACTTAAAAAATAATGGAGTCAAATTTTCCATGTAAATGGCAAATTCTGAAGCGTCTTCCTTAAGAAAAAATATAGCAGTAATAGAGGGTCATTTAAAAAAAAACACTAAACCAAAATAGCACAACTGGGTTCAAAAATAAGATAAAAATCACCATGGCCCAGAAGCAAAATATAAACATCAGGAAGTAAATAGGACAGAAGCCATAGCCTGCTGGGCTATTGGTCTGGAGGCAGAAGCATGGCCAGGAGTTCAGTCCCTGCAGGTAATGAGGACCAAATGTGCTCCACATGAGATGGATGAATGACGCCAGGGGCACTAACCTGATCATGAAACCAAGGTGAAAAAGAAATCCGTTGTTGATCCCTGTGGGAGCTTACATTTTTATATTAAGGCAGGAGGAAAGTGTAGGGAGGTAGGAGACAAACACGGTTCCACAACCAGAAACTGGAACAAGCTGTCCGCTGGCCTGGTGACTGGATCTGAAGTATCCTCAGTATAATCATAGGACCAGAACTCCCCACCATGTATATAAGACCTGATTCTAGACTGAGATACTAGGGTGAGGGTAGAGGAAACTAAAAAGAAACTATCACAAACCTACTAGGTAGGAAAGAAATACAGAAACAAATCTCCCTTCCAAAATGAGTTTATAAACTAAAATTAAAAGGCATTTGAAGAAATCCAAGGCTAAGAAAGACCAGTGTCAAAATTAATAATAAAAATATAAATTTGTTCCATTAGAAATAGATACTAGAAAAAAAACAAATTCTTTAAAAGACTTAAATATATGTATGTTTAGCAAGCTAAAGTCATATTCATAAAAAAATAAAAAGCAACAGGCAGATATAATAACAGCTTTATATAATGAGATTGATTAGAAATTTGAAAGAAAAATATAATTGTTTTAAAGGAAGGGTGCAGGCAGCAATGAAGGCAAGCAGGCAGGCAGGCAGGAAGAGAGAGAAGTAAAAATATTTATTTATTTTATTTAGTTGTTCAACTTAGTTGTTCCCCCTGGCCCCAGGTCTTAAACCTGGGTCCTTGGGACATGTGTGGATTATGTCCAGTGGCCTTATCCACTAGGCCACCAGGACACACAGAAAAATATAAATTTGGGTGGGTGGGGAGAAAAATAAACAAATTAGATGACTGAGAACTTTCAAAAATAGTGAATTACCTGACAGTATCACAAAACACACTCCAAATCCTGCACAAACACATGCAATACTTTAAAAAACAGCTAAGAGACATGGAGAATAAATTGGGAAACCATATAATACATGTAATAAGAGTTCAAGAAGAAAAGAGTAAAGGGAAGGAAGGAGAAACAATAACAGAAGAGACAGTAGATAAAAATTTATTAGAATTAAGGATAATACATGTTCTTGCTTTGAGCATGAAAGTAAGAAAAATAAAGCTAAACCCATACTTTTCTGCAGAATATCAAAATACATTTCAAAGTTTTAAAACTCATGAGAAAAATATATAAAGCACCTGAAAAATAAATGGTAATTAGATGAATAGCCAGCTTCTTACTGGCAATAATTCAGACAAAAGACATTGGAATAAGAGCCTCAAAATGCAAGAAAATATATTGGGCAAGCAAGAATTTTACCTCCAACTAAACTGTCATTAAAAAGACAATAAAATATAGATACATATAACCTGAATTTACCATCCACAAATTCCCCTGTAGAAGACACTTAACTTTCAATTTAAAGAATAAATGAAGAAGAGAAAGAAAAATAATGAAAGAAGTGAAAGTATGGAATACCAGAAAGAAATGGTGAGTGCAGAATGAGAAAGTGTTTCCATAATTTAACTCTGTAGTAAAATTAAAATAACTGATGATACAGGTTTGTAAAAGGGAACTAAATTAATATTCCAAACAATTATAAGTAGATTGGAGCACAGTGTTCATTAGTTAAGCTATATTCATATTCTTAAAAATCTTAAAAACAGAAATATTAAATAGCTTGCTTTAAAATGTATAGTTAAATATGTGGACATTAAAAATTTAAAATACCCACTTTAAAAACAAATAAAACTAGTATTTATAGCTTCCCAAAAAGGGGGTTTAAAAAATGTAGGTTATAGAAATGTTATCTATGCCCAGAAGTCTAGATTAGAGACAAAGAAGAATATAGCAAGCAGGAAATACAAAATAAGATCATAGAAGCTAGTTCAAATATAACAATTTTAATAGCTGGAGAAGAACTAAATTCACACATTAAAAGACAAAAGATCAGATTAGAATTAAAAATCCATTTATGTGTTACTTTTAAGATATACCTAAATAAAATCATATAGTGAAGTTAATGAAATCACGTAAAAAATATACCTTGCTAATACCATCTGAAAGGAAGTAGAGACAGCATATTATATCAATACTATATCAAGCAAAATAAAAATAAGGCATAAAGCCCATATAGGATTAAGAGGTGTACAACATAATACTAGTAATAATTGAGTAAGAATATTTAATAATCACCAATTTATGTTCACCAAGCCACACATTTTCAAATACACAAAATAAAAACTGATACATTGACAAGAAGAAATCAACAAATCTACAATCCATAGTATGAAACATGAATCTGCTTTTTTAGAAACTGGTAGGTCAAGCAGACAAAAAGTTAAAAAGGCTATAGAAGAGTTGAGTAACAATAGTAAAATAAAAAAATGTGATCTGATAGATTGTTTAGAAAGCTTTGATGTTTGGGAGGTTGTTTAACAGGCTCTTTGGGAGAAGACATGAGCCAAAATCAATGGGCTTGAATTTAAGATGCGGAGGCATTTTCAACAAGCAAGCCCAGGCCTTGCTAATTCTGAATTCAAGGGCAAGGGTCTACAGGTGCCCTTGCACAGCAGGGGTTGTGTGGAGGTGGGAAAGCTCTTCCTGGATGGACTGGGAAATTTTGGGCAAATTACTTTGCTCTTTCTAAACTTCAGATTCTTCTTCTATAAAATAGAGATAATAAGACAGATCTCTGGTTTACTTAGGAGGACCAGGTTGTCAGTTAATGCATATAAAGAACGGAGTGACTGGCACATAATGAGAGCCTGTTATGTGCAGAGTATGATGAGACTTGCAAAAATTACAGAGACAATAACATAGAATCTCCCTTTAAAGTGACAAGATGATAGCAATGGTCCAGCAACAATCTAACAGGATGGCTTTATCGCTTTTCTAGCAGCACTGGCTTTGGTATCAGACACATATCAGACATACTTGACTCCACCATTTTTTCCTCTATGTGCCTTTTCCCCTATTAAACCAATGCATCTCATAACAATATCAAATGAGGTTGCTGGGAGAAATAATTAAGCATAGTGTTGGCACATCAAAAATATTTAGTAAGTGGCGACTCATACTGCCTGGATGATTCAGTAAATGATAACTAGTGCCATTAATAATATTAATAAGATTAAATAGTGGAAAATGATACAGATTTAAGATAAATGAGAATGAAGAAGAGACCAAAAGATTTGATTGGAAAATGTATCCTAATGTACCCAAATCTAGAATGACATCAGGATGGTAATAGGAAAGTATTTCTCTCCCCTCAGGCTAACAGCTTTCATGTGATAGAGGATTATCACATTCAGTCACTCAGGCTTTTATTCCTCCAAAACCATGGCCACATCACAGTTCTTTGACAAGAACCAATTGATGATTTGTCATTTCCCATTGAGAGGAGTCAAGTTACTAAGTAATGCATGACGATGAATCATAATTTTCAAACAAATCTTACCGCATTCCCTTTGTACCAACACTTTCACACTGGGTTCTGTAACACGTTTCTGTAATATGTTTCTGAGATGAGTCTGGGTACATAGGCTTTCCCCCAATTTTCAGAAGAGAAGGCAGAGCTGTAGAGAGTTGAAGTACCCAGCCTAAGATAGTTGTTTCATTATTGGTGAAACTGGGACTAGAATCCAACTGCCTGCCAAGTCTATTAAACTAGATCTGTTCCCAAGAGAAACAACTCAAGTCAAAGAATCTTGCAGGGACAGCACAGAAAAGAAAGAAAATACATTAACCAATTCAACAAAGATGAATACTCAGACTAACCGTTTAACAGATGAATTGATATATTTCTTTAGAACATGGTATTTGCTCTAGCCTTGAGAGTACATGGGGAAAGACATTTTTTTCAAAGGAGAGAGGAAATGTACAGTAAGTTCACAAAACAACTGTAGTGGTGTGAACAAGAATTCATATTTCTCCAACCCAGCACATGCCTTTCTTTTGGGAACTGTTTGTCTTCCACTTGTGATCCCACAGGAGCTGCCATGCTCTTAGGCCATCTCAATCCTGTAGTCAGAGTGGACTGGGCCAGTGATGGGCATCTGACCCATCCCATACTGGTCAGAAACTTACCCAGGGCCACTACCAGCCCATGTGGCATCTTTGTGGAAATTAGAAAAAGCACCTCTTCCTCAAGACCCTTTATGCCCAACTGTGAGGAAATAGTTGAAACGTATAATACCTGGGGTACGAACTACACCACTAGGTTTAAGTAGTGACTCCTTAGCGTAGAATTTTTGCACTTCAGGCTCATGGCAATGACAGGCAGCATCTCTCTAGTACCAGAGATAATAACATTGGGAAGCTGAGGAGACGATCATTTTGACACCTAGTCTGCAGTGAGACAGAATGAAGTCAGCGTGGAAAAAAGTCAACGGATAAAACAGACAGAACTGGTTTGAGTCATATTTGGGGCCTCGATTCCAATTGCTCCTGAAGGCTCCACAGATCCCTGCCTTGCCAGTTGTTTGGATATTCATCTCTCTTTTTGTCCCACAAGTCAAAACATTCCTCTTGTTTGCTTACGCAAGATCAAATCGAATTTTTTGTTCCTTGCAACTAATGCAGCTGTGAATTTAATGTCACTAATTTCCACATCCCTCCATTTTAAAAGCAAATGGGGGAGAGCACATTAACTGTAATCTCAACTTGATCAAATGTGATTTCTACACAAAGGGAAATGGCTCTGTTTCTATCTATTCCAACCCAGTAAGTCGTTTCTCATTCTAGGGCCATGCCTAAAAAGAAAATTACATGTTGGCTGCCCGCTTTAATTGTTTGTAATCACTGAAATTTGCAATCCTATCCTGTGGTGCGTTCTGGGACCGCTCCTCATGGGGCATTCTTTCAGTGTGTTTTGTTGGCAGTGGTTGTAGCAATTAGAAAATTGGGAAATGTATAAAATCCAGAGGGATATCAATTTGGGCATTTCCTTTCTTTAGTCGGTGTTGTTGTTTAACACGTGTAGGGCCCTAGACAAAAATGAAATGGAAACTTGGGCTTTATTACTGACACATAGAGCTCATCCTGTTGTCAGAATCACTGGCCTTCCCAGCTCCAGGTGGAGCAAGACCCAGTGAGTCTCTTCCTGGAGGGAGAGAGGAGGTCTGCTCAGCTCGTTCAGGGGTCCGGATCTTTCGCAGGCCATCTGCCTCCCAAGTGCATGGTCTTCTTCCTAAGTTTCTTTTCACCAGATTGGGCCACCAGATACGCACAGCAGAGAGATGGAACTTTATTTGTGAATGTGCATACATGCACCTGATCTACTGCAACTCTAAAGTCAGGAGACTCATCTTGAAATAAACACAACAGCACTGAGGCTCATTCTTTCCCCCATCTTCACTGTACATCAAAAGTACTTTTGCTCTTTGGAAATAGGAAGGAATCACCTGAAACCACATTAACTGGTAAATAAGGTGGACAATCAAGCCGCAGTAGGCAATTTGGGGTCCAAAAAAAGTCTTATTCCATTAGAAGGTTGGTTTTCTCTGGGTTTCAAAAGCTACTTCCAAAAACAATTTCCAAATGAAATCAGCAAAGAACTTTTCAGAAAATGGGAGAAAGCATCCTTGGAGTAATTGTGTAGTCTTATAAAGCAATTACTCAGAAGGGGAACCTCTTATTTGGACATAAGAGGTTATGTGTTTGCCATTCGAAAAAAGTTAAATGATGAAAAGCATAAATTAATACATTGGTACCAAATACAGCAAAGTATTTATGCATCTAGAATATTCACCAAATGATTCTGGGAAAATTAGCAGCTTCAAAGAAGTCAAGTTAGATCTTTACCTTACATTTTATCTAAAAATACATGCACAATCTATTAAAGGAAAAATAAAATTATATTCAAAATTTAGTGGTAAAAAATGTGAAAGAATTCACAAAAGCCAAGACATGGAAACAACCTAAATGTCCATCAGCAGGTGACTGAGTAAAGAAGCTGTGGCCTCTACACTCAATGGGATTCCACAAAGCTGTTATAAAAGATGGAATCACATCCTTCGCAACAACATGGATGGAACCAGAGGTGATCATGTGAGGTGAAATAAGCCAGAAAGAAAAAAAGAGAAGTACAGGATGGTTTCACTCATATGTGGAACATAAAGAAGCAAAACAAACACACATCTCAACAAAATTCACAGGACACTGTACTTACAGGCAGGGGGAGTGAGGAAGGAAGGAAGGAGGAACAAGCTGGTGATAAACTGCACTAGAATGCTGGTGGTGGGTGTGGTGCGAAATACACATAGACTAGGCGGGATTTCAATATCCTAAAATGCATATAGTAATGTGAAAAAAAGAAATAATAAAACCTTCAAATACATTAAAAATTTAAAAAAAAATAGTAAAATCTTCATATTGATTTAAAAGGTGAAAGACAATATAAGCGAATAATTTAAATGATCCCGGGAGTGCTTTTTTAAGCATAAAATTATGAAATAAATAGAAATGCAAGTATGTCTACATAAAGCATTTTATAAAATGGAAATTCTGAAGAAAATTATGCATTAAATAAGCCTGACTAGATTGGAGATATTCTCAAACAATAAGAAAGGGTTTTGTATTTTTATATAAACATGAGACATTTTAAGAAATGTTCAATCTTACTGGTCAACAAAAACATTGTGCATTAAAAATTTTGTAACTGGAATAATGTTTCTAGGTATATTAATACATTTTCTTTTCTCTTGCTTAAGGGTTCTGTGCATTGGCCTTTAATCAGCCTCTGAAATCTATGTGTATTGGGCAAAGGGAAAAGAGGAGGTGAGAGCAGTATAGGTTGCAGGAGGGTCACAAAGTGTTCTGACTGTAAGAAAAAAGAAAAATGTCTTTAAAAAAAATAAGAGAAAGGGGTGCACCTTTGTGGGGTAGTGGTTAAGTAATTGCCTCCAAAGGAACAAAGCACATGCCCCTGTGTTCAAGTTTCCGGTCCCTGGGAAACAACCAGTATGAACAAGTAAATAAAAACAAAATAAAGATGCTTCTTTCTCTGCTCTCTTCCTGCCTGTCTGCCCGTTCACCCACATTCCTGCCTGCACCCTTCCTTTAAAAAGAAAAAAAATAAATAAATAAGAAAAAGGATGAATTGATTCGAGAAGAATTAATTGTTTGCTCTTGATATCCAAATGGAGGGGTTTTCATACAGCGTGGACAGAAGTCTTGAGAGAAACGGGATTTCTAAATCCTTAGCTCCTGTTAGGCCGGGTTAGTTGATCCAGGAGGGTTCAGGGCGCGATTTGCCTGTGAAGTCTGTGGTGGTACAATGGTCGCAGTGCGAGGTTGGCTGATTTAGGAGCCAGGGGGTTGGTGCACAGAGACATCAGAGCGTCCAAAAGCAGCCCTTCCCTGCTGAAGGCTGATTTTTATTTTCCTACCTCGCAGATGCCAACAGGGATCTGGGGGAAGCCCCAGACCTTCGTGGCTGGCAGCTCCCTTCCCCGGGGTCGTAAAGGAGGAAGCTTCCCAGGGGCTACTTCACAGCGGAGGGAAGCTGAGGCAGGGGGGGGTGACCTGCAGCCCCTGGGTCTTCCCGGCCTGTGTTGGGCAAGAAGCCAGATGCCCGGCCGTGCTGACGGGGCAGAAGGCCCACAGAAGGCATGCCATGGCCGTGGATGGCAGCACATAAGCCCAGTGGGTCAGGTGCCCTTGCCAGTACCAGGTTCAAGTTGCTGATCGCCCCAACGCCTGGGTGTCTGCCTGCGTGTGGGAAATTGGTCTCTGAGAAGTGGGAATTTGAAAACTAAAAGGACACGTGCAAGCAGAAGATATGGGGAAACTAACTGCTCATTGGCAAGCCCCAGTGTCCAAGGGGGAGCCAAGCATGTGGAAGAGCACATTTTTAAAGCACAATGAAGCTGCAATTTTCAAACACAGGTCGGCCTAACTTGAATAATTTTCCTTCCTGCTACCGTGGTACCTTCCCTCCCTCTCTTTCATGCATCCTAGTTTTTCTATTACTTATTTTTCTATGATGGTGTTTTCCAAAATTTGTCTTTCAAAAGCATGTATAATTTTTAAAGTAAGATTTCTTTTCTAGAAAAGAGCATATTACCTTTAGAAAAAAACACAACAAATATTTCAAAGTCATGTATGTCTGTTACACAAGATCAGGAGAGAATCTAGGGTGATGTTTTAATTAAAATTAGTTTCTATAATATATCATAGTCTCATTAATTATATTCATATCCTCATGTGCTATTATATGAATGTATTATATATATATATATATATATATATATATATATAAAACGATTCAAAGAATGACCAAATTGGCTTCTTCAGTTTTTTCATACCTTGCCATTTGATGTATCTTTCCTTTTTTTAAAGATGAAAACAAGCCACCTCCTGCAGTGTCTTGTGGAAGTCCAATACACCCTTGCCTAATTAAGCATGTGCTTGCTGGATTAGCCCTGGAGATGAGCTTTACGGTCTAACAAGGCTTGCTAGGCGCCGGGTGCCATCTGTGCTGTGAATTGTGCCTAGAGCAGAGAGGGACAGAGATTTGGTGATTCACTGGAACCTGGCAAAAAGTGTGCCCACACTCCCACGGAAAGCAGGCTATGGAAATTCTCTCAGGGCTTAGCCCACCTCTGCTGTGATTTCCTTGATGGGTTCTCTGATTTCCCAAGACCAGCCTTGGGTTTTTATTGCTCTGCGGTGGTTTTTCCACACACACACCCTGGTTCAGACAGAATGAATGAGATAATGAGTGTGTGAGCTTGTAACTGCTGGGGAGGCCAAGAGGAACAGAGTAACTTGTCCAAGGTCACACAGCAAGCTGGTGCCTGAATGAGGACCCCACCTAAGTGTCCAGACTGCTCACGCTGGGATACTAGGATCAGAGGAAAATGCTCACAGCCCAAAGCACTGACTCCTACTTACCCATCAGCAGTCATGAAAGCCCTTTTCCTTTTTCATGATCCATTCAAGTGCCACTCAAGTTCATGCTAATCTAGTCACACATGAAATTCACCATACACTATTTCTAAACTTGGGCAGGGCTGAGTGTAATTAAATACAGGTCTTCTCTTTGGGCCTCCGAAGACAGCCCTTTCCAGAGCCCTCCTGCACCTGCCACCCACTGGGGTTTCTAAGTAAGGCAGCTAAGATTTATTATTATTTTTATTGTTTTGAGAGATAGTAGAAGCACATTACACAGAAGTAAAATATATTACATACACACATTTATGTAATTTTTAAAATGAGTGGAGGTATGCCATTTACATTGTTACACCTTGCTTTGTCTTCACTTCTTATTTTGTGACTATTGTCCCATGTGAACATATATAAAATTAGGGGCAGCTGTGTATTTTCCTTTCTCCCTTCTTCCCTTCCTCCCTTCCTATCTTTCTTTATTTCCCACTGCTTCAGGTCTTGAACCTGGGTCTCTAGGCTTTATGTGACCTGTGCGTTAGCTGCCTCAGCCTCCTGAGCCACAGGGCTGTTCCCATCTGCGCACTTTCAGTGCCAGATATATCTAGTATTTGAAGATCTACTTCTAAAACCATGATATTCTGTGTTCATTTACTTACCACTCATTTTTTCTTTCTAGTCTTTTCAATGTTTCAGCCGGGGGAGTTGGAACGGCGAATGGTTAGCGCTACAGAAACATATACACATATACACACTTGGGAGTGCATGGACAAAGCTGGTAAATTGCCAGAGTATCCGGCACAGAATCCAGCGTTTCAGTATTGGAAGGAACTTCAAAAGGCACATCACCTGATGTTTTGTACAGTAAAAGAATCTCTTCCACATTCTTCCTGATAGTGTCATGTGATCTCTGCTGGAGGTAAGCTGCACAGACATCGCATTACTTCCTCAAATAAATGATTCTCCCCTCAGGGTGTTTACAGCCTTCTGATATCCAGGTCAGATATGACAGCTCGTGGCCCTTTGAGGAATCTGATGATGGCTAGAGCAGCACTCCAAGTCTGTCTCCTTCTCCAGAGCCTCCACTGTTCAGGAGTACCCAGGTGTCCTCGCCCCGCCATCCTGGACAGGCACCTCACTGCCATACTGACTAGAGACACTCAGACCTAGTGGGCCCACCCAGCAGAGGCCTCGCCCGCACACAGCAATAGGCACGGAGTTGTGCCTAGGGACAAAAGGAGACTGCTGTGACCCTGTGTGTCTTTTCCAACTATTCCTTTACTTTCTTTGAAAACATGCAGAACAAGTGTTAGCCCAGCGGTTCAACGGTCATAGTTTCTGAGTCAAAAGCACAGGTATCGAGCACCTGTTCTCCAGGGAAGGCCATCCCATGCTCACAATGCAGAGAGGAGCAGGCACAAGGGAGACAGGCCAGTACCTCAGCCCAGTAGCTCGCTGTGGCTCTCAAAAGCTCATGAGTACTCCCTACAAACAGCATGGTCGCCATTAGGATTGTTCTTTGAAGAGCATGAATTTATGATATCATTGTGGAAAGAAAGAAAATAATGATTATCTACATTTATCTTTGGCTCATGGGGGTAGCATACTGCATCCATAATGCACTCCCCAATTTTGATGATGAGCCTGACAGCTATCACTCCCTGAAAGTGAAAATGGTCCTAACTGATGCATGACAGATAAGAATAATCAATTATGAAGTCTTTCCATCTAACTATAGGGAGCTTCTAAATCTGTGGCTGAGAGGGCAAGGGATGTAATTACAGCTGTGAGGCAACCCGTGTTACCCTTAGGCTCGGATCCCAGTAAGCAGAGGGACATAATCCACACAGCGCTGTGGGCTCTGCACGGCTGAAGAAAGACGTGGAGACCAGAGGTGAGAGAGGTACTGAGCAGAATAAAGGTGAAGGCAGGCATAAGGGTCCCCATCTGTACCTCTACTTCTGACCACACTAATTAAAACGGAAATGTTTTCATCATGGTCTGGGCTGGGCTCATCAGGCAATTTCTGACCACAGATTTGTTTCCAAGTTACCTGGATACCAGGTAAAGGGGGCCAAGAAGAACAGACATAATTCTGAGTATTTCAATCCATGGGAAATCATATTTCCCACTAAGTCAAGAGGCATCTGGCTTTCTAAGTTCAGCTTCACTAATATGAGAATGAGAGCCTACTCCTGAGCAGCTGGCCTACTCTGGGTAAATGGAAACAAACTGAAAGAAAAACCTCCCCACCTAGGTCTCATTGCTGGGAACTGTATACCACATGTTGAATTCTAGCTGATAGGGAGCTAGGGATTGTGTTTTAGTGGGTCCAGACATCACCGTCCAGGGTTAAGTCAGTTACAATCAGATGACTTTGAGGTAATGAGCAGGGTTCACCTACCCTCTAAACACGCCGTATTCTCCAAGGTGGAGGGAGTTCTTAACCTTTCATTCTTCTCTACAAATACTGTCTCCGTATTCAGCTCTAGAACCTTCCCTACATCAGTCCAGAGAAATATTCTTCCAGCCATCCAGGTTTTGAAATCCTTCCTATTTTTCTCCTCTCCTAAGTTCTTTATTCTGATCAATACCAAGTCCTATATTTCTTTCACAGAAATAAGTTTTATATTCAATGATTTCTTGGGGCCGCCTCCACTTCAAAACCATTCTATTCATAAGTAAATGTTGGAAAAATAGCCTCCTAACTGTAGTCCGTGCTGTGTCTTCTCCCTTCCACTCCTACCTTTGAGGGTATGCTCCTCTGATCTCGTTACTCCCTTGTAACCTGCATGGTCTCAATGCTGTCACCAGGTCAAGGTAACACATGTGGGATGGCATGCAAGACTTCCAGAATTTGGCTCCCATTTGCCTTTCTAGTCTTTCATGCTACAGCTCTGCTGCATGAGTCCTCAAAACTAACAGATGGAGCCACTCAATGCGTCCCATCCAACTGGTGATTTCTCTTATCTCTGCTCATTATCTCACATCGATCATCTCTTCTGTAGATGAGAGCATTCTCCTTTGATCTGTACTTCTCTATCTACCTCCACTCCAGGCTCCTCCATGAAACTTCTTCCAACCACTGTAGCCCACACGGCTCTCCATCTTTATGGGGGAGCAGACAGTCTGCTGACATGGTGAAGAGTACAAGCCTAAATTTCTCACAGGTCTAAATTTAAATGTCAACTCTTCCATTTTACTTCCATCTGTGAAGTCATGGATCAGCTGCAGAACCTCATTAAACCTCAGGTTTCTCATCTGCAATTTGCAAATAATATTAGTATTTACCTCCAAAGGTGTGGTGAGGATTCCACAAGGTGAGTAATAAGAGCAGAAGGCCTGGTGCATCCCAGTGGAGTAGTGGTTGGGTAAATCCCCTCCAAAGGACTGAAGACACATACTCCTAGATTCAAGTCCCCAGTCCGGGAGGAAAACAACCAGTGTGAACAACTCAATAAAGATGAAATAAAATAAAATGAACTGCTTCTTCCTCCTCTCTCTTCCTGCCTGCCTGCCTGCCTACTGAACTTCATTAATGCCCATAACTTTCCTCTAAAACAAAAAAGATCAGAGGGCCTGATACATGGAAAGGACTCAATACATGTCTGTGGTTATCGCAGTAGATACTACTATTTGCCCACTCAGGTCCTTCTTAATAGAACCATGTATTTCCAATAAATTCCTCTTCTTACACACAGCCGTCTTCTTCAGAGGGAGTTAATTCGATATCATGTTACAGCTAGATCCTTAATAGTCTAAGCCAGGGACTGGCAGACTATGACCTATGACCTATATTTTGCACTATCCACAGCCAAAAAGGGTTTTTAACTTTTTAAAAAAACTGTAAATAATATGAAAACATGCAAACATTGCAGAAAACCAGGAGAATATGAGACAGAGAGACGCAACCACCAATGCATTTTGTAATTTAAAATACTTTCTTGGTAAAACATGCTAACCATCATCTAAACCTTGAGCAAGCACTATCTTTTCATGCTGGAGGCCTTTGCCTCAGTGTTGATGGCTGCTAATTGATCAGGGTGGGGTTGCTGAACATTGGGGTAACTGTGACAATTTCTTAAAATGAGATGGCAGGTGCACCCTGGTAGCCTAGAGGATAAGGCCACTGAACATGATCAAGGACCCAGCTCAAGATCCAGGCCTGGAGGAAGCAGCCAGAATGAACAACAAAATACAATAAATAAATACTTCTTCCTCCTCTCTCTTCCTGCCTGCTGGCTCACCTTTGTTCCTACCTGGCCCTTTCCTTTAAAAAATAACTAAGACAACAGTGAAATTTGCCCCACCTATTGACTCTTTCTTTCACAAGATTTCTGTTTCATGCAATGCCGCCTGATAGCATTTTACCCACAGTAGAACTTCCTCAAAATTCAAGTCTTCTGTCTCTGTAGATTTGCTTACTCTTGTAGTTTCAAATACAGGGAACCCCACAAAATAAGACCCTCTGTGACTGACTTCTCTCACTTAGTTCTACGATCTCAAGGTTCATTCATGCTGTAGCATTTTCATTGTTTATTTCTTTCACTTGTTGAAAACTAGTCCCTTGTATGAATACACCACATATGGTTTATCCACTCATCCCTTGATGGGCACTGAGGTTGTTTCCACTTTGGGGCTCTTATGATTAATGCTGCTATCAGCCCTCATGCACAAAATTTATGTGGACATGAGTGTACATTTTTCTTGGGTCCTCTATTAATTCCCTCTAATATAGAGATTAGCAAATTTTTTTCTTTTTTGCAAAAGACTAGATAATAAATATTCTGGGCTTTCTGGGACAATCTCTGCAGAAGCAACACCACCCTGCCCCTGCAGGCAGTTCAAGAGCAGCCTTGACTGCAGACAAGTGCCTGATGGCATTCCAGGAGGATTTGTCTATGGACACTAAAATATGAATTGCGTAGAGTTCTCATGTTGTGAAACATCATTAATTTTTTTCAACTATTTACAGATTTAAGACTCATTCTGAATTCACATCAGACCAAGAAACAAGTGACAGATCAGATTTGGTTCGTGAAACCTACCTTATCAACCTTATAAGACATCATTATGTTTGGTTCTTTCAAAGTATTTATCATAAAACTTGAATAGCTTTCTGCTTATTTATTCCCTCTGAATTTCTCCCCGTAAGAATGAAAGCTTTATCAGATGGCAGGCAATCAGCATTTTGTGGAATTAATACATGTACTTGAATCTGTGTCATCGATCCCATATAAATAGATGTTCGAGCTGTTGTCAATTTTGTGAATCTGCCAGGAACAACTCTGCCAATAGGTATAAACATTTTACATTTTAATACATTTGACAAATTCTCCTCCTAAAAAGTTATATTAACAACCATCTGAGTTTATCCTAGCCACTACTGGGCATTATCTAGTGAGCAAACAAATAGATCTCATGCTTTGTTATTTGTACTTCTGTAAGTATTAAAATGCTGTATATACTTTCTTAATTATTGGGATTTGATTTGCAAGAGCTCTCATTGATTTTGACATAAAGGAGATGAATCCCTCATTAGTCAAACGTACTGTAAGTAAGTTTTTGCAGTATTTTTATGTTTTGAGTTGGTTTTTTTAGATTCTGATTTCATTAAAATATTCTTTTTTTCACATGCAAAATGTTCAAGTTTACTTTAAAATTGATTTTATTGAAGGAATTTGCATTGGAACATTAAATAGGTTTCAAGGTATACATCATAGTAAATCAACATCTCTTTATAATACAGTAAGTTCTATTTTATTTTTTCCCTCACGTTTTTTAAGTGACTTAATGTATTAACTGTTTCCTTTATTGCTTGTGATTTTCACATCTTGCTTGAAAAGACTGTTCTCATTCCTAGGTTGTAACCATAATTCATTCCTATTTTGTTCTAGTCATCTTATGTTTCCTCTCTCTCTGTAACATTTTTAATCTGTGAATTATTGATAATGAACACTAGGACAGGTGAGGCAGGGAACGTACTTGCCTTTATGTTCTAAGCAATGAAGTGGATATCTGTATAATCCATATTTTCCCTGCTGGTTTGAAATACTTTTAGAAGATAATAAATTTCTTAAAATATGGCATGCCCTGGTGGCACAGCGGTTTAGTTCACCAGCTACAGTCCACATACACCTCCAAGGTCCTCAGTGTAAGACTCAGGCTGGGGAAACAACCATGATGAACAACTAAATGAAATACTTCTTCCTGCTCTCTCTCCTTGCCTACTAGCCTTCATTCTTGCCGCCTTTAAAAAAAAAATTCTGAAAATATTTGGTACATTCAGGGCTGATATTCAAAATATTTAAAAACAGATACACCACCAGACTCCCAGTCACTTGAAGAGGTCATCAAACTACCAGAACAGAACTCGGAGGGTACAGGCAAGCAGCGCAGCATGACCCTCCCTGGTCTATTTCTGAACTTGGCTCTGGTTCCTTGACTCACCTCCATCTATCTAGTCCGCCTGAGACCCGGACCCTGGGGCTGTGGCCCAAATGGATCCATTAAATGCCAGTAATGAAAACACCCATCCCTTGACTCCTCTTAGGTTTGATGATACCTAGCCTGGTGTTTCAACCGCTTTCACTCAAGGACTCTATTCCCTGCAGTTCGGAGCATCTCACCGGATGCATGGGCTATGTGTGTGTGTGTGAGCATCTCCGCATTGCTGGATCTGTGAGAAAAACACAGAGCACAGAATTCTCTGCCCTTTGTAATACTCTGGAATATTTCAATAGCATCACAATTAATCTGTTCCTTGAAGTGTTCGCCCATAAAACGCTTCGGGCCTGGCACATTGACAACTTTCTTTCTCAATTTATCCCATTGTTTTTCGTCTTCTTGTTGCTAATTTGATTTTGTCTTCCTTTTATTGTATTTGGAATAATTTCTGCTTTCTTAGAAATGAACTGTTTCGTTCATTCAGAATTTAAATTGATTAGGATAAAATAGGGAGAAATTATTCTCTAAGTTTTACTACACATACTATTTCATGGTAGTCAGAGAATATAGTCAGTATAACTTATTCCTCTTGAAATCTGGGTTTTTATTGTGGCCTCTTTGGTAAAAATAACTCAGCTCTTTCAAGTAATTGAGTATAGATGTTAAGAGTAAACTGTCCGGAGTATACCGGTTCTGCTGCTACCCAGAGAGCATGAACAGCTGCTTGATGGCCTCGTATGTCATCAAGGGATAGTGACAGCATTATCGCGAGTTTTAAGTGACTGATACATATAAAACACTAAGAACAGTGTCTGGCACATAGTAAATATTTAATAGATTTGAGATTTTATTATTAGCATCCCATGGTATCTCTTTTTGAACATGTTTTATAAAATGCTATGGTTTTATACTATAGAAATGTTTAATGTAAAAGTGCATTCTGTTTCCCAGAGTAATTCTGAGAGTGTTTTTTCATCTAATTTTACTTGAGCTATTCCTTCCCTTCTTTCCCCCTTTTCTCTTGTGGTAGCAGAGCATAAGACTCTTAGGGGAGGGGTAAGACATATTATTCATCTTTGAATAGAACGTTCTATTCCAATTTACTACTTGTCCAAGAATTCTGTTTTTGGCTCATCCTTAGTTGTCATCCCTTTTTTCCTAAATGTGAAGGCATCACAATGTGATGGCAACCTCTGAAGGTGGTCTCACCTGTGGGGCGGAGGGATGGGAGGTGGGCACCAGCAGAAAGGAGCCTACACATGCTCCCTCTGTCTTCTGCCTTCACACAAAACTCAGCCCATGAAAGAGGAACTTTCTGTGGGTTCGGGCAATTCTCTCACTTTGAGACCCGCAAGTCACCCCGGAGAGTGTTCTCAGTTAGGAATCTGAGTGAGACAGCAAGCTGACAGTCTCCTTTTCCTTCAGGCCCCCCTACCTCCCCTTTCTTTGTCCTGAAGGTAGGCCCCAAATGATACAATCCCTTTTTCCACAGTGTCTGTTGTTCATCACCCTTAGCCATGGCGAGGGCCCCTAGAGCACTGTGGAGCAGTGGCTCACAGCCCCGCTTCCTGCTGACGACAAACGCAGGTTGGAGGGATCCCCAGACCACTTTTAAGTTAGTTCATTGGAAAGATTCACAGAGCTCCCATGCTGTCCCACTCACAGCTGTGAATTACGACAGCAGAAGGGTACAGAGAAAGATCAGGCAAGGGAAGAGGTGCAGCCTCCAGTGGTTCTCCCCCAGGGGAGAGAGGGGCAGTGTGAGGAGGCACAGGGTACTGCCCAGCCAGAAGCGCATCGTGCCTGTCTCCAGAGTTTTTGTTAAGGCTCTTTCAGTAGCCAGGGTTGCTAGTCACGTGTCTGACCTCAGGCCCCAGCCCCTCTGGTGGTGGGGCTGATACCCTGTGACCCAAATCTTCCATCCTCAATCGCATTATTAGACTGTCTGGAGCACCCAAGGCCCCCAGACAAACAAAAACATTCCTATCAGGCGTGACATTCCAAGGGCCTTAGAGATTACCTCCCAGAAGCCAAGGACAAAGGTCAGCACTCTCTTTGAGCAAGATTAAATTTATTACTGCACAGTCCCTAGAGCACTCCTCTTCACATTTCTAAAGCTGTACCTGCTTGGAATTACAGGGGAAAAGTGACTTTGGCGCTCTCCTCTCTTTGGGCTCAGTTTTCTTTCTATCAGGGCAGTGCTGGCACCGCAGAGGCGCTCTGCAAGCATTTGTTGAGTAGAAGAGGTCTGAGTGGATCAATACACTTTGAATACAAAGTCTGTGCTGTGAGATTGTGGTCATTGCCTGGTAATACCATGGTTGACTTTTTTCTCCTCTGTTTCGGCCTTTGTTTCTTCTAATGAGTTTCAGAATGAGTGGTGATGCAAACGTGTGTTTTTGCCATGTCATTGGACAGATGAGGAAGCTGGTACCCAGAAAGGCTAAGTTACCTGTCCTCTGCGAGGAGGGACACTGTGAAGTCACACACAGGTTTCACAACTTCTAAAACTTTTCTTAGGTAAGTGCTTTAGAGTGTCCTCTTTTCATCCGCTGAATGACAACAGAGCTCTCTCAAACGGTTTATTACTAAGAGCAAAATTCGTGCATCTGGGATGGGAATGGAGGGATCACCTGGGGCATGCTCCGTCTGCCTGCGAGCACACCTGCTCGCAGTGCGCAAGGCCGCCTGCTCTCTGGCTGCGGGGATAGCTGACGCTGGCGGCAGTGCTGAGTGGCGGCGTGGCAAGTCGGGCGAGGATGCCTCTGGGTTTCCCCTGGGGACTCAGACACCCCGCTACCTCCGCTGAGGTGGTGCAAGGGGATCGGGAGTTCGTGGAGATCTTACCGGTACATGTAAATTCGTTTGTCTGTTTCCACAGCAATTGTTTCTCAATCATAACTTAGGAGTTTAATACGAAAGCAGTAGATGGGGCCGGAAGTGAATACAATCACCAAGCGCTTGGACACGGATTCCACCTTTGAACAACTGGCAACTCAGTGTGTTTGCGTTTATTTTAGGAATTGATTGTCCGATCGAATCCCTGAAATCTTTGTAACTATGGTTTAAAAAGGAAAGTTTCCACCCAGGGATGCTTGGGGCCTGGGCCAGCAGCCAAACCCTTGGCAAGAATTATTCATCAAGAGTACTTTTGAAAGGTTATTTGACCTGATAGTTAAGACTATCATGAGAAGACAGTAATAGCAAGGCCAGAAAATCCCAGAGTAAAAGGCACTAAGATGACATTTCTTAATGCGGTTGCTCCCCTGAGACCACCTGCCACAGCACTGACCCAGGAGTACCTGCAAGACTGACACTTACTGAGCACTTACTATGTGCCAAGCAATGGTCTAAATGCTGCATAGGCAGCAAATCACTGATTCCTCACAATGGCCTACATGTGCTGTTATGGTCATCACTCCTGCCGGGGAAATTGAGGCAGGGAACAGCTAAGTCACTGGTCCATGCTTCCCCGGCTGGTCATGATTCTAGGATTCAGAAGCGAGTAGATTAGGTTGAGTCTGTTATATTGCCTCTCTCTTCTCCACCCCACCCACACTCAGGATCGTAGCAGTAATTCAGTCAGAACGAACCTGAAGGTTCCTTGTTAGTTTTCTGTTGCTACATAACAAATGATCACACTTCAGCAACTGAGCGCAACACCGATTTATAGCTCAGGTTCTGTGGGTCAGGAGACTCTCCTGGAGACGGCTGAGTTTTGTTCTTTTCCTCCAGGTCCAAATCAAATTGCCACCAGGACTGTGGTCGCATCTGAGATTGGGGTCCTCTTACAAGCTCACTGGCTGCGGAGATTCATTCCTTGTGGCTGTAGGACTGAGATCCCAGAACACCTAAAGGTCACTCGTCATGCTCTGCCAGGTGGCCCTCTCCACAAGCCAGCATTTGCTTCTTCAAGGCCAACTGAAGGGCGTCTCTGCTGCTGTGAATGTACTCCGTCTTCCCTCTCTGACTTCTAGGCCCTCTTTATAGGGCTCCCCTGGTTGGCTCACACTCACCCTCCCACTCGCTCTTTTGACTAACATATAGTTATCTGATTAAAGATTTCCTTACATCTACAAAACCTCTACTAGCCACCCAAACTCCAAGGGAAGAGATTATATGGGGCATGTACACCAGGACACTGGAATCTAAGAGCCTGTCCCAAAGGATAGCATTGAAGAGAAAAACATCACTAAACAGTAGGGGTAGAGGGAGGGGAGGAGAGGATAGTCCCTACATGTAGGTTTGTGAGTCTTGGGTCTCTTCTAAGCTCAGCTGATCAAAGCAGTTCCTTTCTCATGCCTATCATCACACGGTGGCTACCGACCAGCCACCATCAACACACCCTGGGATGCCACATGCTGTCCTATCTCAGATAACCTTTGTCGTCTCCTCTTCCACCCACCCTCTACCTCTGATTCTGTATATTCTCCCTCAATTCATCTATGACTGACTCCATCCCAACTCACGGCTCCTTTTCAATCCAGGCCACCAGGACCAGTTACCCTATGGGGTGAGAACTCTCCTTGCCATCTTAGAGATCCCTTAGAGATATGGGTGTCATTCAGAGCTGGTTTAAGAGCAGTAGGAGGAGGTGTTAGCTGTGAGAGATCAAGAGGAAGCTAAGAAAAAGCAAAGAGGAAATATATGACTTTTTGTCATATTTTCTCACTATGAGGCATTCTCAAGTGTTTTGAAAGGGAGCTTCAGTCTCTTCCAATGACATTCCTTGCTAGTCAAATAACTATCATGTAAGCTATTAATTCAACTGTATGTGTTTTACTAGTTCTCTTGACCCCCTCATCACTGCTCCTTACAGTTCCTCCCCAGTGTTTGCCAGGCAGCATTCCTGCAAATCTGAAGGTAGAAAGAAATGCTCTGACTGAGACAGTAAAACACTCGCCTGGCCATGGACCAAGTCACCAGCGAGGTTCTCTTAGGAGAGACAATCTCCCACCAAAGAACATTTGCTCAGCACCCGGGGAGCCAGGGGCTCTGGAAGAGCTATGTGTGTGTTTGTTTTTTAAGAAATAGAGGGTTTCTTCTGTTATTTGATGAGACCAGAAGAGCTAAAAATAAAGCCAGTAGGAAATAGTAGAAAAGCAGTCAAAATTCTTCCTTGTTGAAAGATACCCTCGCCCATGAATCATCCTGAATGAGGCTGCAGAAGGAATCAGGAATGGTGTCATTAACCTCTGTGTCTACCCTAAAGCACCAGCCCAGCATTGTGCTTGTGGGATCTGAAGAAGGAGTCATTCCATCTAGAGCTTCCACGGCACTTTGCTCTAGAGAGGCATTGGAGTAGGCTGACCATACGAACCATTTTAAATGGGATAATACTGAATTGTTTATTTTTTTTCATATTTCCCAACTGTCCCATCATTTTACGATAAATGTCAATGTTGTCCTGTTTTTAATAAACCAGGGCCGTCTTTAGCTTGAGGCAAAAGGGGCAATTAGGTGGCCCCAGGCCCAGTTTGTTGAGGGGGCCCAAAAGCAGCTGCCCCTTTTGCCCCATGTTAAAGATGTCCCTGACTGTGGGAGGCCACAGATGCTACTGCTGTTCCCCTGGGAAGAAACAAGAGCCAAGTATGAAGCGGGGTCTCCCCCACCCATATGCACCTATTTCTTCAAAGGGAGCAGAACACTGAAGCATGGTTGAGCCATTAGGTAAGTCCTATGGGAGTTATCTCTGGCTCTGTGTGGTTTATTGGGCATTTCTTACACGGAGATGGTTAAAGCAGCATATGTTTTAGGCAGGACATTTACAGCAGGGCTTTTAGGGGTGCCAAATTTGATTTTCATCTTAGGTGTCCAAATTCCTTGCACCAGCCTTGACCATTTGTATGAATTCCCCCTGGACCACATGTCATTACTCTTGTTGCTGGCCTGGCTGCTCTACTCCTTCTTAGATTGTTCCACCTCCTCCCCTGCCCTTAGTCACCAGTGCATAAGCCTGTCCCATTTTTTGCCATCCCAATATTCTGTTTTTTTTCTCAAGGAAATATGGTCAGCCTAAGTTTGAGCCTTTGGGGGAGAGAGGAACTTATTCATTCATTTTACTAACATTTAATGCTAAAAAACAAAAAAGGACTTATTTCTCTTCTGGGGACACTGACAATAGACAACATGTCTCCCTTTATTGTTGTGAGTAAAACCAAATGCAAACAATAATATAAAATAGCACCATGTAATAAATACATAAAGAAAGACAGTGATGTAAACTATAAAGTTTCCATATGAGAACATGATGAAAGCTGTGGTCTTTTTCCTAAAAACAAAATCTAAAGCCTAAAGAAATCAGATTCAGTGTTACCTGTAATTTACAGAAGTTCATGTACCCCATGAGTCCTCTGTGGAACGTTCCCTGAGCAGTTTTCCCAAGTCTACAGAAAATCTGATTTAGCAGGATTCCTATGAGGTCTGAGAATTTTTTAAAGTCCCACCAATGATTCTGCTGTGATTCTCTAGAACAATGGCTTTTATACTTCTATAACAACCATTGTTCTAGAGAATCTAGTTTCAATCCTCATTATAAAAGGGAAAAATGTATTAATGACAATTTACAGAAGACCTACAAAGAAAGACAAGTGTACCTGCAGATTCCTGTGGAGACCTGCACTGAGTGGGGTGAACTCCTCAGCTTTTGTTGTCCAGTGGCCTGTTCTAAAAGTCTCCAAGCCTAGGGTACCAATGTCTGGTGTATCTTTATTTGCACAGTCCTTAGTCCTCAGTTCATATGTGTGTGTGTGTGTGTGTGTGTGTGTGTAGTTTCCCATATGTGACATTTTCCCATTCCTCAGATACATGGCAACACAAACTGCCCTCCACCAAATCACCAAGTGTTCTTCCCCACTGTCCAGTGGGCTCCGCCACCACTTACCACCCATCCCCTGCAACCACATTTGAATTCCTGATTGATAACCTCAGTTCTGTTGTAAGTGTTCAAGGGTTAATTTTGTTTCATTTGTTGCTTTGTTTTGTCTCTTAACATTCCACCTATGAGTGAGGTCATCTGGTCTCTATCTTTCTTCTTTTGACTTATTTCACTGAGCATAATCTCCTCTAGCTCCATCCATGTTGATTCAGGTGATAGGATCTCATCTCTTCTAAGGGCTGTGTAGTATTCCCTTGTATACATATACATCATATCTTCTTTATCCATTCATCTGATGTTGGGCACTTAAGTAGTTTCCAGTTCTTAGTTATTGTGAATGGGGCTGCAATAAACACGAGGTGCATACATTTCTGTGGATGAGTGCTTCGCGTCTTTTGAGTAAACAGTCAGAAGTGGGATGGCGGGATCATATGGGATTTCCGTCTTCAACTTTTTGAGGAATCTTTGTACTGTTTTCCAGAGGGCTTGCACCATTTTGTACTCCCACCAAATGTAAAAGTGTTCTCTTCTCACTTCACCCCTGCCACAATTTATTGCTTCCAGACTTTTGGTAATAGTCAATCTCTCAGGTGTAAGGTGATTTCTCTTTGTTGTTTTGATTTGCATTTCCCTTACAGACAGCAGTAGGAGCATCTTTTCATGTGCCTATTAGGCATCCGTGTATCCTCTTCAGAAAAATGTCTCTGCAGTTCCTCTTTCCATTATTTGATTGGATTATCTGTTTTTCTGGTATTGAGTTTTATGAGTTCTTTGTGTGTTTCGGATATTAAGTCCTTGTCAGAAATATGGAACACAAATATCTTCTCTCAGTTAATGAGTTCTGGTGATGTATTCTTTCACTGTGAAGAAGCTTTTTGGTCTGATGTAGTCCCATTTGTTTATTTCCTTTTTTGTTTCCCTTGATGCTAGAGTTGAGTCCCCAAAGACCTCTCTCTGGCTGATGTCTTACAATGTCTTTCCTATGTTGACTTCAAGAATTTTATGGTTTCTGGTCTTACGTCCAAGTCTCTAGTCAATTTTCAGTTGATTTTTGTGAATTTTGTTAGAGAGTGGTCTAGCTTCATTCCTATGCATGTGACTCTCCAGTTTTCCCAACACTACTTATTGAAGAGACTTTTATTTCTCCATGATATGCTTTTGGTTCCTTCATTGTACATTAACTGACTATATGTATGTGAGTCAGTTTCTGGTGATTCAGTTCTATTCTACTGCTCTGTGGCTCTGTTATTCCAGTACCATACTGTTTTAAGCACAATCGCTTTGTAGTGTGGCTCAATGTCTGGGAGTATAATCACTCTGGTTTTGTTCTTTTTTTCTCATAATTGCTTTGACTATTCAAGGTCTTTTGTTCCATACAAATTTTAAGAGTTTTTGTTCTATTTCCTGAAAATAAGCCTGTCTTCACTCTTATTTGTCCATAAATATTTTTTAAGTTCCTTTTTGATTTCCTCTTTTACCTGAGACTCATTCAGAAGCATATTGTTTAGTCTCCAAATAATTTGGGGTCTTCTAGCTTTCTTTTTGTGGTTGATTTATAGTTTTAAGCCACTGTGGTCCAAGAAGTTGCTTGGTATGATTTCAAACATTGTAAATTTGTTGAGACATGTTTTGTGTCCCAGTACACGAGCTATTATTGAGAATGTTCTATGCACACTTGAGAAGAAAGTGAAATCTGTAGTTGTTGGATGAAGTGTTCGGTATATATCTATCAGACCTAACTTTTCCAAATGATCATTTTAAACTGCTGTTCCCCTGTTAATTTTCTGCACGGTTGATCTGTCCATTGATATAAGCAGGGTGTTAAAGTCTCCTACAATTATTGTTTTGTATTGCTTTCAATGTCTCGTCAGTACGAATAATACCTGCTTAATCTATTTTACTGCTCCTTCATTTGGTGCAGTTATGTTAATAAGCATTATGTCTTCTTGCTGGATTGAACCCTTAATCATTCTGTAATTCCATCTCTGTCTTTCGTTATGCTTTTTAGTTGGAAGTCTGTTTTATCCTATATAAATATGGCTGTGTTCCTGCTTTTTTGTGGTTCCCATTCAACTGTAGGATTGTCTTCTAATCATTGACTTTGAGCCTTTGTTTATTGTTTGAAAGAAGGTACGATTTCTGAATGCAGCAGAAGGTTGGGGTATGCTTTTTAATCCATTTGACCACTCTGTGTCATTTGATTGGTAAATTTAGTCCATTAACATTTAAGGTGGTTATTGATATGCAGCTATTTATTGCCATTTTGTAATTTGTTTTCTGTGCGTTGTTCTGGAAAGTGCCATTGTTCTTCTCTTTCTCTTAGGTGGGTTGGGTGTTGCTGTATTTTGATTAGTTTCCCTTTCTGTTTTCTTCTTTGCTTTTTCCCTGAATATATGTTTTGAGGTTATACTGAGGTTAACATTAAGAATTCTATGTTTATTACCTATTTTTATTTGAAAGTAGATTAGTCTTACACTCATTGTAACCATCCACATTTTTATTCTCCTCTCCTCCTCCCCACTTTTTATATTTTGCTGGCTTACTATTTTTTTAGGTGGGGTTTCCTTACACTTTATAGTGCTTCCTTTCTTTTTTTTTTTGAGTAGCTGATTTTGTGGTGATCAATTTCTTTGAAATTTTTTTTATTATTCCTTCAGTTTTAAATGATAATGTCCCTGGGCGTAGTATCCTAGGTTAAAAATCCTTTTCCTTCAGCAATTTGAATATATCAGATTTCCCACTAGTAACAATGGAAGCAAGAAAGAAATAAAACAAAGTTTTCAAAAATTCTGGAGAGAATTACTTTCAAGCTAGAGGTTTATGCCCAACAACCAATCAAAACATTTTCAATATCAACTAACTACTGTGGGAATAATTTCACAAAATATTGTATCAAGTCATCATACTATACACTTTTAACTTAAACAATCTTTTTATATATAAATATACATGTATATATATCAGTAAAACTTAGTAAACATGTGAAAAAGAAGAAATGGAATGAAATAGCAAAAACTTCCATAATTGAATAAAGGAATGAAAAATATTTTACCAAGTATATATTTTTTCCAAATATCTGATGATAGGTTTATCTGGGGACTATTTTTCATGCCTACTCAAGAATAAAACATTATGTGTGAACAACAATAGAGACATTCTCACATAGTCAAGGTTTAAAGAACTGATTTCCCATGTATTGTTTTCTAAAACCTGTTAGAGGATGTGTTCCAGGATAACAAGGGAGTAAACGGAGAGGAAGACAAGACATCTGAGAGTCAAATGCAAGGATGAAGAAGATAGAGATGGATGATGGGTAAGAGAGGAGGGATGGACACTGGTGGTTGAGAGTTTAGCCAGCCAGGCTGAAGCTGACCAGAAACTTCTGGGAGAGGTTCTTTGTCTCTAAGACATCCCTGCCTCAGACAAATGTGTGCTAACGGTGTACATCCTGGTCTTTCCTGTCATTTGTCGGGCCCTCAGCACTGGCATCCAGCAGTGACTGGACTGGAGCATGTCAAGGCGCCTCTGTGCATCTACAATGTTCCTGAGACACACGGCTCCTCTCCTGCATGCTCTGGCACTCTGTGATATCTTCTGCCCAAACTGTAGACGGAGTTTTGTTTGTTTGCTTGCTTATTTCTTTTGTGCATGTGTTTTGACTAGTCATCTCCAAATAAATGGAAAGTTCCCAGAGGGCAGAGGCCCAGCCCATACTTCCAGTGTGGGAAATACACCTCTCAGGAAAGCACACACACCTGGGCCAGGGCTGGGCATGCAGTTCCGGGTCAGCAAAAACTCTGGAAAGACAGATGCAGCGATTTTCTGTAGGGTAGAGAAGAGTCAATACTAACCTCTGCATATTTCACTACCATGCCCCCAGCACCTAGAACAGTGACCAACACAAGTAAGGGCTTTTAAAAACAATTCATTGTAGGGATGGATGAATGAATGTGCCTAAAAGAAAGGCTGGAATGGAATTTAGTGTCTAGAACTCTTGAGGTATTTGGGACCTCTGGAAAAAAAAAAAGAGTTTTGCCACTCACAAGTCTTGAGCAAAGAGCAGGAAGAGGAATGGTAGGCCCTCCCTCTTCTCATCAAGATTCCAAGAGCAGATTGTAAATAGTTAAACCTCTTATAAATATGCTTCTCCAACTATTTCCTGTGTAAGAACAGTTTACCTAAAGAAATGTCGCAGAGGTAGGCATAAGGTGAATGAAACAAAGACTTTTATTACAGCTTTTTTTATAACAGAAAAATTGGAAGCAACCCAAATGTTTAATAATAAGGGACTAGTTACAGGAAAACATTTGCTATATGTTGTTTAATGAATGAGACAAAATTATATGTTCCTTCCTTTTGTGATAAAATATATATTTATGTGTACTTAAAATATTTAAGTAGATAGAAACATATATAGATAGAAAACCCCTGGGAAGATACATAGAAAATGATTACAGTAAGAGAATTAAATTTTGAGTTTTGTCTCTGTGCTTTTCTCTATTTTTAAAGTGTGCATCAGTTTTGTAGTTAGTAAAAAATATTTTGTATTGTTTTAAATGATGTTACAGGGCAGCAGGGCCCACAGACAGCAGGAGGTTGGCAAGTATGTGAATTAATACACACAGACACCAGGAAATCAGGGAGACTCACTACTCCCTGCCTCTCATTCTGAGAGAAGTGGAGGTTTATTCTGGGCATATTGAATAGTTAAAGAACTGTGATTCTGAATGATGTACCAATTAAATCAAAAGAGTGTAACTCATCCAACAGGGGATACGGATGTTTAAAGAGATGGGTAAGAACATGGAGCCTGTTTTTAATGGGAGGCACGAATAAGAGCCCTGGACCAAGGGGACTGGAGGCCTTGTTAAACACTGCAGCCCTGCTCTGTAGCAGGTGCTCTAAGAGGTATTAAGGAGCAAAAGACCAGTTTAGTGACTAATTAGAAAGGCAAGCCCAGAACTTATAAAACCATTAAAGACAAAGAGCTAGACTGGATTATTTATAATGAGTGCTAAATAGGGAGGTTCAGATGAGTGCCCTGACAAATGGTTCAGATTTTAAATATTTTAAGATGCTTTGGACATATATATATATATATATATATATATATATATATATATATATATATATATATATATACACATGTGCATTTAAATAAGGTATTATTGAGAATACAAATAGGCTAAAAATACACGATCATTGAACACTGAAGATCACACGTTTTGGTATTTGTATGATTTTATGTAGACCCTCTGAGTAAGGATATCCTAAGAGATAAGTGTCTTAGACCATCTGAGCATCTGATCACTTGTGTTTACAAGGGGAGCAGACAAGGTTGTTTACCCTTTTTTTCCAGGAAAGGCTTGATGGACAGGAGAGATCTATAAAAGTTAAAGACTCAGGGTCAGAGGCTGTTAATGGATTTAGTGGGAAAGGGAGGGTAGGAACATTGTGTTTGAAGGAGACTGGCTGTGACAGAAGGTGATACATGAAGGTAAAGGTTTAAGATTGGGAGCCACTGCAGAGTTGGGGGGTCTTGGACCTGGGCACGGGGTGCTGGCAGGGAGTTTATTCTACTCCAGTGTCCCTCCTTGTCTTCAGACTGTCTGTCCCCTAAGCCTAACCCAACAACAAAACAAGCATTTGTCCAGAAATTAGATTGTGGGAGAAGAATTAGGAGTTTTCTCCCTAATACAGGCTACCATACATACTATTTTAAATGGGACAGTACTGTTTTTTCACATTTCCCAACCATCTGTTGTTTTAACATAAATGTCAATTTGGCCCCATTTTTAATAAACCAGAGCCATCTTTAAGGCAGAGCAAAAGGGGAAGTTGAGTGTCCCCGGGCCCAGTCTATTCAGGGTCCTCAAGAGCAGCTGATCCCTTTGCCCCACATTAAAGATGACTCAGTTATTGGGCATTTCTGGTACTGGGATGGTTAAAGTGGCATAGTTTCAAGCAGAGTATTTAGAGGGGGGCTTATAAAGGCAAAAAACATGTTTTTTGCTTCAGGTGCCAAAATGTCTTGCACCAGTTCTGGTTGTTTGTTTGAAGTCCCACTGAACCACACGTTCTTACTATGCAATGGCCAATCGGCATCACATAGAACTTACTTGCTGCTGGCCTGGCTGCTCTGCTCCTGCTCGGGTTGCTCCACCTCTTCCCCTCCCTTAGTCACCAGCACAGAACCCTGTCCTGTTTTTTTTTGCCATCCTAATACCCCATTTTTGTCTCTAGCAAATATGCTCAGCTTACCCTAATGTCAAAGTAATGCCTGTTCCTAAGATAATTTAGCAAATACAAAAAGAGTCAAAGGAAAAAGAAATAAAAATCATCTGTAGCTGTGCCCTGGCAGATCAGCAGTTCAGTCAATCATCTCTAAAGGAACAAGCCATGTGCCCCTGGGTTCGAGTCCTGGGCCCGGGGGAAACAACTAATGTGAACAACTAAATAAAAAATAAAAGAGGCTTCTTCCTCCCCCCTCTTCCTGCCTGCTTGCCTCTGCTTGCCTTCCTTCCTGCCTGTAGCTTTCCTTTAAACAAAAAATCATCAGTATTCTCCTTCAGCTAAGGTTGGCAGATTTAGAAAAGAAAAATAGAAATGCAATACTTGGGATGTATAAACATCCTAAAAAATTATTCATGGCTTATCTGTAATCCAAAATTAGGGTGGGGAGTACCCAGTATGCTATCTGACAACCCTCCATTTCTCCCATCCCCATTCTGAATCCCCATCAACCTGATGCCTTTTCTTTGCCACAGTGGATTCGAGGCTTGGAACTGAATTTATCAGCATCCTCATAAAGGGTGTGGGTTTCCAACAACACTGCTTCTCTCAGAAGGAGCATCCCGCCCTCAGCCTCCCGAGTGTTAGTGGCAGTATCTCCCACCTACTAAAGGACTGGGTTTGTCTTGAGCACTGCCCTTCTGCAGACACTCAGCACAGCAAGCTTGGGGTGTCTGCAACAGCCTTTGCAGATTCCTGCTTCCAGGTCCACCTGGTACAACAGCACCAGCCAGGTCGCCACTATCACCCTGGAAAAAGTCAGATGCCCAGATGCCTGACGAGGGCCCTTCCGCTAGGCTAAACCAGCCTCCACCTGTGCTCAACCTGACAGCCCACTGGACGACTTTCAACACTACCAAGCCCCAAACTGCCACAGGAACACAAAAGAGCAGCCGATGGAGTCTACCCTTGACCCAACAGCACTCTAGCCATCCCCGTCCTGGGCGCTTGGGCCCGGGCTTCTGCTATTCCAGGCCTTCAGATCCCCTCTTCTCTCCCGCTTCCCTCAGGGCTCCACTCCTCTCCTCCACCTCAGGCCACATGCCAGTCTTCCAAAGCCCAGACCCTTCATGGGGTCCTGACAGTCTCCTGTGGGTGTGCAGGGTCCTTGAAATTTTCTTCTTTCAAACTCAGCCGAGGAAAGCGGCTGTCAGTGTGAATTACCTCCAGGGAGAGGGGCTGAAGGAGAGAAGATGGCACGGGGGTTTCCTCCTTCCCTTTCTCCCTAGATAATGCTTTAATTAGAGTATTTTGGGTACTTCCATTCCTGGCCGCATCCCTGCTTACACCCTCTATTTTGCACATCACTACAGGATTTTGCTTCTCTCTTAGCCTGAACAAAGTGTTTGGTTTTCATTTCTTCTTTTTCTGGTCATGAATGGCTGTGCTCCAGGGAAATCTATTTCAGCAGATCATTTCCTTTTTCCAACTTTAGAAACAACAGGAAAACACTGCTGAAAACCAAATTAATCAATAGGGTTAGAGAAAATAAACCCACCTCGGGCCATTCCTAAAGTCATCTGGTCATGTCACATCCTGGGTACTGACCCCTGTGGGTGTGGGCAAAGCAGAGGCCCCTTCCCACCGAATTAAGTGGGTACTCATTAGAATAGTCAGCTGATTTCACCGGAACTCTCTACTAACTACAATCTCAAATTCAATTCTGCAGAGCCTGGGCACTGGATGAAGTATTCGTAAATGTAATCCTTTAATCCACCCTAATCTCCACCCCAGCCCTGCTCGTTTGACCACTGATGTGGAAGGCCTTCTGTGCCGATGCTCACAGGCCAGTCCTTAGCCCTCCAGCCTTCCTCGGGAGGGTTCGTTGGCAGATGAGGGAGCTCAAAGCCGCCCCAGTGTTGAATTCATTTGCTTCTGATTCATTTAGAGTTTAGCACCAGCAAGAGAAACAAAACTAAAATAAGAAAATGGGTGAACAGTTGGGTACAGATAATAATTTCTCTTTATGACTGCTTGTTTATTATTTTTTTCTGGCTTTTAAAGCATTAAAAGGAGGTACCTGCTCTTCATTTAAAATACATTTTAGAAAAAGAACCTCAAATCATACAGAGATATATGAATAAAAGGTAGCCATGGTTCTTCAATTAAAAATTAAAAACAAAACCACCATGAGTGTTCTCTGGTGGCCTAGCGGTCGAGTACACCCTGGGAGCAGTCCCACACACATCCTAAGGTCCCAGGTTCAAGACCCAGCAACGAGAAACAACCAATGTGAACAACTAAACAGAAATAAATGAAGTTTAAAAAAAAAAAAAAAACCCACCCCATCTTTAAGAGTTTTCAGGTAGCCTGAGACCTCTGATGTTCAAACACATTGGGCTCCCCATGATGCTCAGGCACATCCATGAGAAAGTCAGCCCTGGGGCTGTGAGGCCTCTCAGAGGAAAGATGAGCAGTGTCCCTGATGTTTGTTGATTTGTTGCTGTTTCCAAGGAGAAATAAATATTAAGACATCGGAGGAAGCAAAAGATGGGAGGGCTATAGCTGCCGCTCAAGGTCAAAGGGAAAGGAGGGCCCTGAGAAACACAGAGTGTGAAGAGCCCTGCTCCTAAACTCCTTCCAGCGCCAGCCCCCATCTCCCTGTCATCTGTAAAAAGCCCACAGGAATATTTGCCCCACAGGAGTAGGGAGGGGGAGACACTTGGCTCAGGTGACTACCTCTTTGGTCCTCAACTCCGTGTAAAAAATAGAAGAGAGAAATGTTTTATATTGTTAAAGGCAGGGGGCTTCTGGAAAAAGGGCACACAGGGTGCCCAGCAGTATGCTGGCCCCAGAGAGAAGTGAGGGAAACAGGTGTCAGAACGCAGACAGAATTCGAGCCCCATTCTTAGCGAGATCTGATGTCTTCCTTGCTGTCAAATGCCCCCGCTGCTGCAGGGTGCAGTCCCAGGTTCGTCGCCAGCCCCACTCCCCTGCCCGTCCAGAGAGGCCTTCCCACAGCACTCAGGCAGTCTGCGAACTTCTTGCTGCTTTCCTTGCAGGACGTGCACTTTCATACTAACATCCGGATTTGAGGCTTCCCTCAAAGAGCTGCTTACCCCGGTAGCGGCAGGAGGGGAGTCTGACTCTGGGCGCTCACAGGAGGCTGCCGTCGTCTGCGGGTGCTCCATGGACTCACGGGGGCTGTGTCTCTGCTTCACAACACCCCCACCCCAGACACTTCCATCCAGCCTGCTCTCCTGTTCTCACTGGCGTTATCTTCCCGGATCCTCAACGCCCATGAGGTGAGGTCACTGACCCAACGCAGCCCATGCCAAGCACGTGGACCAAACTAAACACCCACACCTGCTGAAGGAGAGCAGCCCTCCCAGCGGCCTTTCACCCCCACCTCTCACTGCAGCCTCAGAAGCTAGTAAAACAAGACTGTCGCTGCACAATGGCCCCGCGGTATTGGTATTGGAGAGACTCCAGGCCTGGAGCGAGAGCCGCTGCCGGGTTGCCTGTTCCCCAGCATCTCCCTCCCTCCCTCTCCCACTTCCCCTGATCCTCCTTTTTCCGCCAGCAGAATCCAGACAGTGCCCCACAATTAATCCCCAAACTGACCTTCCATTAAATGCGCCTGAAGCTGGGTCAGGCTGCTTTTCTGTTAGAGGCCCGTCTTCAGCGGACAGGAGCCAAGTCTGCTACTGAAGAGCTGTTGGGCCAGCTGTGGGCTCCGTCCTGGTCAGTGGTTTGATTTTTAACACAATGCTGTTTGCTTCTTCTGGGATGTTCCCTGACTCTTCCCTTGTCCCCACAATTCCTACATTTAGCTGAAGTCTAGGGAGAATGACTCCAGCGACTTCTGAAGATAGTGTTGATTCTCAAGAACACCCTCCTCACGTGGGTCACAGCCCCTTGGCTGTGACTAATGGCAGGTTCGGGACCCAGGAGGCCTCCTAGCCCTGCTGCTAGCAGGAGTGTGGTTCTCAGTAACACCTGCAGGACTTGTTCAAACATCAGTGCTGGGGCCCACCCACAATGTCTGATTCCAGAGGTCTGAGGTGAGGCCTGACAACTGGCTTCTCTAACAAACTCTCAAGTCAGGCTGGGCCTGCTGGTCCAGAGCACACTTTGAGAACCATCAATGTCTTTGCCCTTCAGAGGAACTCAAGACCGCGTTACCCCATTCAACCTTCTGAGCAGGGGGTTTCCCTGCAGAAGGTATGGGTCCTTGGCACCTGCTGCTTAATCTACGAGGAATGATGGAGGCTCTTCTGCCTCCTATCTCATCCCTCCTTTTCCTCGTTCTCTCCCCTTCTCATTGTTTCTGTCTTGCCCATCCATTTTCTGTCTTTCCCAACTATGGCTTTGTCTCTAGTTCTGGGTCTCTCCACACACACACGCACACACACACGCGCACGAGCACATGCACACACTTCCCCAGTGAGGAGCTGGCACTGACTTTGTAGAGTAAGCCCGCAGCCATCTGGAGATGCTGTGCCACCCTGACTGACATATGCTAAAATACAGGCGGGGAGAAAGACTCTGGGCAAAGAGACCAATTTGTTAATTTAATTGAGTCGCAAACAACCTGGAAGCCAACAGGGCTGGTAGGAAACTTATGCGATGTTCTCAGAACCAGCAGCAGTGTGGCCCAAGGGAGTCAGAGCTCTGCAGGCCCATCCCCAACCATGGGAGGCTGTGCCCAGCCTGTGCGCAGCCTGCAGGCAAGGCAGTGGGGTGCTCTGTGGGGGGCGTCAGGAGTAGTGGATGATGCTAATGACCCCCATCCCCTTTATGGGGCTGCTGCAACTTCCCCTATGTGGAGACCTGCTGGGGTGTGAGCACCACCTGGCTGGAAGCTGTCTCCCACCCCAAGCTCTGCCTGATTGACTTGGGAGAAAAGCTGGACCTCTTAGAATTTTTACCCAGAACTGAGAGGATTCTGGGATGAGGGGCTTTCATTATACAATTACTTTAGTCCCAGGCAAAACGGGACCATAGCTCACTGGGGCTACCTCAAGTTGAGCTAGGATTGCCATGCCTATGTTGCAGGGTGCCTCAGGATCAGGCTGAGGCTGTGTCCTTCCCAGCCACCAGTCCTAATGTCCCTGGATCCTGACAGCACTTGCCCAGTCAATCAATCCTTGTCTCAAGCTCTGCTTCTGGTGAACCCAGATGAGACTTTCATCTTCCACCCCATCATCACTACCATGAACAAACTGCAGATGGGAGAGGGCGCTTCAGCACATCACGTGGTTGTAACAAGGAATGTCAAAGGCAGCAAGAACAATAGGTATATATTGATTTCCAGGGGACCTTTACTTCACTGCGATACCCCTAACTCCAGCCAGTTGTCAAAGATTGTGTGCCTTAGCTGGGAACAATTCATCTTTCTCTATCTTTATGTTAGCCATTATCTATGGAGACTGTGCTGTTCTAAGATTTGTGAAGGAAAGGGAAGCGGGTGAGACACAGGCCCTGCTGTCCCATGTTGCTGTGTTGACAAGAGCTCACATGCAACATCTGAGACGGGCACACAGGGTAAAAGCCATTCAGAGATGGGATTTCCCAGGCTGAGTTCAGGCAAGGCTTTCCAGAAGAGGGACTGCAGCTAGGCTTTCCATGGATGCAGACTTATGGCAGGTGAAAAGGAGAGAGAGGTGACCCAGGAGGCCATAGCCAAAAGACTCAGGGTGTCCTGGGGAGTCTTGGAGGAGATGTTTTCTGGAGGCGAGTCTGCACGGTCTGCACAAAGATGGAGGATTTGGGGCTTGACTCACATTGAGGAGCCAGTGCCCTGTTCTACGGGCAGAAGAATGAGAGTGGCTCCCAGCAAAGCAGTCCTTCTGGAGAGAAAACAGATTGGGCCAAACCTCCTCAGGCAACGAGAGCATCACCTTCTCCCTGAAGGATATGGCTTTCTGATCAGGAGGTTCAGCCTGTCACACAGGGAGTTCAAGGTCTAGACAGGCCAGGCCTCTTCCCTTTCCTCACCTGCCCCACTGCCTGGGCAACCACAGAAAAGTGTGAGAACACTCACAAAGAATCAGAAGCAGGAGATGCTGTCTCCTTCCCTCCTCCCTCCATAACTCTCTCATCTCCTCAGACCCACATTCTGCTGACTCTAGTCTCTCCCCACCCCCCAGCCCCTGCCAGACACCACTATAGATGACTCTTCCCGAAACACCACTTCCAGCATGTCTCTCCCCATTGAGAGAGGACATTAGTGTCTCCCACTACCCTCGGGTTAAGATCTGCACTTCTCAGATTAGCTTTGAAAGCCCCTGACATTCCAGCCTCCCCTTCTCTCCTCTCCCTCTCTCCAGTTTAGCTTCTTCTCCATAGGCCAGAGCAGGCCAAGCAGGTCATGTCCCAAGCTACCTCATGGAAATTTGAGTCTTTGTTCAAATGTTTCTCTCTGCCGGAACACTTTGCTCCTTTTCTGGGCCTATCCAGTTCTACCCATTCTTCTCCATGCCTCCAAAATAGCTCCTCTTAGAGTGTCACCACAATGGGCTTGCCCCCTCTAACTTTTACAGCCTCTGTGTGGTCGATTGTCAGCCAAGATGGCTGCCAACACTCCAAAATGGCTGCCAACACAGTCCCATTCTAGGCTGACCATATGTACTGTTTTAAAGAGGATAGTACCGTTTATTTTCATATTTCCCAACAGTCAGTTTTGCCCTGTTTTTAATAAACCAGGGACGTGTGGAACGTGCGGCATAGGGGCAGCTGCGTTGCCCCAGGTCCAGCCTGTGGAGACCCCAAAAGCCCTGTCCCACTTTTTTCTCAAGAAAAGGTGGTCAGCCCGCCCCATTCATGCATGAACATGCTTCCCCTCCCATCAGAAGCTCCAGCATATTTGTCCTCCCCTAGGCATCCAGCTGGTCTCATGACTTCCTCTGACCTAGAACTCAGTGGGAGCAACCCTGTGACAATCCAGGCTTAGTCCTTAAGACACCTCCCACTTTCAGCCTTAGAGCCCCGAGAAACCGTGTAAAGAAGTCTGATTACCCTGCTGGAAAGAGAGACGGCAAGGACAGAGAAAGACTTGGCTGGGACCCAATAATCCAGCCGTGAAGTCAGCTTGGATCCTCCAGCCCCATCAAGAGGCTCCAACTGACACCATACAGAGCCGAGACAGGCTTTCCTGCTGAGTCCTGTCCAAATTGTAGAATCGTGAGCAAATAAGTGGTGTTTGGAGTTATCTTCCACTTTGCCTGGAATCCCGGCTCTGCTGTTTAACAAGAACTGCTTGCATTTAGAAGTGTTCACAGGGACCAGGCTTTATCCTGTGTACCTTACACTGATTGTCTCAGAAAGAGGGCGCCATGATTCTCCCCATCCCACAGTGAATTCAATGATATGCCCAGGTCCACAACTTGTAAGTGATAAAACTGGATCCCCCTAGTCCATCCGAGTTCAGAGTTCAGATTTCTAACGATGGCTTTCTAGTTATATGAGCTTTGTTGACTGTGAACAAGTATTTAACTTCTCCAGGCCTCCCTCTTCATGTTGGTGAAATATAGAGAGAAATATGGAACTGGTTGAGAATAGTAGTTTATGAAGATTAAATGAGGTGGCTTACACATGGGCTGAGCACTGAGCAATTGCTCATGACATATGGTTCCCCTTTGCCTAGTGTGATGTAGAAACAATTTTCCAGTCTCCTCGGAACAAATACTGTTGAAATTCTGAAACTTCAAACCCTAATCTATAAATAACAGTGCCAGGAGGCCCATCCACAAAACTTGCTGAGACCATAATACACCAGAAACTTTGTACATATCTATTGAACTAAAGATAGTAGTAGAAAAGAATATTGATAATGAAACAAAAACATGAGTAAGAGGGAAACGTTACTTATCTTAGTCATCTGTAAGTCATCTTATCAAGGGGTGGGATGATAAGGAAAGGACTTGTTAGCCTGGATACCAGGCTGGAGGGAACCCCGAGCACCGTATGCTGATGCAGGGAAAATGCTGTTGACTGTTAGGAAGCAAGGAGGAGAAGGGGTCCCAGCTGTGAGTCCCAGCCTTGACCTCCCTGCTCACCATTTCCCTGCCCCATAGAGGGTGGCTGGGAGGGTCAACTCGGAGGAGGTGCTGCGGCTTCAGTGTGGTCCAAACGATCATTGGTTCCCTTATACCTGCTCTGTGGGCACCCCTCTTCCTCTCTCACAGAGCCCCATACTCAGCGGTGGGCTCGACATAGAAAAATGATGGTTTAATGTCACATGATCCATATCTACATTGGTTGCTAAGTTACCTCTTTCCAGAACATACTTGGATTTCGTGTTTGTTCATTTGTGGCTTACTTCATAATAAGCTGTCTCTAATTTTTTTTTTTTTTTTTTACATTTTTGGTTAGTGGTTTGCGTCCATGAAAGAATTTCACACAATCGATCCATTTGTTGACAGATCATAGTTTATCTTTCTGCAGGGGTTGTTTTTACACCAATATTCTATAACCCTGCAACAGCCTTCCAGCTTTAAAAAGGGGACAGACCCTGGCTCAGTTGACCACCAAATGATCAGAGTTTAGCTCATCACTTTTCATGCTGAAAGTGTGTTGACAGTAGAAGAGATCGATTCACATAACGGAAGAGTTCACCACATTGAAGTGAATGAACTGCTACTGCACCTAGCAGCAGTGATGAGTCTTAACCGCAAAATGTTGGCGGAAAGAAAGTCAGATACAGAAGGAGACATAAGGCAGTGACTTGGTGATGCACTCTTGGGTTGGAAAGACATAAAGACACCTGAAGAAGGGATCACTGTGGGAGCTTCTGGGGTCTATACTATTTCTTTACCAGAAGGTGGTTACACATGGGTTTACTTTAGATTATACTGTTGAACCAAACATTCATGTGCTCTTAACACTGCAAAGCGTTGAAAAATAACTACCACATATACTAAATTGAGTAGTATTTGGACTTTATAAATTCTATTCCGTTTGCCAGTTGTAAACTTCCTGATTTATCATTTTATCATTTACCTTCTAGTTCAGCTTAGCTGACATCCACCCAACCACCCGATAAATCAGAAGCTGCAGGGTCCTGCTGGTATTTGCTGTGCAATAGGCATTGAGCTAAGTGATGTATCAGTCAGGGTTCAGCAGAGAAACAGAAGCAGTAGGACGTGTAGACACATACAAAGATGTGTTATAAGGAGTTGGCTCACATGATTAGGGAAGCTGGCAAGTTCAAAATCTGCAGGTTGCAGACGCAGAACTGATGATCCAGTTAAGAGTCCAACGTCTATCAGCTGTAGGAAATGAAGTCTGAAGACTGTCTGCTGGAGACTTCTCTTTTGTTCAGGGAGCAGGGAGCTCACTGTTTTGTTTTGTTCCATTCAAGCAACTGATTGGATGAGGCCCACCCACATTGCAGAGGGCAGTCTGCTTTGCTCTGAATCCAGTGATTTAACGGTTAATCTTAGCCCGCCACCCCCCCATCTTCACAAACACATGAAGAATGTTTGACAATATCTGGGCACATGATTCAGTCAAGATGAGACATAAAGTGTTGTTGGCTTCTCAGGGAGGTAAGGAGGAGAATGGGGTAAGTGTCATGAGTTGGTTATTTCAGGCCCCATTTTGGAGCATTACATTCCTTGCTTTGAGTTGGAATAACTGGTAAGCGACAGAGGCAGTTTACTCAAAATCAGGGTGTGTGACACCAGATACCAACATAAGCAAGAATTTTTTTTGTGGGGAGAGTATGGACCAATCCAAGAAAAATGATAGTATTTATGGAATATATACTTTTATCTAAAATGAAAATAACTGGAATGACTCTCAGGAAAATTATTTTTAAATATAATTACCTACATATTAATAATACAACTAATAATATGTAAAATATATAATTATATAAAAAAAAGGCATGCCCTGGTGGAGTATTGGTTAGGTCAGCTGCCTTGAGCTGAGTGCAGTCCACATACATACTAGGGACCGGGCTTCACATCCCAGGGCAGGGGAGAAAAACAACCAAGATGAACACCTAAGTAAAAATAAATAAAATGCTTCTTCCTCCTCTCTTCATGCCTGCCTGCCTACTCATCTTCATTACTGCCTGCACATTTGCTTTAAAAAATAACAAATAATAAAACAAAATGTCAGATCTGGGCATACTGGAAAGGAAGCAGCTCACTAGTATTGCACCCTGTGAGAGAAGCAGAGTGGACTGTGGACTGTACATTCCTGCCCTCTGGTACCCACCAGAAAGGTGACTGAGAACAAGCAGGCTTAATTTTACTTTTAAAATGTATTTTGATTAATGAAAACAAATCAAAACCCAAAAAGAAAAAAAAAATAAGAAAACAAGCAGGGGAATAAATAAAAATAAAATAAAATGAACAATAAACCACTTTTCACCATATAAATCCAAACTTCCTCCCTCCTCCCTCTGGCAATTTCAGCCCTGCTATCATAGTCCAAACATTTATTATATTTTACAGTTTATTTGCATTATTTCTTTGGATTCCAAATATAGGTGAAATCACCCAATAGTTATCTTTATCTTTTTAACTCACCTTACTCAGCACTATAACCTCGAGTTTTCTCTCTGTTACGGTGAATAGCAAAATTTCACCTTTTATACGACTGAGTAGTAGTCCATCGTGTATGCATACCAGAACTTCTTTGCCCATTCATCTGTCATTGTGTATTTAAGCTGTTTCTATATTTTGGCTATTAACAATTATGCTGCAATTCACATAAGGGTGCATATATCTCTTCAAGTTAATATTTTCATATTCTTTAGATAGATACCTAAATGTGGGATTACTGGAGAGTATGGTCATTTTTATTTTTTAATTTTTAAGGGATTTTCATACTGTTTTCCAAAATGGCTGCACCAACCTACTCTTCCACCAACAGTGCATGGGGCTCCTTTCTCTCCACATCCTGGCTGGACCAGACTTACTTTTGGATAGAAAAAGATGCAACTGAGTAGACCCATATTGCAGGAGACTTCAGGATGCTGTCCAAGATTTCCTTGGCTAATGGCTGTTCTTCTTCTTCTTATCTAATCTACTTTAAAAACATAAGGCAGATCTTTCCCTAGAGGGGGAAACTTATTATTAGCCAAACACTCAACTTTATCAACCTTGACTTGAGTCCTCTTCTATGAATAAAATACAATGAACTACGAAAAACAGCGAGAAGTAGGAGGGGAAGAGGAAGGAAGAGAGGAGGTGGAGAGATGGAAGAAAGAAGGGAATGGGGAGAAGAGACAGGGGAGATGCTTTCTGCAGAGAGGGGGGAGGACCAAGCTGGTTGGGGAGACTTGATTTTTAGAGAAAGGAAATTTAATGACATTAACAGGTCCAAAGTGGTGAAAATCAGGGGGGCAGGATAAGACAATGAAGACCCACAGGGGTATGTGCAGCTTCCCTGTAGAAGGAAGGAAGATGGCACCCACCGAGATGGAGCAAGGCAATTTGGGGGCCCCAGGGGAGGGGAGAAATGTGGTCAGTGGAGATGGTGGAGGGGATGTTGGAGGTGTTAATGAGGCCCGAGCCACCCTCCTGAAGGGCATATAGTCCCGTCTCTTCTTACATGTTGCATGCCAGAGGAAGGAACACGGGCTTTAGAGTGGCTTCCAAAAACTAATTTGAAATTCAGCTTAAAACAATGTTACATAACGCCACGTCACTATGAATGCCAATTTGTGTTTATGTGATGTGGTATTATGTAATAGTGCTGAAAAGAGGAAATTATTTTTCCTTTCTCAAGGTTGTAAAGGGAATGAAATATGGCTACAAGGATGTGAAGGTCCATGCACAAGAGTTGACTCCTTTCTTGTCCCATCTTGAGTGCAGCTTTGCCGCTTCAGTGTTAGTCACGGCTTCACGTCTGTAACTTTCTCTCCTGGGAAACCGGAAACTCCCGAGGGCAGGGGACGGGCACAGCAGACTGAGGAGCCTGGGGATCGACTGCAGGTGAAGTCATGGTGTTGCACTCTCTGTGACCTTGGGCACCTCATAATTGCCTCTCAGATCTCAGTTTTTCCTCATCTGTACAATGGGTTGATAGCACCTGCCATGGAGAGTAGCTGTGAGCATTAGGAAAAATGGATGTCCCATGCTTATGACTGTCCCCAGAGCTAAGCCTAGAGTATTAGACACTCGTGGACCTGAATTCTGTGAAGCTCAGTCCCCAGGTGAATCGGATTTCCAGCGCTTGCCAGTGAAAACCCCCAACCCCCACTTGGGTTGTGTAAACCTAAGTGATGAACTGTGACAGAGGGGTGGTCCAATAGCACAGCATCAGCAAGAAGGCGAGCCCTACCTCCCACCCTCTGTCCTCCAGGGAGAGGCCCTGAATGGCCATCGGAGGAAGAGCCCAGCCTGGGTGCAGCAGGCATGATTCAGGGACACCCCACAGAGACCGCCCTCCTGCTCTAGTCCTTTGGCTTTCAAATGCTCAGATTTGCTGGGAAATTAAAGCCTCCTTTGTGAGACTCCCCGGAGATGAAAGGGTGTCTAGAGGAGATGTTTAACTTTGTAATTAGTCTTTACCAGGCTCTGCCACAAGAGGTCTCAGCCTCAGTCCTCTGTCCCTGCACTTGGGAGTCAAGTCTTCCCAGAGGTGGCCAGGCCAGAGGGTCCCACACTTAAGGGGAAAGTGAGCGACTGCAGTCCTGCTCGGCCTCTGCACAGGCAGGAGCCTCTCCTGGGCTGTAAGGGGTCTACCCTCCCACCTCCGCTCCTCAAGACCCCTTCTTGGAAACTGACTCTGTGTCTAATGTGTCAGCTACAAGCATGCTTTGAAGAGCAGTCTTGCATCTCAGTATTGCTAGTCCACGATAATTTCTTGGAATTCCCTTTTCTAACAGGCAACTAAAGTGTAACACAAGCAAAAGTGCTCACCTTTCCAAATATTTGAGGCCTAGTGTCAAGTTGCCTTCCATTGAGGCTGTCCCCACCCACCCGCTATCGTAACGCAAAGTGCCCATTCCAGCATTCTTCCATCAACACCAGGTTTTACAAGTTTTTAAAGCTCTGAAATGAATAGTTTTGTTTGGATTTTGCTGCTGTGTTTTTCACTGGAGTGAAAGAGTCCCCTCATGAGAGATGGCTGGCGCCCATACACAGGACAAGATGGAGACACCGACCGCTAAGCGTTCAAGTTCCACTAAATTCTCCAAGACTTGACTTCCAAGGAGATGACACAGCAGCTGTACTTGTCAGCTGTGCCTTTTCAATCCACGTGTTTGGACTGAACCAGAGAGAGATGGAGGCTCTGGGGTGAGGGACTGGGGTCTCTGTAGGGAGGAGAGGGCCTAGGAGCCCCTGGGCAGAACCAACAGAAGAGTGACATTTGGTGACCATGGTTCCCACCAGGAACAAGAATGGACAATAGCAGGACTTGGGGGAGAAGAGGACAAGCTATTAACAAGCAAATTAAGACCAGACAAGAGAGATGAATCAGAAGTAATAACCGCCCTGGATGCAGGGCATCTGCCTCACCCCAGGTTTCACAGTCATTTCCTTCAAGTTGCTAATCTTCTCTGAGAGCTTCCCTTCAAGCTTCTGGAAGCAATGAATAAAGGGATGGCTAAGCCGCACGGTTGTGGCCGCGATGTTTTCTGCATGGCCGCGCACACGTCTCCGTGCCTCGTTGATTCTGGCTTGAAAGTGTACCTGCTGCACAGTTACAGGCTTTTAGAGTTGGAAGGAATCAAGACAACATTTAGCCCACCTGTCATTTTATAGAAATAAGGCAGCTCAGGGTTGGTGAGGTAATATGCTATCTCCTCAGTTTACACATCAAAAAACTGGCAGAGCAGAGACTAAAGCTCAGGACTCTGGTTCTCAACGTAATGACATTCCTACTCGTTGGTGGCCATTTGCTCACGCCAGTATTTGCTAAACTTACTTCATGGAGAGTAACAGAAAGAAAGAATATAGACAACAAGACTAAGAAGTGACATGAATAGTTTTACTCTCTTTCCCGGGTGGGAGACTTCATGCAAAGGCACATATGTGTAGGGGGATCAGACAGATAGCTCTACTGGGGTGTGAGTGACCTAGGATGAACGATGAAGCCCTCTTTCCTTATCTGCCATATGGGGTTGACGATCCTAACTCACAGGTGTGGTAAGTTAGCAGAGAGCTTGGCACATAGTACTTAGCCGATAACAGCTATTTCACTATACAAACGTTTTCTCCCTCTGCCTCCCTTCTTCCCCCTCCTCCTCCCCTTTTCCCTCCCCCTCCTTTGCCTCTCCCCTCCTCCCCCCCTTTCTCCTCCCCTCCTGTTCCTCTCACCTCCTCCTTCTCCCTTTTCCTCTCCCCCTCCTTTCCCTCTCACCTCCTCCCCCTCCTCCAACCCCTTCAAAGGAGGTACTGAGAAAGTATCAGTTGCTTCTTAGTATGAGTTGAAGAAGAAATTTTGTCTTTCAGGGGATATTCTTTGTACCAGCTGCCCCAGGAGAAACAGTACACAGTCATCAGTTACTAAACGATGGAGATACGTTCAGAGAAAGGCGTCAGGAGGGGATTCTGTCGCTGTGAACTGTCAGAGTGCAGTTACACAAACCTAGAGGGCATCGCCTACGAGGCCCATCATTGACCAAATATCATTAAGTGGTGCAAGACTACAGCACCTTTTTTGTGACTGGATCAGCGCTACCTGTCCTGGGGAGACGGGGAGTTTGCACAGGGGTCATGGCTAGAAGCAAGAGGCGCTTACTCACTCATCACTTGAACTTAGAGGTGGCAGAGAAGATGTAGGTGGAAAGTCCTCACCCCGCTTCTCTGGCAGAGATGTTAGGCTACAAAATAATAGCTGAGTTCAGGGAAGTGTAAATAGTAGGAGCAGCACCGCTGGAGCAGACCCCAGGATCTGTGGTCTGTGGTGACAATGCCTGTTACCTTAGTGATACAATTAACATGGATACTGTTGCAATATTGACCTAGCAGCCACTGAGCCATGCAGGAGTAGTGACCAGCCTCTCTCCCCCATGGCCACAAGGGAAGCAGCACTCAGTTCTTTGCCTGGTGTTTGCAATCTGGGTTGAGCCCTTTGGAATAAGGAAGCCCGGGCGAGCCTGGGCAGAGAGAAAGGTCTGTGGAGGGATGTGCGGGACTGTCTCCAACTTTGCACAGTAGTAACTGGCCGTTTAATTATTTTGAAACATAAAAAGGTCTTCGTACACAAAGTTGGTCTTAAGGCTGTTAATCCAGATCCAGGAAAACATCCATCCACAATGGCATTCAGACACTGCCAGCCGTTGTCCTCCATAGTTGCAAACTGAATATATCATATGCAAGTAACATTTTTTGTTTCACAAAGCTCCTTTGCTTTAGTTAACAATTACGATGAGGGCAATAAACACATTTCTGGGCACTTTATCAGATTCTGTATAAACTGCTCATGAAATGCATTCTCTGAAATGCATCATAATTGGCTATAAACAGACATTTTACCAGGTTTACACATACGTAGATGAAAAAGCGAGGGTCCGAGAGAGGACTGGCAACGGTCACACAGCTGGCGGTGGTGGAGTTAAGATTTCCATACATGTGACTGACCCTAACATTCTGCCTTTAAAAGTGTTATTTACCCAACACACACGACTTCCTTCTTGTGTTCACTGGCGCCTCGACCAACAGCTGGGATTTTTTCAGCCTGTATTTCATGCTTGTTGTTATTATCATGCTTCGTATCAATTGCAAAATCATAAATTATTTGCTTTTTCATATATTTATGACATGTTTACTTGTATCTTGAGTGTCTTTTCCCACCAGACTGAAAGTCTCTTTGAGTGCCTGCTACCAAGTAGGAGCTTAATAATAGTGGAAGAGAAAAATGAGTGTTATTCTTGGTTTATTCCCCACGTAATTAGCATTCCGGGTTTTCCAGAAGGGAGTTCGTTTCTGCTGCTTCCTGCGTCCAGCCTGGAGGTCTGAGAGGCCAAGAAACCAGAGTGAGGCTGTGGGGTGAGCCGGGCTGGCCTCCTCAGCACACAGCTTCACCTCCGATTTCCCACACCAAGGCCTGCGCCCATCATGTCCATGCCATCCTCTCTCATATTTGGCTACTCACAGTTCTACTTTTTCTAAAGGACATTCCCCAACCCAGTTTCCCTGCCCCTGCTACCTGGCCGGCAGAGAGGCTCTCTGTTAGGGAGGTCCCAAAGCCCTTGCTCTATTACCCCCTGCCCTAGGGACGCCGAGTGTCTATTACCCCCTGTCCTCGGGACGCCGAGTGTCTACTATCCCCTGCCCTCAGGACCAGGGCATCATCAGGTGAAGGAAGGACTGGAAGGGTCTGGAACATCACTCAGATCACAAGTGTTCTGGGCCTCAGGCTTCCAGGGAGATGCCTCAGGGAGCCCCTTTCGGGAAAGGGACAGGATGGGTCCTGGCTTTACTGAATCAAGATACTCTGATTTTGTCCGCAGTATGTTATTTTGTTTGAAAAAAAAGATATTAACTGCTTAAAAAAAAAGAAAGCAGCTACTCCATTCTTACCTCCTGCTTTTTTACAGACAAGAAAACTCTAACTCCTGGGTTCCTTCCATGCAATAGACTTTTGCTCAGCCGTTTCCAATCTCAAGGCCTTTTCTCCTGCTCTCCTTGAACTTAGCTCTGTGTGGTCACATGACTAAGTTCTCACTGATAGGACTGTGTGCAGTGACATGGACTATTTGATGTCGTTGGCCTACAAGGAAATCGCTTCCCCTGGCTTCCTCTCCATGTTTGGGTGCTAGGTCCCACAGGGGTTCAGCTTTGACCACACCTGTACAGAGAGCCCCTGGGCAGGAGTCCCCAACTCTTCTGTGCTATGGATTCCCTTGGCAGTCCAGTGCAGCCTACGGGCTTTACTGGGAGAGTTTCTTTAAATGCTTAAAATAAAATACAGCTGTGTAATCACAGCAGCCACCAATTGTATTGAAATGTGGATGTCAAAATAACTTAAAAAACCACACATTTGTGACATAATCAAAATGTGCTTCTTTACCGTTATGTAATATAATCTAGCAGAGGGACAGGTAACAACAGTCGTTTTGAAATAATAATGAACGTTAAATGAGAGTTTGAGGCATTAGCGACACTGTCACATGATAAGAAAATCTATCTGCTTTCTATGGGCAACAGTCCCTGGTCCTGCTATTATTACAGTCGTTTATTGCCACATTTATAATGGAAGGAAATGCCAAATTTCCTTTAGGAATTTTTGAAAATACAGATGAAGTTTTTTTATATTGAAGTTCACAAATATCTTGAATTCTGTCTGTGGTCTTCAGGTTGAGACCCTCTGCCGTACGAGATGGTACAGCAAGAGATGGACTAAACTATGGTCCCTGAATGTCCATGTTGGGCAGAACTGCCCCCAGTCTGGACCACTGACCTCTGGACACTCACGGGGGAGAGAGAAGCCTATCACGCATGAGCCACTGCAATGGAGGGTCTCTTTGTTGGAGCAGCTTGGTCTGTGCCCTAACTACTACGTCCAGGGGAAAACGGCGGGTGGAGTTTTGTGTTTTATGCATGTCTGCCTTCTCTTAGTGGCTCTTCTCTTTCCTAGGATCAGGATAATGTAGAGAGTAGATGTTCAGCTAATAGGTGCTGAATTAACATAAATCTGTATCGTTGAGTCCAAAACACTAGAAAAGCAGAGGTCAGCAAACCGTGGGGCTCTGGACGGTGACGTTCTGTGTTGAGACCCTGATTCTGCCATCTGCGGGCTGAGCCAATGAGTAACTGTTTCCACTTTCTGAGCCTCAGTTATGTCATTTGTTAAAAGGGGTAATAATTTCTTGAAGCGCCCCAAGACCAGTCAGGTAGACTGATGGTCCGGTGAACTCCACATCGCTGCCCCTCAGTAAGTCAGGCTTGGAGTCCTTTGGAGTGGGGTGTCAGCACTTCTTAATGTGATTCTCTGCTGTCTCTGCCTGGCATCTCTGCAGAATGACTTGGGGGGCGAGGTGGGGTGGGGGCATCCACGCGTTCTCGATCCTGCTCTCACTGCTCAGTAACAACAGCGCCTACCCAGTTCTGGGCACTTCCTCCGTGCCAGACATCGCCTCGTCTTTTGGCCAGTCATCACCCTAGCTGAAGACATTAGCGTTCTGCCTATTTTTGAAAGAAACCAAGATTCTGAGAGGCCAAGTAACTTGTCTACATTCTCGAGTGTCTGATCCAGGATTTGAACTCAATACTAGGATTTGTCACCTGGATGCATGAGTCACGTTTGCGTGCATGCATGTGTGTGTAAAGGGGGAGGTGTATGTGAGACCCCTGGGCTGAGAAAGACAAGCAGAGTGAGCCGCAGCTGGAAGGGGCCCCGGCGGGGCCAGGGGAGGGATTCCAAGGTGGGGACCACAGAGCAGTTGCTCCACCACTTCTTTGCCACATCAAGACTATTCTCTAGTTCCCCCAGGGCTGAGCCCTCTTTGCCCCTTGCTCCTGTTTCCAGCCTCCCGGCCTGCTGGGTGCCATCCTCAGCTCACCTGACTTCCTCTCCTCTTCCAGATCATTCCACTTCCTCTGACCCTGCTCAGTGCTCTGTGGCCTGGGCAAGGGCATGAAAATGGCAGTGGCATTCCAGCAGGGCTGAGCTCACCGTGCTGGGGAGAACAGGCTGCAAGGGGAGGTCAGTCTTCTCACTTGCGGGCGTCACTTGAGGACTTGGTTGGCAGATACTACAAGCTGGAAATGCCCGATGAGGTCACTGTGCCCAGACCCTGGGGGCTGGGTTCCAAGGACTTCCTGGGTGGCAGACACATCCTGCCACCTCCCTTTGGAGAGGCAGAGCAAGCAGGTCCAGGCTAGAAAGTCTGCTTGACCTTTTCCTTCTCCTCACTGTGGCCCCACCCTGGCCCCTGGGAGGGAAGGGCAGCACCCCGCCTTCCTGCTGGGTGGCTCCAGTTCCCCCAGGCTCTGAGAACAGCCCTGCAGGACTGCACCTCTGAGGGTCCCTGGAGCGAGTCTACCGGTGCAGGGGGTGAGGATGAACAGGGAGGAGGCGCGAGAAATGCAGTCATTCCTGTTGCTGTGAGAAGCTGCTGCGTGGGGAACGGGGGAGACTTCAAACCTGGAACTGGTGCTGCTCACCAGGAGGACTCCCCAAGCCCTTCTCTGGGTCTCAGTCCGTTCATCTGTCCAAGGAGCACGCTGACCTAGACGGAGGCACTGAACTTTCTGGGAGTGCGGTGTCCACAGAGCTCACAGGCAAAACTGGCAACAGGGTTCAGGGCCACAGGTTGATACTTTTTCTGATGCTACCCTGGGTTCCCAGGGAGGCTGGGTCTTTAAAGGCCTGACCCACCTGACAACCTCTGTGTATTTGACGGTCACCAGGAAATGACACAGAAGGCCCTGGCGTGGTGCCCAGAAACCCTGCGGCTCCAGGAGCCCAGCCTCTGGGACATGCACCAGAGTGCGTCTCAGAAGAGCTAGTGTGGAGGCAGCACCTCTAAAGGGCCCGACCAGGCCCCGGGCAAGAGGGAGCATGGGATCCAGAGGCCACCCAGTTCCAGCCCCACTGATAGCCTTGTGGTGGACAAGATGGGCACCGCAGTGTCGAGGCCCGAGGCGGCCCAGGCCAGGCAATGATCTCTGATCTTGCTGTGCTCACAATAACTCCAACTCTGCAAAGAACTTGTGCCCTGCAGCGGCAGGCAGCCCGGCTACAACAGGAAGAGTGGAAACTGAAGTAACAGAGCAATTAAAAAGCTATGCAAAATCACCAGCTCACTGACCAATATTTCAAAGAATGCAAAAATGCAAACGATAACATTCTAAAGTTTTCAGCTTCCACAGCGATCTACTAGGTCAAGTAAAGGCCCCCAGGCCAGGCACACCAGGCCCTCTCCCTCACCCCTGTATCATTTAGCCTGCAGAAGAGCAGTTTATGCTGGGAGACTACTTCAGAGTTAGCAAAAGTGCTCACAGGCATTGAACTCTTGAGGGCCAATTGCAGTCTACATCAGAGGTTTCTGAGAACAGGTTTCTGGAGTGATCTTCATCTGATACACCAATAATTACCTCCATTTTTCTTTTTTTTTAAAGAAGCATTAAGAAGGAAGGAAGGGAGGAAAGGAGGGAGGGGGGAAGGAATAAGGAAAATCTTATATAAATAGTTGTTTATTATTTCAGCTTTTCCTCCCAGCCCCCGGTCATGAATGCCAGTCCCTAAGCTTTACATAGTCCACATGCCAATGTCTTAGCTGCCTGAGCCACAAGGACACACCCAATCACCCCCATTTTTTTTTGGTGAAGACACAACTCCTGAATCCCTAGTTTTCTAGCTGAAAGGCGCAGGCTTGACCTTGCCACCCAGGTGCTGCTCAAGAAAGCTATGAAGCTAAAAAACAAGTCATATGTCTATAATAGGGGTCAGTGATCAATGGTCTAGAGGTTAAAGGCAGCTCCCTGGTTTTTTTTGTTTTTTCTGTTTTTGTAAATGAAGTTTTATTGGAACACTGCCTGTTCATTCATGTTTTTGGTAGTTGCTTGCTCTCCCCCCTCAGAGGGGATTAGTTTAGCAGAGGCTTTATAGCCTCCAACGGCTAAAGCATTTACTGCCTGGTCTTTCATAGAAAAAAAGATCTAGAATATAGAAATCAAGATGAATTTCCCCAAGAAAAGAGGTCATTAAGGAGGTTATTTTTTAACCAAAATGCTGATATGTTTAGATTGACAGACATGATGCAAACAACTACGAGCAGCTGTATTAATCCACTGATAATAACCCTCTGCGAGAGTTCCGTCCAAAGCTTTCAAGAGATACGTTGGTCAGTTGTAATTGTAGGAAATAGCCAGCTGAGGAAAAGGGCTGTGTTTGAACTAGAAGCTGGGATGTGGGGGGCGGGAGAGCAACTCAGGACAGTGGAAACTCCATCAGCGCCCTGGACGGAAATGCTGGCCCCAGGATGTCCTGTGGACAATAATGTGGGCAGAGATGGTAGGGCTGGTGAAGATGGGATCCTGCGGCCAAAGGCTGTGTAGAAAGGAATGAGTTCACATCCTTTCCAACAGATTCCTGGGGTCCCAGGCAATGAGAGACGGTGTGTGTGTCTCTGGACTGAAGTGATTGTCCTCCTGGGGTCACCCTGTAGGAGTGTCATTTTCTAGGGAAAAGGTGGGTACGACCCCCACTGGCATCTGGGTCATGGGGCAAAGATGAACCCGCCTAGATAGCAGACCACACAGCCTGCGTGTCTGAAGCAGAAGGTCTAGAACAGAAGGGTCTGCATTTGTTTCTTCTCCACGGTCCGTGACCCCAGGCAGCTCTCACTGCGTGTTCCAGCCGATCTCAGTTCAGAACGAGGATTAAGGCTGGGTCCCTTGCCCACTTTGGGGCTACAGAATCCAAGCTGGAGTGGCAGCACCCATGATGTATCCTCGGGGCTTCTCCTGCCCGCCCCCGCCCCTGCCCCCTGCCAATGCTGGCAACTCTGCCCTTTTCGGGGGGAGGGTAGTAAGTGGCATTTCCCTCCTCCTGCTGATGAGGGGATGCTGAGCAAGGATAGCCTCTGAGGTCAAGAGATGATGAGGACCTAAGGACATAGGGTATGTGACAGGGTCCTGGACAGGGGAGTCCCCTTGTTGTTTTTTTTGGGGGGGGCTCCTCTTTCGCGCTTCTCTGCACCTCCACTCACTTGGTCCATATCCCAGGCCTCCGAGGTGGGTGTGCGGGGGCCCTGGCTCTCCCTCTCTCCCCCTCAAAGAGTCCGGAGTTGGAGCTCCACCAGCTGCTCCTTAGGCCAGAGCTTCGGGGCTGGGGGCGATCGTCCCGGTGGGTGCGATGGTACAGCGCCCCCTCCCTCCCTGCTTGCCCGCCCAACTAGTAACGTCCAACAGCGGTTTCCAGGATGACTCTTCCTTTAATTTGCGGACGTTGTTCCTTCCGACCCGACGTACCTCGGCGCTTCGCCGCGGGGCCCCAGGGTGCCCCGAACTGCCCCCGGGCCCGCCCCCAGGACGCCCCGCCGGGCTGGACCCGCCCCGCCCCCGCCGCGGGCTTTGTTCCCCGCAAGTCGCAGCTGCGCCCGGAGGCCACACGGGGGCGCGGCGGGGCTGGCGGCGGCCGGCGGGACCCGCCTCCGTCCCAGGTCCCTTCGCCGTCACCGCCTTTCTCCTTCGCCTCGCGCGCCCCACCTCCGCCGAACCCGGCTCTGCGCGCCGCGCGCCCGGGCTGCCCCCGCGGAGGCCGGGCAGCCGAGCGCCTCGAAGGGTCGAGTCCCATTCCGGGCCGTCCGCTTTGGGCGGAGCAGCCTCCTCCCCAGGCCTCGCGGGAAAGCCCAGCGGGGCTCGTGCCTGAGCGCCAGGGTCGGGGGTGGCCTCGCCGGCCCCGCCCGAGACCCCACGCGCCGCCTCCTTGCTGTGTCTGCGACCTGCGGGGGGAGGTTTCTTCCACACGCACGTGGATAGTCTGTGCATGTTTACAAGTGCGTTGCAGGCGCTCAGTAAGGCCTGCTTGTGGAGTGGGTGAGCTCATCTAGGTGATGCTGCGCTCGTGCCAAGTTTCAAAAATGAATCAGCTGTATTTGGGCGGGCCGTCTTTCTTTTTATTTGTTTCCTTGCTTAACTTCATTAATTTTTTATTGTAGAAATTATTCTACACATTAAAATAACTTCCTCTGTATAGGTTGCACTTTCCTGAGATTATATGTCAGCGCACCCTGCCCGCCACCAAATCAGCAAGTGTTCTTTCCCGTTTCCAGTGGGCTCCGCCACCATTTGTGGGTGCAATTTTAAGATCCTAGCAAAATTACGCAGACAGTTCAGGATGTGTCCTTATACCTCGATGTCCCCACATATCAGCACAGCCTCCCTGGCCACTGCAGTCACACCCCACCAGGGGTTTATTTGTCACAATGGCTGAGACCCTGCGGACAGGTCATTGTCACCCAAAGTTGTCCCCCGCGTTTGGACTCACTCTTGCTCTGTAGTGGTACATCCACCCAAGAGGTAGGAACTCTCCCTGTTTACCTTTGAAGAAGCCCAGCCTCAGAGGTGTCCCCAGGGCCTACTCAGCTGACTGGCAGCAGGGCCACTAGGTTCCAGGCCTCTGCTCTGGGACACACTCCCGAACAATAAGGCCGGTGGTGACTTGACAGCAGAGAGGGAGGAAGCTCATGGCCAGAGTGCTGTCTCACCCTGGCCAGCAAACAGACCTGCTTCCAGGGGATGCCACTCAGGAGACCCTCACCTATCTGGGTATTCCTGCAGGCAGGAAATGGAAATGCGGTGTCAACATTCGAGTTCCCGAGTTTTAGTGGTAAAATTTATTGTCAGAACACAAGGTCTTCTTTGGGCAAAGCTAGTCCTTGGCTAGGACCTTGTCCCTGGCACCCCCAGAAACCAGGGTACTGCAACCAGTACAGCCTTAGCTCAGGTAAGTGAGGCTTCTGCCCTGAGCCCCGAAATCCATGTGATGGCTTCAGATTGAAGTTTTGCTTCGAGGAGAGGTGTGCCGCTGGCTGGTCTGGCCCTCATAGTAGTGGAGTAGCACACGAGTGGGCATCCCTGGCCAGAAATCTGCCCCTTCTTTAATTCTGAGAGCTAGTGTGGACTCAGCCTGCAGTCCAAGCTCCATCCCCAGCCCACGTCTCCATGGGAATTCTCAGACCGAGGTGTGCACAAGGGTGGGGCGTGAACCAGGCGCCCGGCCCACGGGAAGACGACCTGCAGAGGCCCTAGAGGGGGTTTTGGGCATCTGGACAGGATCCTGGCTGCTTAAAGCCCTCTCTAGGAGGAACGTTCCCTTGATGACCTGATTGGTTTACAGAATTTAGTGAGTTCAAAAACAGGATAGCTAGTTACGTGTGAATTTCAGATGAATAACACTTTTTTAGTATAAGTATGTCCAAAATGCACACCTAACTAAAACATTTGCTGCTCAACTGAAATTCAACTTTAATTTGGTGTCCTGTGTTTATCTGCCGATCATACCTACGGACTCCTAACCCATAGGGAGAGACACAGCAGAAGTCCGGGAGCGCCCCGCTAAAGCATGGGGCCTGGGTCGCCCGAGAGCTAAGCTTGTACTGGCCGCAGCGCCCGGGTTCTGGAGGCGTGGGCGGGAAGGTCACTGTCAAGGGCTACCTTCGCTCAGCATGTAGTTTGACAAATTCTACCTTTGAAGCCTCTGGGATACATGTGTGTTGGCTGGAGGGTCGAGAGGGGGCAGATAATGAGGGGACAGCAAAGGGGACTTGCAGCTATGGCTCCAGTCACTGTCCCCTGAAGAGGCTTGGAGAAGGAGGAAGCTCCAGGGACAGTTAGGGAGGAGAGGAGGAGAAAACTGACAAAATCCTGGACCTGTGGCTGGTGAGAAAGCCCTTGTGTGACCCGCTTTCCCAGCTGCAATGTCCCTTTGACTGAAGTTAGTGTCCTGAGCAGGCTCATGAAGGAAACCAGGCAGGACTTGATGGGCAGATGGCCTGCTGAGCACAGCAGAGGGTGGTCTCACTCCTGGTTTGGAGTCGGGGCTGCGACTGGACCTGGGTCCACCAGCCGTGTGGGACTGGCAGTGAGAGGAGCAGTCTTCAGAAGGAGAGGACAGACAGAGAGGTGCTGGACAGTGGGAAGGCCAAGACTAGTGCTCTGAAACTCTTGTGCGAAGGACTGACCGGAACATTTGTGAAGCTGAGTTCTGGTCTACCTAGTGGCGTAGAAAGAGACTTTCTAGAAGAGAGAGCCATTGTTCTCAGGGCAGGATCCTGGACAAGTCTTGAACAGACAGGAATTCTCGTAAGCCACTCCCCAGCTGGCCAGGTGTGTCCTCACCTGATGACTGGAGGTAGCTTTGTGGAGCTGTCCTGAGCATCAAGGGAAGTCACACATGAAAGCAACTTGCAAATGGAAAAGTGCTTTGCATGTAAAGGCGGCGTTTGTTATGAAGTCAGTGTGCATTGGGCCCTTCCTGGAAACCAGGCCCAGTGTCAGTCTGAGAACTGGAATGGTTCCCAAGAGACTCAGGCCTGCTGGGGAAGACAGGCTTGAGACCAGGTCACAGAGGTGTGGACAAGTTCCCTCAAGGGGATCAGAGGAGGGACATGGTCCCTGTTCCCGGTTCCCTGGAGGTGAGGAGTGGCTTCTGGAGGAGGTGGTGCTGTGCTGTCTTAACTGGAGGCCTTGTTGCCAGATGGAGGAGGGTGAGGCAGGGCGTCAGCCTGAGGAGCAGAAGGGGAGGCTGAGGGCCTAGGAACCTGGGTGGGAGTTGCCAAATGCAGAGGCCCCAGAAGTCCCTGCACCCAGGCCGGAGTGTTTCCTGTGGGCAGGGAGGAAGCAGGGAAAGCAACCAACAGCGTGGGAGTCTGAACCATCACTCTGGTTGCTCCTGAAGTCAAGGTTTAGAGACTGATGCTGGGAGGGGAGACCGGAGAGGGCGGTACCGCTTCCAGGCCCAGGTGAGCAAGAGGAGGGCCTCACTGGAGGCAGGGAGTGGCAACAGCTTCCCTCCATGTTGGAATCAGACTCCGGAGAACGCGGCGCTGACCACTGAAGTCCCTGTGCTGGGGCACTTGAGAACCCCTTGTCCCTGAGCTCATCCCTGCAGCCTGGGCCTGGGAAGTCTGCCCTCCTGACAGACAACTCCTGTTTCCCCAGCCACTGTCTGTGTGTCTAGTGAAGTGCTTTTGTTTGTTTTCAGTTGTTTTCTTGTGTGTTACCAAAAACACTGGGAAATTATTTTTTAGACCAGATGTTGTGGCCATTTTCATCTCCTCTTCCTCTTTCTCCTTCTGTCTTTCTGCCTGTCCCTCCTGTGTAATCACAGTTTACACACCTGTTCTGCCACTGGCTTGCTTCCAGTTTCTGAGAGCTGGGAATCCTGCTCTTTATGAGAGCGCACGTGGACGCAGCCTGCTGGACCGCAGCTAGGAGTGGACGTGCGAGCTATGGGGCCCGCGGGCGTCCACTTCAGTCGGCATTGCCCATTTTCCAAAGTGTTTGCATCAGTTTGCATTCCCACAGTAGTGCGTTCGAGCTGCCCACACCTTCACCAGCACTTGGTATTGTCGGCTGAGACTTTCAGCCGTCCTGGTGCCTGTGTGGTGGGATTTCGTGGTGGGTTAATTTGTGTTATTCTGATACTCAAAATATTTTGAACACATTTTTCCCTATGTTTATGGGCCGTTTTGCTGTCATCTCTAGTAAGGTGGGCTGTTCAAGTCTCTTGTTCACTTTTCTGATGAGTTGCTTGTCCCTTTAATATTCTAATTCAAGCCCCTTGTGTCTTACATGTGTAGCGAATATCTCTTTCTCTGTGACTGCTCTCCACTCTCTTAATGCCACCTGTTGATAAACAGGAGTTCCGTGTTTTAATATATTCCAATGAATGTCTTTTCCTTTATGGTTAAAGCCTTTAATAGCATGCTTAAAAATATTTTATAAAAGTATTTTCCTATGTTTATCACACAAAAGCTTTATTGCAGTCATGCCCTGGTGGAGCAGTGGATAAATCTGCAGCCCCTGGCCCAGTGCTGTCCACATACATCCCAAGGATCTGGGGGTTCATGTCCCAGGGTGAGGGTGTGTGCGTGAACAACTAAAGTAAGTAAAATGCTGCTTCTTCCTTTCTTTTTCTGCCTTCCTCTGCTTGCCTTCATTCTCACCTGCAACTTACCTTTTAAAACAATAGGCCTTATTTATTTTGCCTTTCACAATTTTTTCCCTTTTAATCTTGTTTCATTAGTTTACAATATTCTATAGTCTTTCACATTTAGACCTGCAATTCACCTGGAATTGAGCTTTTGGGTTTTTTTTAATTTTTTTTATTTTTTTAGGTAAGGTCAAATTTTATTTTATTCTTAAAATATGGATATCCATGTACCCAACTCCATATATTAAAAAACTTTGCTCACTGCTCTGTAATACACCGTTGTTCTCAATCAAGTGTGTATGTAGGTCTTTTCTGGAGTCTATTCTGTTCCACTGATCTCTTTTCTATCTTTGCACATGAGAGGCAGAGCACCCCACCTTCCAGCAGCTCCAAGGGCTGGTCCTGGGGGTCATGAAAAGCTTCAGAAAACCAGGGCCTCGGCTTGATTTAAAAACACAGTAACTAGTTACTAACCTGATAAAGTTCGGTGTATTTTATTTGGAATCATATATGTGACTTGTGAGCACACCTTATCCCTAAGAATTCTGTTCATGGAACTTGTGGTTTTGAGAGAAGACACTGGATCCCTGCTGAGGGGCACCCACCCTGGCTTCCGCACCACTTACTGGTCCCTCATTCTTACAAGGCTGTCTCCACAGCATGCCCGATTTCTGAGCTCTTGGCCTTCCTGCAGAAATCAAGGTACATTGACTCTGGTCATGGAAATTTAGTTTCCATACAACATGGAACCAGATGTGTGCACCTACTTAGCCTCCCTCGAGTGTTCACTTCGAAGGCACTTCTTATCAAACTCCACTCCAGGGCCCATTTCTCCGCTTTCTCACTCTTCCACATGAGGAGGTTGGGGATAGAGAGGATGGTCACCCCAGAGAAAGCCAATTGTCTGTTGTCTGCGCATCCCCACCAGACCCTGTCCTGTATGCAAATGTTCACTGACCTGTCTCCAGAGAGTTAACCTATCCATACAGACAGCAAAGTGAAAACGAAGTGTGACAGAGAGACTGTACAAGAGTTTGCTGTGAGCCTGCAATCAAGACAGCACCCATGAAAATGAAGCTTTTGCAGAGATAGCCACATAGGCGAGTCTAAGCCACAGCGATAACACAGGCACGCACAGGCGTAGGGGTATGTGTGTCCGTAGGCCTGCATGAATGTACACTTGAGAGAAGAATAGTTAGCAGATTTTCCCATATTGGAGACAAAAGTGTAAGTAGTAAGAGTTCTTTATACATTCTAGATACAAATTCCTTACTATACAAATTATGCATTTTTTAAAAAAGCAGAAGCAATTTTCTGTGCTGCTGGTAATTGAATGATGTCTCCAGTGAGTTAGTTCCGTCCCAGAGTGGAGTCATTCTCAATCATATTAATATCAGACAACCTAGGATTGTGCGCATCCGGTGTGTTGGGAAGTCTTCAGCCTGGAAAGACGTGAAGAAGGCCTTTGGTTGGGAAATTGGGCCCCTTTCAAATGCTCCTTGGAACAGAAGCATGGAATCTTGCAGTATGAGAATGGAAAGGAATCATTTTGTCCACCCCTTCATTTTCCAGATGATGAAACACAGATGGTTACACAGAGCATCAGGGTCGAGGAAGGGTGGGAAACCAGCCTCCTGATTTCTGTAATCCTATGAGGCTCTCCTTATCAGCGGTTAAAAAAGGGATTTGAACTAATCAATGATGAAGGGAACTTACAAAACCCCCAATGATAAATAAGTGGATTTGCAATAGAGAACGCTAAAGCAAGGGTGGACCCCTTTATCAGCATCAGAAGTCATGACGTGTCTTTCTCCTATAAACAGATGAGGGTAATGGAATGTGACCTCTGCTTCAGACCAGGCAGAGGGACTGGAGGTGGCCTCTGTCACTTTTTGGCGATCCTGTAATCAGGAAGAACCCTCCCATGAGTGAATATTAGTGAGTTAAAGCTAAGAAGACCAGGAACATCCTTCTTCTGTCTCTTGGCAGCTAAAGTTGGGGTGTAGCCTTGGCCATTTGGAGGTTTCTGACTGGGGCTTTGCATCTGGAGTGTCGTCCAGGTGTGGAAATCTTCATGGAGTGGCGCTTCTTGAACTCATGGGGCTGTGAGACCCTTGGCCCGTCATGCTCATGTCCTGCCTCTGTGGGTTCCTGCCTGTTTCCTGAAGCTGGCTCTCAACTTATGGTCAGTCCTCTGAGGAGCTCCAACATCATTGAAATGGCTCCCCTCTCTGCTTCATTGCTGGCCTCCCGGGTGTGCATGTGAGAACCTTGGCTGACGCCTTCAAACGAGAATGAATAGCCTGACCCAGCCTGTATTGCCTTGTTATCCCCTTTTGTGATGTATGTTTCCCTATGGAGTTCTTTGATGCTAAAATACAATAAAGTTGGAGGCTGTGGTTACATTTTGCCAGGGCCTCCTGCAGGATTTGCCCCAGGGCAAGATATTGTAAAGGTCCAAGGTCTCCTGTCCTGCTTTTCCTCAGTGGAACCTTCTGCCATCTGTTCCCATTCCCAGGGTGATCAAGGCCGCCACTCAGGATTACTCCAATTGAGGAGCGCCCCCTTCAGGCAGGGTAATATGTAGTGCAGGCCTAAGTGGCACAAGGGAGGGTCTTAAGCCTCCACTCTCCTGTCATTTCCCTCGGGACTTAGGTTGGTTCTGAGGTAGCACAGGCAGAAATCCTGTCCCGCTGTGGTGGTTCTAGGAGGCCAGGCCTTCAGGAAGTGGATAGGACTAGAGGAGATGAAGGAGGCGCCCCCCCCCCCTTCGTCTGTGGGGTTCGGGCCCTCAAAAGAGTCAGGGAGCTTGCTTCCCCTCTGCTCCCTGTTGTCGGTGGACCTCACCAGAACCCAACCTTGCTGACACCCTGGTCTCGAACTTCCAACTTCTGCAACTTCGAGACACAAATGTCTGTTGTTTATAAGCCACGCAGTCTGTGGTACTTCCTTTGAGCAGCCCGAGTTGACTCAGAGTCCCTGTGAATGTAGACTCAGGGATGCGACAGAGGGAAGTTTGATGTTGGGTAGGCTGGACTGCTTAGAAATCTGAAAAGGAGACTTTTCTTCTACTTGAACGTGACCAGAGATGGTATGGATCCTCCTGAAATGTTGCTGGAGATGGAGAAGGGAGACAGCAGCGTGGGCAGGAAGGGCTGCGGGGAAGCCTGTCCTTCCTGGAACCCTGCTGGCTACTCCTTCGTCAAGTACAGATGCCTTCACGTGATGTCAACGTGCAGATGCAGACTCGACCCCCAGCCTGGCCAGACTTCCACACCCCATGTCCATCCTTTCTGGAACTCAGGGAGTCTCCGTGCTCGGGTCCTCGCCTCTGGCTTTGCCTAACACCTGCAGGGCCTGGGCGGGGCCGCCAATCGCGGTCATGGGTCTAAATATCTCAGCGTGAAAGTCAAGTTACCACGCAGTTAAATAAACTGTTCCGTGCTGCCACCCTGACGCGCACGCCTTCGTAAAGACCTGATTTCAGTTGGCCCCTCGGGTCCTTGGAGTTCTGCTGGGCAGAGGCAGTCAGGGTTCTGAGTCTGCACTCTGTCCTTCCTCCCCAATGGCACAGCCAGCCCCCTGTCCCTCAGCTCATGGGAGGCTCCAGCACCAATCTGCTCTCAGCAGGAGAGACCTGGGGAGGTACAGGCAGGCGCTGGGCACAGGCCTGAAGCAGTTTGGCAGGGAATTGAGTGGTCCCTGGTACCCTGAACTAGCCAGAAGGACACAGGCTCCTGAGAGTCCGTGTCCCATGGGGAGCCATGAAGGGCAGAGAGCAGACAGAGAGGATCTTCAAATCGTGGGCCCAGGGCAGGAGCCTGATTGCCAGGCCAAAGGGCAGTACTCTTAGGCCTAACTCTTCACATCCAGTTCTGGAACCACGACTCCTTTCCCCACAGGCATTAGCAGCTCTGCTCACCTCCTGAGCCTGCCACTGCCACCCCCAGCGTGTCCCCTGCTGTACCCTGGGGAGCCCAAGGAGGTCATCAGACAGCTGCCAGAGAAGAGGGCCCACCTACATGCAATCACAGTTCTGCAGCTGAATGGGCCTCTCTGTGTGCCATCAGCTCTACTCACCAGGCAAACCCTAAGAAATTACCAGCTCCCCATTCTGATTTGTCTGGAGCTTGTCCTTGTCACCTCTTCTCAAAGTGTTCCTGAGGAACTGTCAATTGATTAACCATCCTCATCATATGACATGAAACAGCTCAGATAATCACCCGGATGATGTGCACAGATCTGCGCTGCCCCTCCCTCCTCCTCTCCTTGCCTCTCTCCTTTCTTCCCTCCTTCCTTTTCCACTTAAAGAGTAAAAGAGAAACTAAAGGGAAAAGATAAGGAAGCATAAATAAGCACAATTATTTTAAGTGTTATCGATGGATCCAAGAAGACAGCAGGAAGGAAAGCAACACTGACTGAGTGCCTACTAAGTAGTAGGCAGGGCTGGTGCTCCAGCCTGCCCCCATCAGAGTCCTCCAAATAGATGTCATCACCTCCTTTCGTGAACAAAGAAGGGTGCTCAGTAACCCTGGGACTCAATGCTGACAAGTCCTGGGTCAGCCTGACCCAGTCCTCAGGGCAAAGGGCTGGATCAGACGCAGACTGGGGGCTGGGGGCTTGGGGGGTGGGTTCTGAATGCTTCCCAGGCACCAAGAAGAAGTAAGGTAATGAGCCCTGGACACTGCCCCCACCATGTCCATATTTGCTCATTTTGCCAAGTTCTTTCTTGCTATGGCTTCTCGCCCCTCCTGCTTCTCCTCCTGGGGACATTCCGGCCATTAGGAAATGAGATGCACATTTACATTTCAGAGTGCAGCTCCTATAGGAGTAATGATGAAATGGCAAAATAAAAAACCATTTTCATTATAACACATACGCAAGCTGTGCCAATTCAATTAGCAAGAGCCATTTTGAGGAGGGAGACAGAGCATGGAGCTGACTTCTCAGAAATGGCAGAGAAGTTGGGTTAAAGTGCTGGTCCCCGGATGTGTTGAAAAAGTCACAGTGGCTGTGTCTGCCCTGACAGGGAGAGGGAACAAGGGAGATCCACACTGATGATGCTTACTTTTTGGAAAGTCAGATTTGAGCATTTTGAATATCTGAGTAGGAGAGCCTGTGACTGGTGTTTGCCAGAGCTGAGCTGCAGAGGGCTGAGATGCCCAGGGTGGGTCCCCGTAACATCTTCTAAACAGACCTTCCCCAAGATGTGTCACTTTGGCATGTGAATCCTTCAAGCCGAGGCCAGTGGAGGACCTGCAGGCTCATGAGAAACATTTACCACGCCCTTAGCTACCTCAGAGAGTGAAGACTAGAGCTGTGGTCCAGATTTAGTGTTATGTCCAGCTGATTAACCACCCTCATCATATGATCCGAAACCCAGATAATTACTGGGGTAATGTATCTCGATCTCTACTGCCTGCCTGTCCCCTCCTTCTCTTCTCCCTCCTCCCCTCCTTTCTTTTCCTTTCTTCCCTCCCTCCTTTCCCATTTAAAGAATGAAAGAGAAGGTATCTATTTGGCAGGGAAAACAACTAACTGAAGAGCACTAAGTTTTGTTATGAGTCTCCCTTCTCTTTCCTTAAAGTCCCAGATCCCTACTCCATTCCTTAGTTCCAGATAATACACTCATGTTATCCTACTTACTTCAGAATTTATACCCATATAGATTCTCTGTATGTTTGTAATTCCATTTGTTCTTTTCTCCTACTAATATATCTGCTGTTAATTTGATGATTTGATCAGCCCAAGAAGAACCCAGAGGGTGGGGGGATATTGCCTCCCCGCCCCCAGAGGTCAGGAGGAAGACTCCCAGTGTGATCTTAGTTTAGGTATCTTCCTGGTGGTGCTCGCCTCGTTCTGGGTCTGAGCTTCTACGCGGCAGCATAGTGCAGTGACTGGGAGTCAACAGAGCTGGGTTCTAGCACTGGTTTCTCCAGAGTTCTTGGCCTTGGCCTCCCTGTTTTGACACCTGAGCCCTGGGCCTCATCTGCACATACTGTGTGGATACAGGCTGTGTTTGAGGAACTTTTCTTCTGTTGGAAAACTGACATGAATTCCTCCTTCTCAAGGTAGAAGCCAGAAGCTTACTCTCCCAGCAGACTTGCAATTAGGCTGAATATGGGGCTTGGGCTTTTCCAATCACACCAGTGCTGGAGCAAAGCAAGGATCAGATGTGTTTTCTGGGGACAGTGGTAGGAGAGACTGGCCCACAGGGCAGAGTCGGGGGCTGCTGGGCCTTGTGTTGCTGGATGAGTTGTGAGGTCTGTGCCTCATGCAGGAGCAGCAGCTCTCAAATGTCTCCTGGAGCAATTGATGCAATGTAGCTTAGCAGTGTCTCGCTTCCTGGCTTCCAGGCTTCCAGGCCATGGACCTTGTGTGAATTAGACAAAGGCAACCCTACCAGACACTTTACTGCCATCTGCTGGAAAATTATTATCTACTAATCTAGTCTAGTTTCTAAATAATAGATAAATCTGTCTAGGGTGTGAATGGCACCCCTTCTAAAGCATTGTTGTACAGTATGCAAATTGTACAACTGATCTTGGCATCCCCAAGAGCCTGACTCTTCAGCCTTCGCGGATGTCCTGAAAGGGATGTAATTTCCTTTAACAAATGCCTTTTCTACTTGATCTACTTGAAGTGGGTTCTGGTGTTTGACTAAGAGCCCTGACCAGTACAGAGGGATATGTAAGTATGTATGAATGTATTTATTCATTTATTTATTATTTTTCAACCCCTGCCTCTGACTACCAGGATATGTGGATATGCATTTATAATGTGTCTCTTAGGGCTTTTTTTTCCTTAACCCTATGGTTAACGGTGGTTGCAAGAGCCCTCTGAAAAGGCATAAAGCATTTATGCTTGTGTGTGATTTATTAATTTTAGAGTAGCCTGAGAAAGGGATGCGATTTGCTTTCTCTTCTTTCCTTATTCCAGAAATCTACTTGTTTCTTCTTTTGCTTTTGTGGTCAGAGTCAGAGTTCATGGTTAAATAGAGGAATCACAAGGATGAACATGAGAGTGTGTTACAAAGATTTCAGCAGGGAGACTTGTTGGGAAAATGGCTTTGCCAGGTCTTGTTCATGCGGTGCTATGTCTCCTATTGTTACACAGAGGGATGACATCAGCCCGTGTATCATTTGTCTGATTACTGTGTGTGTGCGCGCGTGTGCACACACGCACATACAACACAGGCACATGTCTGGCTGCAGATAAAGTGATCAGTTTCCAGGTTTTCCAGGATTATCCAGATTTAAGATGCTTTGTCCTGATTTTTCAGACTATTTCTGCGTCCATATTGTTTGGTGTAGGCCCTGTGGCACTGCCCCTCAAGGTCACAGCAGCCCCTGCCCAGGATGTGACAGGGAGAAAAAATGACCAAGGCTCCTCAGGGACTCCTTTCCCATCAATTGCTGGAAATGCATCTTCCACGCAGTCCTCTGTGCTTCAAACATGAGCGGAGAGAGGGCTGCGAGTGAGCTTCCACATGCCCCCTTCCTCCTGCACCCCACAGGGGAGTGGGGGAGAGGAGGGTTGCAGGGGAGGCCGGGCGGGCTACTAAATGCTCACTGGTTTGATTTCAAGGCGCATCTGTCCAATCAGCCCCCTGATTTGCTGCTCCAGGTTCACTTAGCTGGATTCAGCGCCTTCTTCCCACCTTGAACGAGGAGCAGGGGCTGCGCAGGCCGCGAGGGGGAGCCTGTGAGTCACGCTCCCCACTGGGGCTCAAGTCGGGCTTTGGCCAGAAGGGACCGAAGAGAGAAGAGAAACTGCCCACACCCTGGAGGGCAGTTGCGGGTAGGAAGGGGCACCCGGAGAAGGGGTGACAGAGCACCTGCAGTGGGTGTCACTGGATGCAAACCCTCTTGATTCCAGGATTTGCTTCTTGTCCCGACCCCCGACCCCCCCCCCCCAACGCCCCCAGTGCACCCATGTTGCCTTTCTCTCCTGTTGGGGCTTGTGGGATCTGAGAATGGGTACGCTTTCCAGAGGAGGGGGCCGGGACCTGGCCCCCCCACGCGGTCACTTTCTCCGACTGTCCCGGGCTTTCAGAAGGGGAAGTGCATGCCTGGGGTGCGCCCCTTTCTGGAAATGCCTGGTGGCCACCCTGCAGTAAGCACTGGAATTTAGGGAGGAATTGCTGGCAAGGCCCAGGGAGAGGAGAGTTGGGGTCTGTGAAGCTTCTTGGGGTATAACAGAGATGTCTAGGCCCTGCAAACACAGACAGACCTTTGTTCTCTGTCAGCAGGCCAGGCTGGTGTGGGAGTTGGGGGTGTCAGGTTAGACACAAGAGACAAACAGCCTTATTTCCTGCTGCTCTTCTCCTGCAAGGTATGGAGTCAAAATAAGAGTCAGGGCCTTTCCTACATGGCCTGTTTCTCTGGAGATATGGGTGTGGGCCGGGTGGGGTGGGGAGCAGGGGCTCAGGAAGCCTTGAGCACTAAGTCCAGTTTTGTAAACCTGTCCCCCAACGCCCCCCAAGCACATCCAGTCTTCCACATGAGGGTGCATGTTTGCTGCCTTATTATCAGAGGGATCCGAGGGAAGACCATCTCCTCTCCTGAAATGCCAGGTTGAGCTACCAACTGCAGAGCTCTCTCCCTCTGCGGGAAACTCTTTTGAAACAACTGCAGTGTTAGGAAGTTGTCTTCCCTCATTTGGGTAATCAGCTACCTCCTGGAATCTCTTTCCTATTGGTTCAAGTTGGCCCAGCTTTTGCTAAAGTCTTCCTCTACCTAACAGAACTTTAGAGGTTCCAAGGGCTGTCCTAAGTATCCTGGAAGCCTCTTTCAGTTTAGGGTGGCCTCGTTCTCCTACCTTTACCATCCCCTTCCTTTTAATGACGGTTCTTTTGCAGTTAGCACCCCAACTCCCTTAGCACCTTGGGGCCTGAGGAAGCAAGTCGTGCTCAGTGGGGCTCCATGGCATCCCCACCAGCTAGGTCCAGAGACTTCACTCCCATGAGAGCCCCTGGGGTATCCAGAGGTCAGGGCCCAGCAGGTGCAGCTCTTCCCATGGACACTGACCCCTCAGAATGAAGCTCAGAATGAGCTGAACACAAACTTGACAAACACTTGGCTTTGTATTTCTTGCACTGGGCTATGTCTACCCTCAAGTCCTCAGCCGTGAGCTAGATGGAGGGGAGCCGAGGACCATTCTGACTTTACCAGAAGAGTCTAGAGCAAGGGCGAGTGATTTACCTGTCAAGTAGTTCAAGATAATATTTCTCTATTAAGACAAATGCATGCATTTTATGCAGTGGAATAGGGAAGCATGCATTTCAAGGTCCTAAACATGAGACTTCAAAGGAGCTTTATATGACATGAAGGTTGCTTCAGGCTCTTTTCTATGGAGTTCAGATCCCAGTCCTCCAGCTAGCTGGTCCCCTCTGCTGAGCGGTGTTTGGGTTGAGAATTTGGAGAAGCTCTGATGTACTCAATCCCCTTTGCTCTTAAAGGGGAGGAAAGTGAGGACCAGAGAAGAGACGTGATTAGCCTAAGGACACACAGCTCGGAGGAGTCTTGACTTGGAAATCAGATTTGTTCTTTCCCTGTTCTGAGAAATGCTGCATCCAGGTTATAAGAATGCTTACTATGGCAAGGAAGGGAACAGAAAGAGAAAAGAGGTCCTGAGTTTAACCCTTGGTTACCAGAAATTGCTGCTCAAACCATCTTACTCAAGACTATTCTGGGTTGTGAGCAGAGCTGATCTAATCAATAACAGAAGTGCACTTCCTTACTTCCTTCAGTGTTCCCTGGCTGGGAAAGAGGCTCAGGGGCCCAAGGAAGAGAAGTTCACTTCATTGTCAGGGGATGAGAGGCAGCTGAGCTGTCTGGGGGCTTCTCTAGAGTCCGGGGGGCTGGGAGGTGCTGCTAGAAATGGCTGGGTTGAAATGCTCAGAAACTCTGAACTTCTCTTTGCTCACATACCACAGGCTGCTCCTGCACATTCATGTGCACTCACACACACACATGCAGACGCAGAGACAGACAGGTGCACACACGGGCGAGTGCACACACACAGATGCACACACGGGCGAGTGCACACACACAGATGCACACACGGCCGAGTACACAGACAGATGCACACACACAGATGTACACACAGGCGAGTGCACACACAGATGCACACATAGGCGAGTGCACGCACACAGATGCACACAAAGGCCGAGTGCACACACAGATGCGCACACAGACAGATGCACACACGGGCGAGTGCACACAGACAGATGCACACACGGGCGAGTGCACACACACACAGATGCATACATGGGCGACTGCACACACACAGATGCACACACAGGCAAGTGCACACACACAAAGACAGATGCACACATGGGCGAGTGCACACACACAGATGCACACACAGGTGAGTGCACACATGGGCGAGTGCATACACAGACAGGTGCACACACGGGCGAGTGCATGGTCACATAGACAGAGAGACAATTACAGATGCACACACCAGCACGTGCACACACACACACGCAGATGTAGAGACACATGCACACGGATACACACATTTCTCACCAGGGCTTACAGATGCCCCTACACTTAGGATTAGACTGTCTCCCATGGCTGAAAGGTAGAAGACAAGAACTGCGGTCCAGCCTCCTGTCATCTGACCACCCACTGAGAGCTGAAATGAGAACTGGAAAGGGGAAGTCAACCTCAACCAGGGAATGGAGCCCGTGCTGCTTTTTTTTTTTTTTACTTAGAATGCTGTTGTTCAAATTGTAAAATATATGTCAAAAGTAACAGTGTCTGTGACATTACTGCCCATTTATGACACCTTGTCATCAAGACCTTACACAACGAACACCTGGAGAGAGGCTCGTGGCTGTCACTGCTCACAGAAGTGCGACTCTCAATAGAATTTAATCAAGTCAATTAATACTGTTTAATAAATAGGCCAGAAAATTAGCTGAGTTTTTCTCGGCAGGATGCGGCGTGCGACCAAAGTTACGGAAGATTGTCCCTTGAATCACTAAGGCAAACTTTGTTGAGTGTCATTTTACATAAAGCAATCACATAAAAAAAGAGTTATAAATAGAAAAAATTCCAAAGTTCTCCCACAGACATACAAGGAAATTAAACATCAAGAAAAAAAATGGAAACAAAACACAACCGTCCCCGTCCCTAATAACCCATTTGCTTCAAGTTCTTCATCATACAGTACTCAACATCTTTGGATATTTTACAATATACAACTCCAAACTGCAGTCGAGAGAAAACAAAGAGAACTAACTAGTTGTCTGAAAAGTTGCGTTTATAAGAAGTCATTGCCTTTACAAAATAAAAACCAAAGCTCCCTTACCACTGGATTCCGATTTGTTCATTTTCCCTTGCAGTCTCTGAAGTTTGGTTCCGCCCCAACCCCTTGGCTGCCAGGGGAGCAGAGGCTGGTTGGGTCTCAGAAGCAAGTGTCTGAAATGGAGATAAGAATTTACGAGGTGGCCACCAAGGCAGATGACTTCTAAAGACAAGCAGTGTCAGAAAGCAATTCCCTCTGGCTGGAATAGCATCTGCTGGCACATAGAATCAGGGGTTTCTTCTGGGAACTGGGAGACGACAGAGTCTGTGGTTTTCTCTGGCCTTTTTGTTCTGTGTGTGTTTGCTCAGGAAGAAGCCAAGGCGAGAGGAAGAGCCAAAGTCTCTTGTGCCCACCCGCTCTGGATGACGGGTGCAGGTGAATCCTCCTTTCTGGGTTACTGAGAAACAAAAGCAAGCTCACTGGGCACAGGTAGAGCAGGGAGGGGAGAGAAGATTAAGAACGCACTGGGCCAGCAGAGCCGCCTTCCTTCTCAGGTCCTGCTAGAAACTTAAGGACTAGGGAGCGCGAATGGAGAGCCCTAACCTATGGAGCCCTTCACCCACCCCAGAGCCAAACCTCTGCCTCCCCACACCCAGGGGAGTCAAACACCCCCACTTCATCCCAGAGGGAGGAGGGTGGGCTTGAGGGTGTTCAAGACAGCAAACGGGTGACCACCAGCAATACTAAAGCCCTGAGAAACCCACAACTCGAAAAGCACACAGGCAGATGCTGGGAGCCAGGGGTCTTTTCTGTTACCAGCAATCACGGTGGCAGGACACAGTTGCCAGGTGTTAAGAGGCAGCCCCCATTTCTTCTGTGATGGCCTTGGGTGTCCCAAGAAACTATATAGCATGGAAGGGGCTGTATAGAGACGAGGACAATGCTGAATAGTTGTCTCTAGGGGCCTAGACAAGCACAGGGTCCTGCCTGGAGAGGAGTCCCCAAAGCGGCCTGTGGGTCATGCACATGCCCCAGCCCAGCTTCCTCTCTCTGTGCAGTCTGGCCCCATTTTTCATCTGTGCCCATACAGAAGAGGCTGCCATAAAAGTAAACTGTAAGACAGACGGTTTCCCCAGGGACTGCAGGAGTGCAAATCTCTTACCCTCTCAAGAGCTCTTTGTGGAGGGGGAGGCTGTGTATACGTCTGTTGGGGGCAGAGCGGCGGGAGGGGAATCTGAATGACCAGCAGGGGATGGAATGGAGCTATAGAGGGTTGGCCTGTCCAAGGTCACAGGACAGAGAGGTGAAAATGGGTCTGGACCCCAGGAGGCCCCCCTCCCACAGGGCATTTTCCATAAGCCAGTTGTCCTGCCTCCCCTCCCCTCCCCCCTGCACCATCTGGCTGGCCTTGGGCCCAGTCACCTCCCTCCACCGAACCCCACAGGCTCCAAAGTACACCTGGAAACCCAGTGTGTGGCCTGTGTCATGGGCGGGTGAGAATTTCTGTGTGGGAGCCAGAGAGAGCCAGGGAGAGGACAGTCCTGGGACCACAGGCCCTCTTGGAGATGCCCATCTCGGATGCCAGTAAAAAGGAGGCATCTGTCTCAAGAGGCAGCGGGGAAAACACTACAGCTGCTAAGATTTCCCTTAGTGATTTGAAATCAAAAGTTCAGGCTCACTGGGTGGGGCGGCGGCCTGCTGGGAGAGGGGGCAGCGCTGCCGGACTGGGGTGGACAAGGGCCAGCCTAGTTGTTGGCTTCAGACATGGAGGCCACGTGGTTGAGGCCGGTCAGCCCTGGGAGGCTGGCCAGGCCCGCGGCCCACGGGTCAGGCAGCGGGAAGTAGGGCCTCGCGGCAGCCACGTTCTCGGCCAGCGCGAAGGCCAGGAGGCCCCCCGCGTTCCTCTCCGCCTCCAGCTGAGCGCGCCCGAACAGCTTCATCTGTGTCTCCTCGAACTGCCTCTCCAGCTCCTGCAGGCTCAGCGCGCCCTTGGGCGCCGCCAGGAAGTGCTTGGCGGGGCTGGGGCCTGGGAGGCACACCGCCGCCCCGCCCAGGTGGCCGCCCACCTCGCCCAGCGAGGGCGGCATCACAAAGGCTGCCTTCTCCGGCGCGGGGCCCGCGGGCCCGAAGAGCAGGCTGGCGGCCCGCCAGGCGGCGGGCTTGCGGCCACGCCGGGGCCGAGCCATGCGGCAGCTCTGGCGCTTGATGTGGCGGTGCAGGTGGTCGGAGCGCGTGAAGCTCTTGTAGCAGAACTCGCACTGGTAGGGCCGCACGCCCGTGTGGATGCGCATGTGGTTTTTGAGGTCGTAGTTGTGCACGAACTTGGCGTTGCAGTGGATGCACAGGTAGGGCCGCTCCCCTGTGTGCTTCCGCATGTGGATCTTCAACTTGTCCTGCCTGCAAGCAGAGCCGGGGTCAGTCCCAAACGAACCAGGAGCGGCTCCTCAGCCTCCGCTCTCCCTCCCTCCGGAGCCTGCTAAGGCTCCCCACGGCTGCGGTGCCAGAGCCCAGAAGGCGACCCAAGCTAGGATTCACTTTCCTCTGCTGCTCCACGCCCGTCAGGTGTGGCTGCTCACCTGTCTTAGAGGATGGAAAAGGCACAGTGTCCTGGAAAGTTCTCCAGTCCAGAATACCTTTACACACAAGTTCAGAAAATAATCAGAAACCCCTATTCTTTATCAGGGGCTTGTCCCGCAGACTGGAAAATACATTTGCTGGGGACTATCCCCCCACCCCACCCCCAAGCCAGCAGTCTGTCCATTCTCTGATATTGGCTTACACCCTCACCTCACACCCACCCTCTCCAGGCAACGTTCTTCCCTCTGTTTTCATCCTTGTGCTTTTACCCAGGGACCCTGGTCCTGTCCTGGCCCCTGGGCTGTTGAGCTCCGTCTGTCCTCAGCACTAATCTGGGAGGCTACAGGAGCCAGGCACACCTTGCTCCAGTCTCCTGCATGGTGATTTCTTGTCCCAGCTCTGGGCTTTCTTCTTTGTGTGCAGACAGTCCCAGGATTTACAAAAGAGCCAGGTGCAACAAGAATGCAGGCTAATGGAGGGCAAAGCTTTTCAGGGTTTAATGGTATTATTCAGTGGCATGGTGTGGTGTAGGGCGGGGTCCCCCAGGAGTTTAGGAGAATCCTGCTCCAGCTGCAGGCCGACCACCACCATGCCAGATAATCTCTGTACTGAGCAGAACCCGGTGCCATCAGCTTCTGTTGTCAGGGCTGGTGAGAGAATCTGGTGTGTGTCAGCTAGATTCACGACACGTCCTAATGATCGGGAAAGGAAATCTGACTTGGCAGGGTGTGTTCCCTACAAGCCGAGCCCGGGATGGACTGGCGAGGGAGCCTTTCCTCCTGACTGAGGAGGAGTCAGCTGGGCGGGGAGAACTCCACTCAGGCCTTCCCCACCCAGGCCCCGCAGCCCACAAGCTCTGGGTCTCGCCTCTCACCGCCTGCCCACAGGTGTGGCTTGGGTGGGATCTGCCTGTAATTTTGGACTGAGGACTGAGGTTGGAGCAGATGTGGAACCCAGGCCTCTGCCCTAACATGGCCAAAATCTAAGCCACACTCAACATGACCCAGGCCAGCCGGTCCTGGACCTGGGCTCCTCTGGCCGCTAGGGGTCTCGCTGGCTCCCATTTTCTCACTGGTTCCCCCGGGGCGGGGCAGGGAGAAAAGGACCTTCCTGTGTTCACTGGCAGAGACAAGGGGAGGAGGACCAGAGAGGACAGACCTGCCCTCCCACCTGTATTCACAGACGGCTAGAGGGCCCCTGGGAGATGGGGGTGCAGAGCGGCAGGGGCAGGGAGAAGAAAGGAGGGAGGGCTGATGCTCAAAACTGGCTGGTGTCCTCCACATACCACACCCTCCTCTCCTCCACAATCACCTGTTCTTGCCCTGCCCATGCCCACCAGTTCTTCAGGCTGCTTAGTGCCCTGCCATGACTTTCTCGCTTCCACTGTCCACCTGCCACCAGCATGCTGCCTGATGGTATCATGAGCCTCATTTCATTCGGGTGATTGGATTTTTGAACAGGAAGGGGCTTTAGGGAACACTCAGACCAGTGGGGTTCAAACTTGAGCATGTCTCAGAACCATTATCAGGGCCTGATGAAAACTGGAGGGCTGCCCCCACCCCGACCCCTTCCTCCAGATTCTGATTCAGTGCGGGGCAGAGGAGAAGGGGCAGATAATGTGCATTTCTAACATGTCAGCTGCTGCTGCCACTGCCGGTCCAGGGACCACTTTGAGAACCATGGCCTAGGCTAATACCCAGGGAGAGGAACTTGCCAAGATCACCCACAGGGTAATGGTAGAGCTGGTACTAGAAGTGAGGACTGTTGACTCCCACCAGGTCTTCCTCACCACTGTGCTGCAATCTGCACCCAAATGTAGGGGTGGGTGCAGAGTGCCATCCGTACCTCCAGAGTGCGATGCTATACAGTCCCAAGGGGTTTGTCGTGGGACTCCAGCGAGGTGGGGGGCGGGGCTCACTCACTCTCTGGGTGACGCATGTTCTCACCAGGGCCTGGTGGAGGGTCTTTTCAGAGTCATCAGGGGCTTTACATATAGAATCTCATTTCAATTCCTAACTACAAACTTACAGAGGAAAATGTAAAGAAAAATCACCATGACACATCATTAACAGTATGACCCTGAGGCCTGCTCTCAAATAACGCACAGGGCCAGTGGTAAACCTTCAGATATCAAAGGCCTGCTATGATTATCTGCAGCTTCTCTCAAGCTTCTCATCAGGGTGTCTCAAATAAATCACATTTCAGTGGTGATTGGTCCAAGCATGTAAGAAATACTGAGACCTTCCTTTTATGGGGCCCTGCCATGGGCAGATGAATACACCATTGCAATGACCCTGGAAAGTCGTGGTTTAGATGTAAGGTGTTATGTAGGGCGCGGTCCCATGAGGGGAACCCACCTCGAACATGCTGGATGACCTACGGCAACTTACTTAACCTCTGTCCAGAGCTGCGCCTCAGTCAAACATGAGCTCCTGTTGTCTAGAACCAGTGAAAGAATCCGGCCTTGTGTGAGCCAGATTCAATCGCACTGCAAATTGTTTCCACACTTGGACAGAGGAGGAGTGGGGGCTCAGAGAAGTCAAGCAGTTTTTCCAAAGGTGCCCAGCTGGTGACGTGCAGATGGACCTGGAGAGTGCTCTGGGGTCTGGCTTGTTCACAAGCTGTTCTGGGGGTAAGAAAGGGTGGGTTTGCACCTAGAGGGTCGGCCGCCACAAGAGCAGGCCAGAGCAAGCCAATGAAATGAGGGAGTGCCGGAGCCAGCTTTCTGCCTCTGGGTTCTGAAGACCGGGGATTCCTGAGAGGCACCTGGCCCAGGGCACAGCCGGCTTCCCTAATGGACCTGGGAGACAGGCGAGCAGAGTGGGCAAAGCTCATGAGAAGTGAGTGCTGGGGAAAAAAGGAAAGCAGACATCCTCTAGCTTACCAGGAGCAAGTCAGCACCGTCTGACACAGTCTGGTCAGTGGGCCTAGCTACCTGCATCATTAGCACTGTGTTTCCCAGGACCTTGAAAATACTCAGTCCAGTTCCCTCACTTTCAAGATAGGAAAGCCAAGAACCAATGAGGGAATGACTTGTTAAGGCCACACAGCAGCCTCCTTCTTCCTGAAATGACCTTTCATATGGTTATTAGTCACACATGCATTGGTAGAGCTGGCCCCTGTCAGACACACTTCCAGGGGTAGGCCAGGTCCTTAGCTGCCTTGGGTCTCAGTTCCCTGACTTCTAGAACCATGATTGGCTGTACCATTTGCCACTGGTGATCTGTGAGTGTCTGCCTCTGGGTAGTGGGCTTACACAGAATCTCTTTGTGGACCTCGTTTTCTGCGGTTGGCCTCATCTATCACGGCCGTTCTCCCCTTTCTTCTTCACAGGTCTGCTGTGCTCGTGGTGACCGCAGGAGTAGAGCTGAAATAGGGTCCAGCCCCACCTCACGGGTGGAGCTCTTCTTCAGGAATGGAGGTCGGGAGGTCTTACTTAAAATCTCCCAAGGCTCCCCTATGAATGGCCTCTGTGCTAACTTGCCCTTGGTATGATTTTCAAGGTCAAACTTTTTATACAGTCACCTCTTCCAGTTATAAGATGAGTAAGTTCTGGGAACCTCTGGTTACTGGAGTTAACACAGTGTAGTGTATACATGAAAGCTGCTAAGAGAGTAGATCTTATACATCCTACACACACACACGCACACACACACATGCACGCACGCACACGTTAATTACGTCAGTGGATATTTTCCTTAACTAACCTGACTGTGGTAATTGCTTGGCAAAGTATAGGAATATCAAATCACTGCACTGCACGCTCTAACTGCACACACTCTGCTCAACCTCACAACTCTGATGCCCGCTGGCATGAGCTGGGCTGCCAGCTCCCTGGTGCCCTGTCTGCCACACAACGGGATGGATGCTTGGTGAGCCCCGGCTCCTCCCTCTCTGCGCCTCTCTCGTGTTGTGCCAGCCTGAGGGTCTTAGCAGGACCCCTATGTCCCTGTGTGCTTCTTCTTTTGCAGCCGGAGCCCCTCGCTCCCCACACGCCACCCCCCGCATCCATTGCTTTCATCTCTGAGTTTACTCTTGCAAACCGTTCTGCCTGAAAGGTCTCCCACTCCAACCCCCATAGACCCTTCAAGGCCAAAACCAAGGGCAGTCCTCCATAAGCTACTCCCTGTTCATACAGGTGTCATCTTTTGCCCTGACCTTCCAGAGCACCTGTGACCTGAACACTGCACTTCAAGGCAGGTCGCCTGGGAAATAAGGAAGGCGCAACAAAGGACAATGTGTCTGTGTCCTCTCCTGGCTCTGACGGTCCCCCAGCAGGTTGTGAGCTCTGTGTGCATGGTCTGCAGTGCCTGCGGACCACACGGACGCTCCTGGCAGATGGGTGCACGTGTTCACAGACCAAACCGGCCAAGGACAGCCCTAATTTTCCGTGAGCATGTTATTGCCAGCAGAGGGGCCATCCTGTCTCCTTATTTGTTCCTCCCACCAACAAAGTCTCTGCTTGTGTATGGCACCTGGAACCCTGTCTCATTAGGACCCTGGACAGTAAAATGATGCGGGAGATGGCCAGGAAGAACGGACCCCAGCTGCTGTACACAGGAGCCCTGCTCATGGGTACTGATCAGTAGCGTGGGTCAGGCGTGCCCTGCTGTCCGCCAGTTATGCCTGATCTCCCAGTGCCCAAGAAGCTGATCTCTCCATCATTCTCATGAGGAAAACAGTCAAAGTGAAGGTGAAACAATGGTCCATAGCCTTCCCGATCTTGGGAATGTAGGAATGGAGTCAAAACAGGGCAAACTTGGGGAGCACCTGTTTGAATCTCTCAGGGGACTTTGAGGCCCAGAGAGGGAAGGAGACTTGGCTAAAGTTACACGGCACGTTTGAGGAACATTTTGAACCCTCTATTCATACCTTCAGGGCATTTACTGTGTGCCAGGTGCGGCTTTCTGGGCCCCCTGGACGAGAAGCAGCAGACACTTCTGAGTTCTGCCCAGTGCACATCACCGAGTGGAGAGTGGTGCTCCTGGTGTGTGCTGACTAGCCAGCGAGCTGCTGGTGCAGGGCCCCTTCTCAGAAGCCCCCGATCCAAAGCGAACATGCCCCTCTCCTGCCCCTCTGACTCCTGCGTTCTCCTGAAGCAGCCTGGGTACAGACACCCAAGCCCTGATCTGCATTCCCGTTCCAGCTTGGCGCGCTCATTGTCGGGAAAGTGCGCCAGGCCTCATGAGCTCATCTGGAGTCAAAGAAAAAGGCGAGGGGGACTGCCGGGCCCCTTGGCCCCCACGCAGGTGCTGATCAGGGTCAGGAGAGTTTTCCCAGCACCATCCTCCCAGACTTCTTGGTAACCTGATGGTCTGAGACAAACTCTTCCTGCCGCCACAGCTAATGACATTACATTATCTTAATAAGGTCCCCAGAGCTGCCGGGACTGGGAGGACTAAAAAGAAAATACAGGAAAAAGAGCAGCAGTAGCAGCAGCCAGGTTCCTGGCCCCGCTCCGAGAGCAGACAGCACACTGTCGGGGGGCAGGGCAGCATTGGCCTGTGACTGGTGCTGGAGACCAAAAAGTGTGGCCTTTACGGGATGTTGGGATTCGGTGGAAACTGCTGTTCAGAGAGTGACTTCTCAGGGAACAGAGGCTATGGTCATCCCTTTCCAAGGCCTGGGTGGGGCCTCCACAGTTTAGGGACCAGTCCCTTCACAAGGCTGCAGTTCCTGCCTTCCCCACCTGCACTGCTCTGGTGCTGTAGCCCCCTCTGTGGGTGGGTGGCACGAGGGAAGACTCCCCAGCCATGTCCTCCATGCTCCTCCAGCAGCCTGCCTGCACCCCAGGACACAGTGGAAAGAATTAGAAGTAACGAAGAGCTTTCTCAGGAGTCTGAGGCCTGGTCCAGTTGCAGGCTGATGACTGCAGCTGGGCAACTTGGGATTCCCTAGGGTGGAGGTGGGCAGGGAAATGCCCACCTGTGCACACGGGGAGGACACACCTCCATCTTTCTGGTGTGCAGATTCCCTGCTCCCGGCCTGCCCCAGAGGCCGCCTCTGGCAGAGTCCTGTGGGCCTGCTCTTTGGCCCTGCCTTCCAGACTTTCTGGGAACAGAAGATAAAAGGTCCCTGATGGGGAGGGCTGGGAAGCCTAGGGCAGACAGGTGCCTGAGTCCTGGCCCTGCTTCTCTCTCCCAAGTCTGAGCTGACAGAACCCTGGTTTGTGTCTCCCAGCCACACAGCCAATAGCCTTTCTCAGGAAGAAAATGGAGAGCTTGGGCCAGACTGGGGAGCTAAAGCGCAGACTCGGACACAGGCAGAGGAATTCAGAATCCTAGTCTGAGTCTGCTGAGGCTTTTGAAGCCTTGTCTGGGGCTCCATATCTAGAACAATCCAGGGTACGATGTTGGTAGGGTAGGTGACATCTAGAGCGGATGGGAGGTAAGGTCCCTGACACTAAGGAACAGATAGCAGCAGGCAGCAGGCAGGCCTGTCATTTGTGTCTGAAGTCACAAGGAATGATGTCCCCGTGTGACATGAATATTCTGGGAGGTGGCATCTGAGACCAGCTCGGGGCCTGGGCTGAAGGGTTGCCTTGCAGGGATGGCCCCTACCATCCCATGGAGGGGCAGGAGGCGGGGTCAGCGTCAGGGGAGAGGAAAGGAGGGCTCCCCAAGAGCAGGAGCCCAGCTGTGATTTAGGACAGATGTGGGCTCCAGAAAGGGAGCAGTGTTCAGGAGGAGGACTGAGGGCAGCAGGGCTGGGTCTCAGCCGCAGGCCCATCTCAGGGAGGGGCTTACTCTTGCAAGGCATTCTGGGAAGTCCCACTGAGAAGCCGCAGCTGTGGCGAATAGCTGTTGAAGAGCCTCCCCCTGGAGAGGAGGGAAGGAGGGAAGGTGTTCTGCAGGGTGGTGGCAGGAAGCCGCCAACCAAGAGGTCTCTATGGAAGGGGACATGGCTGTGGAGAGCCACAGGAAACCCGGTCCTGGACAGGCCAGGGTTGGGCAGTGTGAGGATGGAAGGAATCCTGGCAAGGGAGGAGATGCCAGGAAGCCAGCACTGAAAAATGTGGTGAGGAGGAGGTGGGGTCGGAGGTTCAACACAGACAGCCCAGCCCTGAAGTCCCTAAGCCATGTGAGGCGGGCCAGGAAAATCTCCTCCAACCTCCCCGCCCTGTCATCCCCAACACGGCCTTTCTCTGCTCCTGGGAAGCAGGGTCCAAGAGCTCTTCTGCACTACCCCCGGAGGGTGGGAGCCCAGTGGGAGTGGAGTCAGGCGAGGGGCTCAGGAGGCTGGAAGGCAGCCACTTCTGCTGGAGGCGGCCTGGGGCCAGAGGGCTATCTTTCTGCTGCGGGGTGGGGGTGCAGAGGAGACCTGGAGCGCCTATCTGGCCTATCTGCCTGGAGGGGCGGGGAGACTGCAGGCACCGAGGCCACCCTAAGTGATCATCAGGAATGCGCTGAGGGAGGGTTTCTGGAATGCAACCCTCTTCCCCAGCACAGCCTCCAGCCCAAGCCAGGAGGCTTACTCAGACAAGGGTCTAGTTTCAGGAGGGGGAGAAGCCTGTGCCTGACTCACCAACTTGCCCTGGGGAGGGCAGGGCCTGGCCCCTGGAAAGCAGTGTGTGGGGAAAGGCCCGAAGGGGAGGGATCCAGTGGGAAGGGAGATGGGGACTCAGAGTGCCAGACAGGTTCACTTGGGATACCCTGAGGTGTGTATCCTGTTGAAGCCATAGATCTGGGTCTCCCCTGAAGGAGTAAGTATCCCACTGTCAGCTGTCTGCATAGGGAACAGGCATGGGTGTTAGGAGGCAGGCGGACCCTGGACAGCAAGAGGAGACACTCCAGGCTGACTGAACAGCTGGCCTCCCCAGATCTGGTGTCTTTGAAGTCACTCCCAGGGGCTGGGCTGAGAGTCCCAGGCTGGAGCTGAGTGTACTGCACTTGAATTTGGATCGTGTCTGATTTATTTCCCTTGCTGTCCCTTTGCTTTTTCCAGGCATATTGAGATGGTCTAATGGGGCCCTGTGGGCTGGTGAGAAGGTGGCGTGGAGGTGGGGCAGCATCACCTAAGGTGGCATCAGAATGGCAGGACCATTAGTGAGGTCAATCCCAGGGACTATGGGTCCAGCTGCCCTGCAGCCTCACAGAAGCGGAGCCCCCACGGGCAGCATTTGGGGTGGACATACCCTGGGCACGCATCCTGCCCATTTCCTCCACGGCCGTCTCCAAGCCTGCGGGAGAGCTTCTGTTTACAGTCTCCTTCCCCGAAGCAGCTGTGAGGGGACCCCAAGGCCACCTTGGAAACCATCAGCGCTGTCCTTCAAAAAGGTCATTGAAGGAGACTGCCAGAACTCTTTCAGCAATGTCACTGTCCCCAGAACATATTTCTGTACCCTCCTCAGGCACCTTCAAATAGAGTTTCAAGCTACTGAAGAGAGGACTCACTGCTTTATAGGACTCAGTTCGTTTTCCCCTCGAAAAACACTGCCCCTGATTCAAAATTTTTTACTTTATCCTCAGAGGACCAAGCGTTGGACCAACTGAGGCAAATCAAAGGAACCAACCCAGCAATCAGCAAAGACGGACTTCCAAGAGGATGCGGGGCAATGTCAGCAGCACTGGAATAAGCGTGGGTCCCACCGTCCAGGTGAGTTCTTGATGGGGACACTGGCAATACAGGGAAAGGATCTCGCCCAGGAAGCTGTGCTCACAGGGCAATGCCCCCTGGGCTCAGTCACCTCCAACACCCTGAAATGACCCAGCACTGATGCAAGACCCACAAGGCAACTGTGCTCAGTGACCCTGCTGGGCAGGTCAGCCTTAGTCCAGTGCCCACAACCAGCACCAGAGACCATCCTTTCCTAAAACGAGGCCCAGTAAAACCCAGCAGGGACACATCTGACCCCACTCCCCTTCAGTTTTGACTCCGGAAGTTTGCTGAGTGGGGTTGGGGGGAGTCTATGACGATGAAAGACATAAAAGGTGCTGAGGTACATTTCAACTTTTCTAACAGTCTCAGGTTCACCCTCTTCCCGACACTGAGTCCAAGAGGCCTATCCTTCAGGTCTGACCCAAAAGGGGACTAAAAAGGCCTACAGGGGTCTCTGCAGTCTTTTGGTCACAGACGTCACTGTCATCCGTAGACTGGGACTCAAGTCCCAGCTCTGTCATCTTCCAGTTGCCCTTTCAAGTGGCTCACTAACCCTTGGGGGCAAATTGTCCATCTACGGACAAAGGTCATATCGTCTCAACATCTTCCCAGGGCGAGGCTGGGGCGACTACTCTGAGAACAGCCCCCCGCATGCTGAACATGCCCCAGACAAATTTAAGGGGCTGAGCTCCATCGGGGCTTCTATAGCGATGAGGGCAGCGGAGGGCCTGACGGCCCATGCTGAAGCCCCCTCTCCTGCCTTACCCAGAACAGCTCTGCTCTTACTGCTTTTTATGCTGGTCTTCCAGCCAACATCATCACTGAGAAAGTATTTTAGCTATTAAAAAGAACTTGAACTTCGCTGCACAATGCCTAGCACACCTCTGACTGTGAACTTGACATGCCTTTAGGATCCAGTTGGGGCTCCCCTGAAAGACCTGCCCTGACCCTCCTAGCACTCGGGCCCCGCCCCGCCCCGCCCCGCCCCGCCCCGCCCCGCCCCGCCGCAGTGCGCACCTGGTGAAGCGGACCTCGCAGATGCTGCACATGTATGGCTTCTCCCCGGTGTGCGTCCTCATGTGCCGTGGCAGCTTCCCAGCCCCCATGATGACTTTGTGGCACACGGGGCACTGCTGAGAGGCCTTGGGCTTCAGCTTGCGCTCTTCCACCAGTGGCCAGGGTGGGAAGAGGCCCCCCAGGTGGGTGGCACTCAGGAAGTTGAGATAGGCACCATAGTCGTTCTCAGCCTTGATGGGGCCCAGGGGGCCCCCTGGGAGGTCAGGGAACATGTCCTTGAAGAAGTCGTTAGGGAAGGGTGGGGGTGGGGGTGGGGGCAGCTCCTCCTTCTCCTCCTCCTTGATCTTCCTGTTCTTGACGACCAGGTCCAGCGGCCCACTGTCCATGGGTTGTTCTGGCAGCTGGGCAAAGGCACCGAAGTCCCCTGGCCAGAGGTGTGGGAAGAAGTCCGGGGCAAAAGGAGATAAGGAGGGTCTCCTGTCGGGGATGTTGGTTTTGGGGTATAGGTTCTCCCTCAGCAGAGATTCGATGGAGAAATCCCGGATCACACCCAGATGGCTGGGGCTGCCGGCCTGGAAGGAATCAGGGAAGTCTCTGGGCGCATCGGCATAGGCCTTCTCCGAGAGATGGTCCGTCTTGGAAGGGCTTTGGTGGCAGCTGATGTCCTGGGGGTCAGGCAGGTTTTCTTGATCAGCAAAATCCTCCGTGTCATCCTCCTCCTCCTCCTCCTCCTCTTCTTCCTCTTCCTCCTCTTCATCCTCCTCCTCATCGTCCTCCTCGTCATCGTCATCATCCTCCTTGTCATCCTCCTCCCCACCGTCCCCCCCAGGCTCCATGATCTCCAGGCACACGTTCACGATGCACTGGATCTCCAGCATCCTGGCGGCGTTGAGGATGTGCTTGACATTGGAGGCGGTGATGGTGAGTGTGGAGGTGTAGGCGAACTCCAGGATGGCGGCCAGCGCCTCGGGCTGGACGAAGTCGATCTCGTAGACATAGGGCTGGCTGGCTAAGGTGCCGGCCGTGAAGAGCTTCTTGAAGTACTTGCTGCAGGCGGCCAGGACGGAGCGGTGCGTGCGGTACTCCTGCTCCTGCACCACCAGGAGCACGTCGCAGAGCAGGCCGTCATGCCGCTGCTCGTTCAGGCTGCACAGGACCTCGCTGCTGTGGTTGGGGAAGGGGATGCCGATGAGCTCGTCAATGCCATTGGCCATGTTCTCAGCCAGAGCCCTGCAGGGACACACACAGAGGAGGTCGGGGTTAGAGGACACGGCCCCTAGAGGGGACACCCAGCTCTGGGACTCTGGAGTAGGGGGCCCAGACTAGTGGGTGTGCTCACCCACATCACCCCTACTTTTGCTTAAGGCCACCGCTTCCACAAGAAAGCGGGTCCTCCTCCTCAGCATTTCCAGATCCCACCTACCATCCAGAACCGGCTCACGGCCCTGGGCTTCTCACTGTAGCACTGGGCCCTCTTCTGGTACCTAAGGCTCTTGAAGTTACGTGTCTCATTGGCAGCTGGGGGTGGCTGTTCAGTGAAGTCTACGGAGGCTCTTGTGAACCTGACTTCACCTGTTCATTTCACTCTGTTACTGTGCAGTTGCAGAACACCAAGAAGGAAGCACGTGAAATTCAACTGTGTGCTACTGGAATGGTGTCCACATTGATAAGTCTGTGGGTCAAGAACCAAAGAATGTTCTCTCAGGGCTCAGTGCCCCTGCTGGGAAAATGCTTTGGTTTATCCTATAAATCCTCTGGCTCCTGTAACAGGCTATTTTGCATTGGCTTCTATTAGGGGCTGAATTGTGACCTCTACCCATACATACGTAGAAACTCTACCCCCTGCCTTAGATGTGACTTTGTCTGAGGACTTTTAAAGAGAAAAATAAGATGAAAGGTCATAGGAGTGAGCCCTAATCCAGGATGACTGACGTCCTTATAAGAGAAGATTATGATGGACACACGAAGGATGCTCACGCACAGACACAGGGAGAGGACTACCATCTACAATTCCAGGATATCGGTCTCAGGAGAAACCAGCCCTGCTGACACCTTGATCTTGGGCTTCCAGCCTCCAGAACTGCACGAAAGTATACTTCTGTTGTATCAGACCCCAGTTGGTGGAACTTTGCTACAATAGCCCTTGCAAACTGATATGGCTACTTGGAATCGTAAAACCAATTTTGTGGATGATTTGCAGTAAGGGAATGAGCGCCCCGAGGCAGGTGTTTTCCCTTCTCACCTTACCACTGGATGAACTTTAGTTGATGAAGCTTTCCTTTATTGGCAATTCTTGATCTTTTTTCCCTTTAAATACGGACATCTTACAGAGGTCTACCTGTGAGCTGTTTCACCTACACACATTTAAATTCAATGTTTAGTTCAGGTGCATGGTTAGTTAATTTACCATGTCTGTATTCTGTTCCCCTCCGGGACATGTATCTCCCATAGGGAGAAGCCTCCTCTGAGACACATATTAAACATGACATGGGGCCAGTGATTGTCACCAGGAGTGAGAAAAACAGGACAGATGACGATAGGCATCCCTTCTCTTCAGGGAACAGACTCGCAGCCCAAGTCAGCAAAATCAGCCTGGACAAAAGTCACCTCCAGTTTCACGCCCAAGAACATGGGGCTCTTCTACGGAGGACAAAGCTTGAACACAGCCCATGGATTAATCCTGATCAAGGCCTGGCCTTAACCCTGGTGAAATTACAGTGGGGACAGGACCACAGTGACCAACACCCACCTGAATGCCCCGGCCCCACTGAAGAGGCCTGGGGAGTCCCATGTATTTATCATCTGGATTTGAGGGCGGATGTAACAGCAGGGGAGGAGTGAGAAGCCAGCCTACAATACGTGCCATGAGTAAGGCCCAGAGGCGAGTACAGGGCGCCTTCTGCTCCTGCCTTCCCCATCATAGAGGGCCCAAGTTTTCCCTGAGTAATTCACCTGGGCAGGTGCGCAGACAGTTTCCCAGAGCGAAGGCCTTATGCTTTTCCACCTCCTCATCTTTAAAGGAAGCAGGGACCGCCCCACACCCGCCGCAGCCCCTTACACCCCGCCCCATTGCATGCATTCACAGGCCATATCTTTGACAAACTCAACTAGTCATTGGGTTTCCCCCTGAGCAGGCACTGCCCTGGGCTTTAGGACTGCACAGAGAGGAGAAACCAAGATGGCAAGCGCTCCTGCAGAGCTTACAAGGATGTACCGGCTGATCGAATATACAGCAAGCTTCACTGAAGAGGATGTGCAGATCGCAAAGAAGCCATCTCATCTGAAACACTGTCCACATCATCAGACACCAGGGACATGGAAATTAAAACCACAATGAGGTATCAAGCACACCTCTCAGAATGGTTGAAATAGAACCAGCGACAGCACCAAGTGCTGGGGAGCATGTGTAAAACTGGATCTGCTTCGGTGGTGGCGGGAATGATCAACAGAATAGCCACTAGGAAAGCAATTTAAAAACGAAATATGCAAAACCATCTGACCCAGAAATGACAGTCTTAAGAAGTGATCCCAGAGAAATAAACTTAGGTCCACACAAAGGCCTTTACACAAATGCTCATCGCAGCCTTATGGAAAACAATCCAAGTGCCCTTCAGTGGTGGTTAAAACACACGGATACAGCCACATGGTGGACCACTACACAGCACTAAAAAGGAATGAGCTACTGATACATGAAAAAGCCCAGATGTAACAGTAAAAGCATCAATGCCGCCAGGCGCCATGCTGTATGACGCCACTGAACTAACAGTCTGGAGAGGACAACAATTCTAGAGAAGAACGGATCGGGCTGCTGGGGGCTGAGCCGTGAGTAGGGGGCAGGAAGGATGAGGTCTGGCTATGAGAGGATAACACGAGGGACCCTTACCGTGATGGAAATGATCTGTGTCTTCACTGTCTCGATGCCATTATCTTGGTTGGTACCGTCTATAGATTCGAAAGCTGTTGCCGCTGGGCAAAGCTGGGATGTCTGGATAATTTCTCAAAACTACATATATCTGATAATTATCCAGTAAAAATTTAACTTTAGAAAAGCAAACAACAGGAAAGAGCCAACTCAATCAATCAGTCACTCAAGCATCTCTCTCCCTCCCACCCCAGCCATGTCTCCTCTCTCTACAGCAGTGGAGGGGTGGTCGGGGAAAGACGGCTGCCGCAGGCAATCAGAGAGGGCCTCCTTGAGGAGTGCCATTTGGGCTGATGCTTGGTTGGTGAGACGGGTCCACCATGGGAAAATGTGGGGAACAGTGTTCCAGGCTGTGGGAACAGCACGCCCAAATCAGGCAGTCCCATCAAGGTGCTTTACGTCTGGGGGATCAGGTTCTGTTTTGAATGTCCCCCTTTAACCTGGTTCTTGTCTCCTGACAAATTAGGCCACTCTGCATATCTCTCTGGGCACTTCAGATGGAGCACATCCACTCCAGTGCCCCTGAGGAGGTCCCGTGTAGGATGAGTAGATGGATGACCCGCCTCTCTGACCAGGGAGGGTGTTTCCTTGCTGCAGGCTTTGACCATCTGTGCATCAGAAAGAGGTCTGGACTGCCTGCTACTGTTTCGAAAGGACGAGAAGCTTCTGGAGGCTCCCAGCTTCCCTTATATGGCACAGCACTTCCCGCTGTGATGGAGGGGGCCAGAGGGATTATAGAGAACTTGGGAAACAGGTTCAAGGCCAGGCTGCTCCTTCAGAGCTGCTGTTCCTGCTGCAGGGTCCAGGAGAGCTGTCTGTGGGCACACAGGCTGGGGGCCAGCAGGCAGTTCCTCAAGTTGGAGTTATGTTTGTTTTGCATGCTCGGATCCAGGTACAGCATGACCTTCTGTGCAGTGAGCAACACGGGGGCACTAGTCACCACCTCCAGCTCTTCTTCAGACACTCAGGCCCCTTGGGGCAGATAGAGAGGGCAGAGCAGGCCCAACCCCAGGAAGCATGTTCTCTCTGCAGGCCAAGTCCCAGCCCTAAACAAGGATTTCCCAAGTGAAGACTCAGAACCACCATCTGCCTCAGGCTGCTCTGTGTTCACAAAACCCAGGATTTACCTCCTATTAGTATCACCACTCCTGTTTTACAGAGGGGTAAGTAAGACACAAAGAACAGATCACGCAGCTTAGACAGCTGTAGCACAGAGATCAAGCCCACAGTCTGGCTCCCCAGCCCATGCGCTGAACCACAACCAATCCAGCTCCTGTCTCTGACCCGCAAAGAAAACCAAGAATGGCCAGTATTCTGCTGACGCCTAGTGAGTCGCCCAGACGTAGGGCACCAGAGGCGTTGAGGGTGGCTTTGTGGAGAAAGGTGGGAAGGAACTGTGTCAGCAGGGGAGGGTGGCCCTGCCTTCCCAGGAGGGCCAGGAGGCAGGGTCAGCAGGGCAGATGCAGGAAGGCTCCAGCAGCCTCAGGAGTCAGAACAAGACCTTCTGTCTTGGCATTTCAGCGAGACGGTAAGCTGCCTGAGGGCAGACTGTTATCGCAGTGCTGACTACAGTCCTGGCACATAGTTACTGAAGGTCTATCACAAAGTGTTCCTTGGCAGCACTGAATGACACCGTACAGTTGGTTCACTGCCCAACAGCACACCTAAGGACAAGGCAGACTCAGAGAGGGTCTGCAGTGACCCTTCCTCCAGTGGTAAGAAGTCATGCCCTGTGCGGTCCCCTCCCACATGAAGAGGGCTGACCTATGTAACCAGTGAGATGTGTGGAAGTGATGCGTGACTACTGAGGTTTCAGCCTGGCTCTCTGGGCAGAGCAGCTGCCATGTTGTGAGGAGACTCAAGCAGTCCCATGGAGAGGTCCATCTGGAAGGGACCTTCCTGCCAACAGCTGGAAGAACATGCCGGCCGTGTGATGAGGCACCGGGAGAAGTGGTCCTTCAGCTCCAGTCCAGCCTCCGCATGACGGCAGCTCCCCTGACATCCTGACTGCAATGTCACGAGAGACACTGGATCAGAACCACTTAATGAAGCTGCTCCTACAATGCCAACTCATAGAAACTGCATGACGGTGAATGTTTATTCTTGGCTTAAGTGGCTAAATTTTAGTATCATTTGTTAAGTAACCACTGATTACTAACGGAGGGACACTATTCACTTCAGAGACATTCATAGATTTGTGATCTTTATCATAGTATTTTTTTGGTGTTCAATGCTTTCGTCTAACAAAATCAGAAGATATGACACTGTTTTGATAGATGGAAGTAGGTGTACTGAGGAAAGGACACCTTTTTTCTAAGTCTCACAGAGCCATCTTATAGGTAGCAGGTTTCTGACCCTCAGAGGGACCATCGTGTATAAAAAGATGAAGTAAAATAGTGAAATGAAACTTCGACGGTTAAAAGCCAGAGTGAGAGCCCAGGTAATTCGTTCTTTACAGAGAGCCACGTTTTCCTTCCTGCTAAGCGTTTATTTGCTTTAAAGACAACAGTTTTTAAATGCTTTTCTAGGCAAATTCCCACAATGCCTGATGCTTCCCCCACGGGCTTAACCCACTGGAGTCAGAACCCCCTGGGTCAAGTGCTGTAGCTTGTCTCATCCCCGCCCATGGGGGCCGGACAGCGGCTCTCCTGAGCTACCTGTCCTGTCTCATGTTTTTGGAACCGTACCTGCTTGGAGCTGGAATCAGGACCCAGAGCTGTGTGACTTGGGGTGTGTGGGGGGGGGGCGGCTGTCTGCCTCTCTGGGCCTCAGTTTTCTCATCTTGTCATTGGATGGTCACAGGAAATCAAACAACAGAATCACAAGCTCCAGGAGCTAGAAGCACAAAGTGGGTCTGGCAATGGGGAGGGTGACAGGCAGGAGACTCTGGGCTTGAAGGCCAGTCTGCCCAGCAGACTTCTCACTGTGCTGAGTTCAGAGCCTTTATTCGGGTTCCAGAGGAGAGGATGTAGCTGTAGGTGGGGGCTGTTTTTCCAGGCAGGAGGTGGGAGCTGCTGCTCTCTGTTTCATTGTCCCTTGGGGAAGAAGTGCCCCTGCCTGCACTCTGGGACTGTCCCTGGTGACCCTGAGATTCTCAGGCACCAGAGGGGCCTCAGCAGTGTCCTAAAGCGGATCTCTGCCCTACCCCCACCTTTCCTGCTGTCCCTTCCTCTGCGCCTGAGCACTTGTCTTCAATAACAAGCTCAGGAAAGAGACTCTCTCTTTCACACACACACTGTAAACAAAACAAAAACTCTTAACAGCTAGGAGAGGCTTGATGCAAAATATGAGTATCTGGTAGGAAGGTGATAGAAAAAACAGACCAGAAAAAAAGAGGAAAAAGAGAAAGCGGAGAGTAGGGCTCGCAAGTGGGGGAAGGACATCAAAGAGGAAGCATGCAAGAGGGTGAAACCTTTTCAATATGGTCATCTCTCCGGAGGACATGAGGTCCGCAGCCTTTCCTGGACCTCTGCCTCTGTGGAAGGTTCTAGAACCCAGGTATGTCTGACTAGCCCTGTCTGCGAAGAAATTGCTTCTCATCTCTCTCTGGACGTTGCTGTATTCACCTGGGAAATGGAAACATCCCATCACCTCAGGTACTCTGCCTGTGTTTCCCTCTCTGCCCACCGAGAGGGGACAAGCCCTCAATGTACCAGGGAAAGATGGGGTGAGCTGCTTCTATGACAGGAATGGACAGTGGTGGGGTGGGTTGATGAGGAGGGTCAACTGGAAATGCTGTGGGCCCCATGGAAATGTAATATGGAAATCTAAAAGGTCCCCAGAACACATTTCTGCAGTGTGAGTTGATTTTTGTGTTTATTTGTGTCCTGTTCTAATTACCAAACCAACTGAGCCTACAAGCCAGCATTTAAAATAATCATGGACACCATCTATCATTGATGGAGGGCCTGTCACATGTGGGTCACCGCACCTCTAATCCTTCCTCAACCAACACAACTCTGCAAGGTACACCGGTTTACCATCCCCTCCAATGTAGCAATCAGAACATGGACTGCGGCAGTGACAGGCCCAGGGACACAAGCCAACGAGCCTGTGAGCCAGGGCTGGAACCCTGCCGCATTTGGTGCCCAAGCTCATATTCATCCCATTTACCACACTGCCTCTCATTCGCAAAGTCCAACATGGGGACAGAGGGATTGGACCCTCCCCCTCAAAGACCATCTCTCACTTTAGATATCTGATCCTAGCAATTGGGGCTGAGGGGTGGGCACTAGGGAGCCGAGACCCCTGCAGGGCAGGGGACCAGTTCCCAGTCAGATGAGAGGCTTGGTGAGAGCAGGGATGTGATTTCCGCAGAGTCCCGTCTCTTTCCTGTCCTCCCCGGCCACCTCAGTAGAGCGACTCTCGGGGCAATTCTGTTGCTATGATCCACAAGTCCTGCTCAGGCTGGACCTCAGGCTGAGCTCCCATCTGCCAAGGCCCTAGTGTGAGCTGGCCCAGCTGGCAGACTCCCTCTGTCCTGAGCGCAGTTCCGCCCCAATCCTGCCTCCAGCTCGGCTCCTGCTTGGGGTCTGGTGCAGAGACACCTAGTAGAATTAGTGGCTTCAGTGAGGGGGTGGGTAGAGGAGACTGTGGCACTGGACTCCAAGAAGGGACGTGGGTTTCTTGTCCAGACTTGGGAGTGAGGCTGGGGAGTAGCTGCCTGCATTCTCAGAGCTGGTCATTAGTCCCTGTGGTCAGTCGGGCACCAACATCTGAAAGGGGCGATGGGCTGGGGCAGGAGAGACACTGGGAGACCCGGCCCAAACGGCAGGCCAGTCTGGGCATCTCTGCTGGGACTGGCCCACCCTGCCCCTGGCCATTCCCCCAAGCAGGGCAACCATACCCCTTGGCCCTGAAATAACCTGGAGCCTCAGCTGCCTCTGGTCAGACATGTGGGCTGGGAGGCTGGGCAGGGTCACCTCAGCTTCCAGCCTGTTCCTTGCTTGCCTGCTGGAGCACCCCAGGCAGGGTGCCCACAATGGGGGTAAGCCAGCCCCACCTGCTCTGCCAGGATACGCCTGCAGCCTGCAGTTCCCAGCTCAACCTCGGGCCCTGGCTTGGAGCTGACTGCTTTCAGGATCATGTGCCTGAGTTTCCCTCCTCTGTCAAAGGTCTCAGTCAGGCCAGATGTTCCCTTTCAGCAGGGACACACGCCCTCCCTTCTTAGTGCGCCCTCCTCTTGCTCTCAACACCACCCCTGCCCCAGCACTGACAAGACTTTAGAGGGCCAGGCCTGGCAGACAGGTAGGCACTCCCCGCACCGCCCAGCCACAGGCAGATTTCTCTCTGCCTCTTGGAGCTGGGGGCCTGAGTTTCTGCTCCTGTGACCTGCTTCGTTGTTCTCTGCTGAAGCCATGTGCCTGTGGAGCCTGACATGGAGAAAAGCTCTTTCACATCCACCTCCCTCCATACCATTTCCCAGGGCCCCCCGGGTCCAGACGGGATGATTTGGTCCCCTCTGCTGATGAGAACCTACGTTCATGTGGGTGGACTGACAAGGTCACAACGATGGAGACCCAAACCTCCTGACACGTAGCCCAGGTTCTGTCCACCGTATCACTTGGTGCCCCTACTCACCCCTCCCCTCACCACTGCCCCCTCCTCCACTCTCCCCTCCCCTCATCGGAATTGGTTTGGTTTTATCAGAACAAGGTCCAGGACTCTCAGAGGAGGTTTAGAGCAGGAGCAAAAGCCAGGGTGGGCTTCTCCACACCCCCGACCCCCCAAATTCTTTCAGGGATGAGACATACAGGAAGGACAGACTTGACAGTACCTAAGATGTCCTGGGAGATGGGTGAGGAGAAGGAAGGACAGCTCTGTACCCCAGCTTTGGAGAAGGGGGGTTGGCTGGGGTGTAGGAGAGTCTGAGTTATTTAATCATCCCTAAAGGAGCCCCTCTTCTTTATAGCAGCTGCCTGCCCATATCCAGGTGAATCCCCAGTGGGTGTGCTGGGGTCCCTGCCCCATCCTCTCCCCCAAGGGTGGCTCAGAGTCTTTTATTATTCACAGTACTTTCACCTGCTCGGTGACAGGCACGGTCAGTTTTTATACCCATTTTACAGGTAAAGAAATAAAAGTGGGGTGAGGTTAAGGTCACAAAGCAACATGGTACAGTGACTGCTGGAGAGCTCACTCGCCCACTGGCACTTGGGTTTCCTACTGCAGGACAGGTGGGAAGAGTGGGTTCCCCAAGCAGGATGCTGCCCAGGGTTGAGGTGCTGGTGTCATGGTCCGTGGGAGTCGGGGCCAGATCACTACAGTGGTGCCGCCCTGTTGTTTTAATTATTTATTCATCTTTTATTTATTGGGGTGGGGTGGGGAGGGAAGAGATAGACTTGTATTCTTTTAAGAAAAATTGCACACCTCTTTATGCTCAAAATAAAGGATTTACTGCCTGTGTTTATTACAGGCGATTTCCTGAGCCAGAAAACTTCTTGGGAGGCTTATTAAACCTTATTAAGGCACTGAAAATGTAGATAATAAAATAAATCACTCGTCTCCCCAGCAGCGCTGGCCCCTTCAGCTGCCGCCCAGAGCCCAGCCGGGAAGGCCCGCCTCCTCCCTGCAGTCTGACTGGGGGAGATGCCGCGCCCACTTGACTCACAAGTCTTTTTAGCTGGGGCTCCTGTAGTGCAGTGGTGGTGGCCTGGATTTTGCTGCCTATCTAAGGGGCTGTGTGTGGACACCTGCGTTTAATGGCACCGTATCTGGACTCTTTCCAAGGGCATTTTAGTGTCTCTTCTAGAAGGCTCCAAGGCCCTCACTGCAGGCTGGCCAGCCTCTGTGTGCTTTGCCTGCATGCCACCTTGGTCCAAGTGCCACCCTGAGACCCAAGTGCCACCCTGACCCAAGGTCACCTTGACCCGAGTGTCCCTTTGACCCACAAGACACCTTGACCTAAGTGCCTCCGTGACCTGCCTCCCACCTTGACCTGAGTGCCAAGGGCTCCCTGTGTGACTGAGCGCAAGGACTTTATGGTGGGAGAAGGGAAAGCAAACACCAGAAGGCTGTGGCCAGAGCTGAGACGGGCGGGTGGGTTTGGGAGAGGCCAGACCTGAGTGGAGAATGCCCACACCTGTGCGGTGCGGAGACGGGCTGACACCTTTCGGGAGGAAGCACAGTAAAGGCCGCACTTACAGACAATCTCTGCGGGGGCGCCGGGGGCTGGTCAAGTTCCCTTCATGAGCTTCAGTGTCGTCTCTAGAGTGCCACCAGGTCCTGGAAGTTCCTTGCTGCCCACACGGTGGGCTCCAGCCAATGCCTTTAAACGCTCTGGCTGCGAGGATAGGAGGTGGAGCCCAGGGCCACAAACAGCCCAACTGCTGCTGTTTCAGGGCTGCTGCACCGACTGTGGACTCTGACCTCGCCCTCCTTCCCCTGGCCCCCGAAGTGTCTCGGGGACACTTCCAGGTGACTCAGGGAAATAAAGGTGAAGACTCATCGGGCTTTCAGAGGACGAGTGTGCTGCGTCCAGACAGGACCAGCCCGAAGCACACTGGGCAGAGCGCTGGAAACTCCACGGGCTGCTGCCCCAGCGGAGAGCCGGCCGGCCGACTCGGCGGAGGCACTGTGGCCAACGTTCTCTGAGGCTGCAGTGAAAGGGTCTCGAAGTCGCTTCTCCACAATGTGTGCACATCAATTACAAATAACCCCACGTTACAAACTACCTGTGGGGGGGGGCGTGGGGTGGGGGGCAGTCAAGGACAGAGCCTGACGGAGCCACAATGTGTAGGAGATGGAGGGTTAATGCTGAGTTCCCTCCAGCTGACAGCCACAGACTCCAACTACTGTAGTGAGTGCTCCTTCCAAGCCAGTTTCCATCCTAAAATTTTATGTGAGCATCATCGAATCCTGTCGAAATCCAGAACAAAAAACAGGATGCAGCTGCTTTCACCATCGTTACCCTGTTTTTCAGTTGGGGAAACTGAGGTCGAGCTGGGACTGAACCTCAGCAGCTGGGCTCCTGGTTTACCAAATCTCCTGAGCAGTCTGTGAGGCTGTCTCTCAGCTCAGGTAGAATTTATCTATCTTGCTAAGGGATGGAGAAACAGGGATGGAATTCCTGGCCTTAAGAACTCACAGAATAGTGGGGAGATAAAGTGCCAAGTGTGAGGCCAGAGGTGTGGGCAGGACCCTTTGGGGGCAAGGAGCAGATGCCACTAGGGAAATCCAGGCTGTGAGAGAGGAGAGAGAGAACATTCCAGAAAAGGGAACAGAGTGTGGGAAGGAAGCACAGAAGTCTGAGCTTAACATGGCAACTCCAGACCGGAGCAATGGGGAGTGAGGGTGCTGGGTTCAAGGGCAGAAACCTGATGGGTGCAGAAAAAGCTGTCCGTGGGGAATAGCAGGGTGACTGCTGTCACAGGGGGTGGCAGATGGGCAGGTGGGGCAGTGAGGCAGGGAGATGAGAGGCCTCGGGAGCATTTGAATTGAAAGGAAGTCAGGGAAGGTTCTAGACCGGAGAAGAATCTGCTAGGAGTTGTACCTGAGGATGGTGTCAGTAGCAAGCCATTCTGGAGCAGGTGGGGCTGGTGGACAATAGCTAGGAGATGGTAACCTCTATCCTTGAAGCCACTCCCTATTATTCACCACCGAGCCCCAGCCCTTCTCTCTGGCTCAGGTCGGTGGGGCTGGGCAGGGGGCCCTGTGGGGGAGAGGGCTGAAGGAGGGAGGAGGGTAGAAGCCCACTCCAAGACTTCTCCAGTGTAAGAAGTCCTGGCTAATTCTCAGCCCTCAAAAAACACCCCCTGCCTGGACCACTTCAGTTTGGAGGTAGAGCCCAGACCAGCGGTCCAGCAGAGGCCTCAAGAATCCCCACCCCGCCTGCGTTTTCCAAAGGAAGTGAAATCTCAGCTTTGCCTCTGAACTTGCACTTTTCTTCTAAACAGACGCCAAACACCACGAGAACCGCTTGGCATTTGACTGAGAAGAGCAAACTGGAAGCTGGCAATTTTCAAGCTTAATTGCACAGTAACATATAATATTATTATATAGAAGTTTTACTGCCCCGAGAAAGTCCAAGTCTTTCCTTTCCTATTTATACTCGAGACCAACCTCTCCTCTGCTATCAGAGATGACCACCTCTGGTTCCAGGAGCCCTTGCCAAAGAAAGGGCAACTAGAATGTGAGTGGAAATTCACTTGTCGTGCGTGGCTTACTTGTGGATTATCATTCAGCAAAGGCTATCAATTTGTCATTAGGTGCTCATCTCTGTAAATAAGACACCAAATCTGCCTTTGAGGAGCTTCGTGTTTCACTGAGCAGGAACCACTAACCCAGAGCGAAATAGTAGAAATAAAAACCCAGAAGGAATCCAGTGTGGGCTGCCTCCTGAGAGCAGGGATGCGGGAGCTAGTAAGTCATAGGTCTGGGCTACACAGCTGTCTGGGCAGGATCCTCGGCTGGGTGCCCAGACGGAGACAGACGGCATACTGGTGCTCAACAGCACACCCTGTGAGTGTGTCGGGTGCCAGGCTCTTCCCTCTGTTAAATTCGCCTCCAGTCACAGGAGCCCAGGATGAAGGATGGGACTCTTTTTCAGCCTCCAACTTTCAGCACCTGACAGATAACTAACCCTGCCTCCCACCCCGCCCACATGCATCAACCCTTTGCACAGAGAGTTCTGGTCTCCAGAATAACATAAATTACAGTGAACATATTCTCAAGGCACAAAATCCTCCCCTGCGCCCCAGCCCAAAAAAAGCCGGCTGATTCACTGATGCTAGAAGGCACACAGGGATTTCTTCGCACCCAGGAATCTGGTCTGCTTTTGAAGTCTCAGGATCAAAAATACTGAATAAGAAATACAAGGTTAAAAAGGTAGAAATGAGTTGGTTCCCAAACCCATCATCATTTGCAGAGAACGTGATTGGATGCGTCCCTATAAAAACAATGGGCAGATTCAAAAATATGTCAAAGGAACTTATTTACCTGGCAACTGAAATAGATACAACACCTAGAAATAAGTTCACCAGAAAGGTGCAAAAGCCAACCAAGAAAGCTTTAAAACATGACTGAAGCACTTTTTAAACAGATTTAATGGAAAGATATACCCTGCGCTTGGATAGGAAGCCACAATATTATAAAGATGCCAATTCTACCTACACAGTTCAATACATGTAATCTAATCCTAATAAAAATATCAGCCAGAATTTCCACTCAAATTAGATAAGCTGACTCTCAGGTTTATATAGGAAAATAAGAGCCTAAGTTTAGAGATTTTTGAAACAGATGAGTAATGGGAAGAGGGGGACTAGTCTGACCAGATGAGAAAACACATTGGAAATCCATAAAAATAAAATATTTGGTCCTAGGTCATGAGCAGAGGGACAGATCAGTAGGAAGTCATAGACAGTTCAAAAATGGATGTACACAAATTCCTATACATATGATAATGGCAAATAATAAAGGTGGGACTTCAGTTTTTATTTTAGGGTAGATTTTTCAATAAACGAGACTGGACAATCCTGTGGGAAACAAAACAAAATTTGGATCCTTTCCTTATTCTTTATACCAAAATAAATGACAGATTCAGTACAGATTTTAAAACTTAAAAAAAAAAATTAAGAAAATATTGAAGAAAGATTTTATAATCTCAAAGGGAAATGTTGTTCTAAGTAAGACAGAAAACCGGAAGCCATACAAGATTGATTCATTTGACTAAATAAGGACTTTTAAATATATGCACATCAAAAATTCCCATAACAAAATCAAGTCACAAATGAATTGGGGAAAAATATTTGCAAACCATGAGATAAAGGAGTTCTTTCCTTTATATAGAGTTTATATTAAAGCAGAAAAAAAGTATAGCTTGTGGAAAAATTGACAAAAAGAAATTAACACAAACAGGAAGATTATAGAAAATGAAATACAAATACTTTTAAATATATGAAAAATATTCTATGTCGCTCAGCATAAAAGACAAATAGATTTTTACTTTCTATCTATCAGATGGGCAAAAGTTAAAATTCTGATGGTCCTGAAATTTCCCTTGCAGTTTCATTATCGTATCTTCCCAGCTTATACACAAAGATTATTCCTGCAGTCGAAGACTGGAAGGAAACAGTTAGAGCATCCAATTTGGGCTGACTAGATATACCACGGAGTACTATGCAGCCATTAAAAAGAATAGGGCTTCCCTTTATCTAGATAGATAGGGAACTGTATCTAAGACTTAACTGCAAAACAGGCAGTATAGTACAAAGGTTGTTACCATATTCGGAAAGAGAAAGATGATCACATATATGTATGTATACACACACACACACACACACACACACACACACACACACACGGGCTATCATGGGAAGATGCACTAAAAACTGGCTACTGGTTCTTTCCAAAATATGGTTGGAGAGCTGCCAGGAAAGGGTATAAAGGAGATTTAATTTCCTATGTAGACTACCTGATGATGGCTGAATTTAAAATCCATTAATATTAAAAATGTTGAATGATTTGGATTCTCTCTCCATTTTCACAAACTCCCAAACCCCTGGGATTTTGTGGGGCAGGGAATAATGTCTGCTCACCGTTGACTTGTTCTGGGGCCTGTCAGCTACTTGATCTCAGTTTTCCTGAACGTGGGCAGGAGTTCATGGCACTGGGCTGTCTATATCAGGAGACAGTGAGGACCAGATGAGAACTGAAATGAGAGTAGGTTTTGACTGCCACCAAGTCCTGGGAATACAACTGTAGGATATTAGGGGTAGCCCATGTTCTTTATACCAAAATAAATGATGGGTTCCGTACAGATTTGAAAAGTTTCTTTTTTAAAAACCATGTTAAGAAAATATTGCAGAATAATTTTAAAATGTCTTGCCTACTATTCCTGTGGCTAGACAGCCAGGCCATGCAAGAGGGCTGAATGCTCCAACAGAAGAACACCTGATTTCAGTCTCAGGAGCCCTCAGGTTCAACATGTATTATGTAACAACAGAGGACACAGGGAAAAGAGGGAGTCGAGATGTGTTTCTGACACCACCTGAACTTCAGGACTCCTTAGAAGTGTCCGTTGTAAATGATGATTCTCACAATAAACAAAACCTTACTGCTTTCCAGTCAACCAACTACTTCACATGTTTCATTTGTTATGTTCATTTTATATATGTGGGTCACTGAATTCGCTAGGGTTGAAGGGACCCATTCAAGGTGCCCAAGTAGTGACAGGCAGAGCCTCACCACCTGGGTTCTGTCACTTCTTAGTTACAGAGCTTCTGATAACTCCCTTTAGGGGATCACACTCTCCAAGTTCTGCCAATCATGGTCCTCCACAGTCTGGTCTTGACCTAGTACTCTCTGACCTGGACTCTTTAAAGCTGGTCACTTCACTACCCTCCGAACACAAATTGTTCATTTCAGCTTCTGTGGTTATTCCTTTAACCTTCTCACATCTCGAGTCCCACCTCTCTGACTTCCCAGTCTCTTCAAGACCCGGCCAGAGTCTCACCTCTTTCTTCCCTGACATCTTCCCCCTCTAACCCAAGGTGATTTTTCACTGTGTGGCAGTCAACCTCCAGAATGGTCCCTAATGGTCTTCACTCCCTGGTGTTCACACCTTGGGTAGTGCCCTCACACATCATATCAGGGTTCATTTATGTGACCACGGAATCCAGAGAAATGGTGGTGTGAGACTTCCAATGCTAGGTTGTAAGAGATATTACCCCTTTTGCCTTACTTTCTCTTGGAATTTTTACTGTAGGACAAACCATGTTGACCTGACTGTAGGTCACCATGTTGGGAGATACTTAAGTTGGCCAAACAGGGAAAAACTGAGGCCTCCCATCAACAACCAGCACCAACCTGCAAGCTCTGAGTGAGCCATCTTGGAATGTCTGGTAGTCCCAATGAAGCCTTGTGATTATTGCAGCCCCAGTCAGTAACATCTGACTAACCTTATGGGAAACTCTGAGCCAAATATCCTCAGTTAAACTGCTCCTGAACCCGTGCTTATAAACATCATGAGGATAAAAGATGTTTATTGTTGTTATAAGCTTCTAAAGTTTGGGGTCATTTTTGTTACACAGCGATAGCTAACGGATACATATTTCTCTAAACCCTATCAAAAGTTAAGATCTTAGCCCTGGTCCCTTGCCTATTTACTCTCTTGCCTAAATTTTCATGTGTGTAATCTTGTATCTCTAACAAGACAGTAAATAGATACAGTTTATAATTCCCCCCCCCCACCTCCCCCAGTGTCTAATAGGGAGCTAAGAATAAAGGAAGAGATCCACAGTGATTTTTCTAGCTTCCTATTTGTGGAGAGAGCGTATGCACATCTGAGAGCCTTCAGTGTACACATGCACAATGCTTCCTGCCGGCCTACTACCTGGATACACGTGCAAACAACACACACAGAATGTCTGCACATCTGCTACTGAACACCTACCACCCACCTCACACCAGACCACTCACATGTGAGCATTTCCCAGTGTTCCATGGTGGGCCAGACTCAGGACCCACTTGGAGGGTTCTCAAGGGAGGGAGCGAGGAAGAGGAGGGCTGGAAAGGGCTGTGGCTTCGTACTGAGTACACTGAATGCTATTCATGATTTGTTTGTTTGTTCCACACCCTTTCCAAAAATATTTTCTTCAAAGTTAGAGTGGCATCCTCTTCTTTTAGCTTTTCTGATGATCAGAGCTAAAGAGACGGTAGGCAGAAGCCCAAAGATTTAGGAGTTTAAGAAACATAAGGAAAAATACTGCAAAGGGAGCTGCTGCTTTGAAAACAGCCCACTCCCAGTCTCCCAGAACCGCCTGCCTTCCCCAGAGAGGCCTTTCAGAACTGTTTTCCCTAAAGACAGTGAGGTGGGAGGTCATGACCCTCCCTCCACTTTCTCCCTCCTTCCATCTTTTTCCCAGGCTGGCAGGCTGAATCTTCAAGACTAATCAAAAAAAGTTGAAGGGAGGAGAGCCCTTTTGTAAAATGATGTTCAAATAGAGGCAGTTGTCATTTTCTTGGCTGGGTGGGCGGAGGTGACCGAAGACACAATTAAAAGGCAGCCCATCCTCTCCCACAAGACCCATTTTACCCAGTGTGTAATAAAGCCCCAGCTCATCCACCCTCTGATTTGGGTCAGATGAGATGAATTTTTAGCTTTTCTGGGGACTGAGTGCCAGCAGGGGAAGCAGAGGGAAAGGACAAACAAATGTGCTACAGTTCCCCGGAAGAAAGAAAACTCAGGGAGAGGATTGAGTCGGACTGGGGAGGGCCCCATTTTGCTCCCACACCAGGTTTTTGTTCCCAAGTTAGCCACCTCGTCCAAATCTTTGGTGACGCCATGGGGCTCCCTCCCTCGGACTCTGCTGGTTGTCCCCTCAATGCACTATCATTGCCCCTTCTTTCTCATCTATGTTCTCTCCATTCCTGCTGCTGCTTGCCTAGAAGTGAGTCCCTTCTCACCACATGCTCCCACATGCCTTCCTGTGCTCATCTGCCCCCTGCTGGTTACTGGCCACCAACTGCAGGTGTTGCCAGGAGGCTCAACTGCCACCACCATGGCCTTGTTCATTCTGTCCTGTCTGCTCAGGCTCGGTGCCCTCCAAACCTCCTCTCTCTACCCCACCTTGATGGCTAACTCTTGCTCATCCTTTCAGACTTGGTTTGGCCATCACCTCCTCCAGGAAGCCTTCCTGAATTAAGTGTTTGTCCTCTACATTCCCATCTTTCCCTCTCTCCTTACCCTGACCACATGGAGAGGTAACTGGACAATGAGTGTTCCTGTGATGGGCCTGGGGGAGAAGAGGGAGATGTAACTGGAATGTGAGGCATAGCGGGTAGGGATCAGACTAGAGGTAGACAGACCACGGGCTCTGCAGGTTAGTGTTGTGGTGTCAGGGATCCTCATAACCTGTGAAGTGAGGGTTGCCAGGAGTAGAGAGAAATGTGCCCCAATCCAAGCCCAGGTGCTCCAAAGCAGGTGACCGAGCAGCCGTGACATGCAGGGGCTGGGCAGGGTTGGACAGAGGTAGAGACAGAGTTTGTCCCTGCTCAGGCCTCCCTAGGCCTTGGAATTTACTATCAATGAGGGAGGCAGGACACCTGACAGGGAGGCAGGAAATGGTCAGTGTATTTACAAAGCTATGAAAACTGTAAAAGAGCAGTGTCAACACTGTGCCCAGATGCCAACCCTGGAGAGAGAAGAAGAGAGGACGGCGCCCACAGCAGCAGGCTTAGACAGCGGTAGGGTGGTCTGTGTCTCCCCCTTTAAGAAAGGGCCATTCCTTTTACCCCGCTCCCCAGCGTTCAGCATGGTCTGAGAGACCACTGCCCAGTGCTTTCCCCTGGGAGTGCTTGGCAGGAAAGCCCTCACCCTCTCCGGAGGCCCTGCCTCCCTCCAATAGTCCTGAACGCTCATTCATCTCCCAGGCAGTTGGAGATGAAGTGGGTGGGGACGGTGTCTTAGACCCATAAGAACCCCCAACTCCATTAGCTCTGAACAATTAGTTTTGCACACATCCATGTACGGTTAGTTTTCAAACGCTCTGAGCGCTCATGGGATTGTGGGTGATTGACAGGTACAGCCAGGTGAGGGGCCATGAATATGTGAAGCTTCAGCCAGGAATCTCATCTTCAAAAGGCTGGTGCCCACATTAACGGAATGTAAGATCCTGACAGTCAGATGGGTTGTGCCACCACACCCTCAGGGAATGGAGCACGGGGTGTCCCACCAGCAGCCACTTAGCAAATGTTTGCTGAATGACTTGCTGAGCACACATTCTGGTCACCTTGAAGTGTTCAGTGCCGCCCTGTCTTTCCGCAGGCGGAAATGACTTGGGAGTATAAGTAATACAGAGTGGCAAAGTCTCCGGTAAGCCCTTGTGCATGCTCTGCCCTTCTCATAACCCCGGGTGTGGCCACACCGTACATCTGTTCCTCTCTGTAGCCAACGTGAGCAAAAGGCAAAACCAGAAAATTATGTGAGTTGTCTCTCTTCAAGAAAAATGGGAGTCTTATTTCTTCTGATTAAACAATTTATAAATCAGGATAAAAGGATTTCCTCTGGAAACCTCCAGCCCAGCAAGTCCTCACAATCGTTATAACCTCAAAGCATAGCAAACAGCCACGGTGAGACACTCCATTTGCTCCAAGTATTCAGTTTGAGCAGTGGGGGGGAGCATGTGGTTGCTGACTTTGAGGGTTCAGGCCTCGTCCCTGGGAGGGGAAAGGAGCATTCACTCCAGCCCTGTCCCAGGAGGATGTGGGTCAGCTAGAAGCACACTGTCTTTCCACACTGTTTAGTCCACCATTTCACTTCTGTGCTGAATGTCACATCCTGTCACTCCCACGGAACCACTGAACTCTGAGTGTGTTGGAACACACCCGGAGTTTTGATCATGCACCTTCTATGATCTTGAGTACCTACTACGTGCCAGGTATTGTGAACTGGTTGTTTCTACCCCCACTTCCCTGTGAGGAGACCAAGCGAGGGCACATGGGCCTGGCCCTGCAGTAATCGATGGCCTGCTCCATTCAAGGAGCTCCATCCGAGAGACTCCAAAGGCAGAAAACCGGGATAACACTGGAAAGAACTGGGAACGCGTCAGAAGAAGGCTCCCGGGGTATCAGGACTGGGTAACACCTGCTATCATTGATGGAAATGAGACTTTTCTACCTCATTCTTGCAGAAAAGACAGCATGCAGTCTTCGGCCAGCATGCTTGTTCTGTGTGGGGAACCCCAGTGACCACATGGCCCCTGAATTTTGCCTCCCACGGTCAGCTCTCCACCATGGGGTGGAGAAATCTAAGATGGCAGCCAGCATCCAGGAAGGATTATCGCACACCATGCTTACCCCAAAGCTTACTCTCTTTTTATCATCATTCAAAGCCAAGAGGTGAGACCACCTCATCTTGATTTTCCCAGGGACCTCCTGGTTATGCACCAGAAGTCCCACATTTGGGTAATCCCACCTGTCCCCAGCATCTAAGCTATCTTCATCTTCTTGTCTGCACTACTCATCTTACTGCCTTTCATGTGACACGGCTTCACCAGGCATGGAGGCAGGGCATTTGGGTCTAGCCCACATCCCAGGTACTACCCTAGCCCAGTCATGCCAGAGAAAGAATTCCTGTTGTCACCGTGGATTGCTCAACCTTTCTGCTTTGCCTGTGAGGGGCAGCCCTCAGCCTCTGGGCTCACACAGGGACACAGGGCAGAAAGGGGAGATGTCGGGAAGAGGGATGTGATGGCAACAGGAAGAAGGGGGGAATGGGAAATTAATGCAATTGAGACAAGAAAGGTAGGAAGAGAGGCAGGAATAAAGGAGGTGTGGAGAAAGGAGAGGAGGAGAGCTGGCAATATGGGTCACAGAAAGATGGGAAAGGCCAAATGCCATTGGCAGCTGTGGGCCAGGTTTCAGCACATGCCCATTGGACAGAGACGTATGTAGAGTTATTTGGGGCTTATAAGACTGGAAGGTAAAAGACTCCATAGTAGAAATCATGTCAAACTACTTTTTTGCACCTAACCAGAATTTTTAAGGTCTCTTTTATGTGGCAGGTTCTTAAGTTTTTTTTAATAAGGATGGTGACAATAGTGATATTTATCTCTGGCAATCCAGTCCTCTTAAGTAGGTCTTTCCGAGTCAATGTCAACACAAGGTTGGATAATTATCTTGGAAATTTGAGCAATATGGCCGGGAAGGATGAGAAGGTGGCCCCAATTCACTGGGAAACAGAAGCAGGGTTGGCTCCACATGTGGGTGGTTGCTGGAATGGGTAATTGGAGGGCACCTCTCTAAGCTCTACCCACCCAATGTATGTCTCTTCTACCAGCCCAATATTGTGCCATCCAGCTTGCCATTCCCACCCTGGGAATTTCCACCAGGAGAGATTTTAATGAGGATCTCTGATGGTGGGAACCAATAAAGACACTTTTATCCTGTACCCAAGTGTTCAAGGATTTCTGGATTCATGCCAGAGTAATACATGTGAGCTCATCAGGTCAACTGACTATCTCCTTGGACAATTCAAAGAGTCTTCCCTATGGATCTCGGGCCTACTGTCCATGGCACTCATAATGCAAAATGTGGGAAGGGAAGAAACACGATGGGAACAGGGAGAAGAGGGGATAAAGGCTGCGCCAGGAGAGGGAATGAAAAGGAGGAGACCTAGAGGGGTCAGCCAAATCTTGAGCAATAAAGTTCACAGTGGGCTTCTCATAATACTGGATTCTTAGGTCTACCAAGGATCTTTTCTTCTCCATCCAAGAAAAGGGACTCCCTGGTCAAATATTTCAACTCAAAGATTTGACATGACTTTTGGGTTTGGAAGAGGCCTTTTCTGCCTCCCTCTGGGGAAGAGGGGCTCCATCTACTCCCACCTGATGGTACTAAGTTCATGAGCACAGACGCCAGGCCAGTTAGACACGGCTCCTGGACTTGGATGCCTCAGTGAGCGACAGCTAACAGCAGCAGTTCCTGCCTCTTATTTGTAACTGCGAACTGTGAGTGGTCAAACACTATTCTAGATGTTTCTGTGATGGGATATTTTTAGACATGACTGACATTTAAATCAGTAGACATTGAGTAAAGCAGATTGTCCTCCTTTATGGAGGTGATCCACATCCAATCAGTTGAAGGCCTTAAGAGACAAAAGGCTGAGGTCCCAGAGCGGGAGGGAATTCTGCCTCCAGGCAGCCTTAAGGCTCCAGCTGAAACACCACCTCTCTCAGGGCTCTGACCTGTTGGCCTACTCTGCAGATTTTGGACTCCTACATCCCCTACAATTATAAGAGGCAATTGTTTAAATCTTTCTCTCTCTCTCTCTCTCTCTCTCTCTCTCTCTCTCTCTCTCTCTCTCTCTCTCTCGTCATTATGTTTCTCTGGAGAACTCTGATTAGTACAAGGTAGCTGAATGAAGTTAGTGGTTCTCAAATTTGATTCCTATGGGTTTTAACCCAGGCTGCACAGCAGAATCCGCAGGAGCTATTAAAAACCACCAATGTCCAGAACCCAGCCCCAGATCAGCTGTATCAGACTCCAGGGATGGGACCTGGGCATCAGGGTTGTAAACTCCCCAGGGTCTCCTCATGTGCAGAAAAGGCTGAGAACCACAACTGGGTCATGTTGGAACTTAGTAGGAATGCATGGAATCCACCAAGGATCTAAGCACCCTTGAGATGGGCTCCTGGCATCTTTGGTTTTAAGAAGCTCCTCCAGTATGTGGCTCAGCTTCTCTGACGTTTGAGGGCTGTGGGCAGGGACTGCCTCTCAGGGTCCTCTTCACTGAAAATTCCATTCTGTGCTCCAAGTTTGGGGGCTAGAGCATGCGGTTCTAAGGTAGAGATCAAGTCGGTGGGGCACACATTTGAGAAGGGGACAAACTCTACATCCTGCCTTCCTCCGAGTCAGGATGCAACACCTGCCAGGTGGGGCGCCCACGTTCCTGGAGGGCACACACAGCATGCCACCCACCTTTGTATCCCCAGCACTGGTACAGGGCAGGGCACAGAGAGGTGCTCATTTTTATTGCTTCACTGATTGAATAAATGAACACATTGTCTCATCATCGCTGGGATCATCTCAGCCAGGTGTTTCTGTGGGTGGCAGGCCTCTCCCCTTTCCCAATTTTCCCCTGCTACACTCTGAAAAGGCCCTTCCCTTCCTTGTTGTTGCAGCGCCCAGCCATTCTCCAGGGTCTCCTCCAGCTGAAAGATCTTCCCTAACGCTCCTCTTTCCCACCACTGCATCTGACTGGAAGGACAGGCAGGTCAGAGAGCTGCCATACAGTGCTCTTCCAGTTAGCTCACCTGCCTTTGTCCTGTGCCTGCCTCAGACCATGAGCAGCTAGAGGACAGGCCACCTTCCAGGGTCTCTCCAAGGCTGGCACATGGCAGGCAGTTATGACAACTCACGGCCCAGGCTGCAGAAATCCCTAACTTGTGGTCAGCAGAGACCCACGAAGGCAAATCAGGCTGCTCTGCCTACTCCTACCATTCCGTCCGCCATGTTTTTTGGAGTCTCTTATCAGGAACGTGGTTTTGAAATGCATGTGCATTATATTGGACCCTGTGTCTTCCTGTTGCAAGGACCTGCTCTTAGCCACTAGACAATAAGGCCTCCCTGTTGCCTTGTGAATGCAGCAAAAAAAGAATGTTTACTGTCCCTGAGAAAGGTAATAATGAAGGGCAAGATATGAACTGAGATGATAGATTAGAAAGATCTGATAAAAAGGCTTAGCGGGTGAACGGTTGGGAAACTGAGGAGTCAGGACTGTAGGAGAGGAGAGGAGAGGCTGGCAGTCTCTGGATGTGGTGCCTAGAACCACTGCTCCATTTCACAGGTGAGGTGTGGTAAGGCTCATGGAGATGAAGTAATTACCCAATGTGTCAGTGTTCTCGTGTGGTAGAGCCAGGAACAAGTCCAGGTCTGTGTGACTTCAAGGGGGCACTGGAGTAAAAGTCAAGGAGGCAGACAGGGACTCATTCCTTCACTTTCACCCACTCAACAAATACTAGTTAAACACGTACCATGCGCAGGCTGTTGCCACACAGTGCAGGGAGCAAATGTCCCAAGTGTGCTTGCAGTCTGTGGATGAGGGATGAACGAGGGAGGGAATATTTTCAACGCCACGGCATCCAGGAGGGTAGCAAGGCTGGTTCTGCCTGCCTCGTTCTAGACTTATCCCCATCAGGGATGGCACGTGCACCCCTGACTGCAGACTGACACCAGGTCTCCTGCTGTGGAAGCTACAAAGACAAGCTCTTCAGATGCTGTTATCCAGAGGAAAAGGATGGTGCCACCTTGCTGTTTGGGGTCCAGAGGCAGGAGGTGGAAAGGGAGGAGGAAGGCTGTGCCCGAGCTCAGCCGAGAGCTCTAGCGAGGCTAGACAGGTCCTGCCCCATCTCAGAGTGGGGGCCTCGCCTTCTCCCAGGAGTGGTTTCCTGGAGAAGGGAAATCCCCCACCCTGAGCAGCACCAAAGAGGTCAGAGATCTCCCCTGAGTCATACTTTGCAGCCACACACCTCATTGTTCCTTAAACGTCTGCACTAGACTAGAAGTCAAGAGCAACTGCAAAGAAGGACAGGCACATGTGCACGTTGGGAGGAGGAGATGCAAACATGCCACCAAGGCAGCTACTGAATGAGAAAATTCTAGAAACCCAGACCTCCCACCTTCCTGATGTTTCTGTGCTGATCCTTTTCGAAGCTTCCTCCTAAACTTGGATTCTCTCCTTGCCTAGTCTATCTCAGAGTCTAGTCTCATGCACCAAAAATTCCCATCAGATTACACACTGAGATTTCTGGTCCAGAAACATGTGCAAGTAGGGTTTTGTGTTGTAGCTGCTTTCCCCCAGCAGGATCTAAGGCCCTGAAGGGCAGAGACCATGTCCTTTAATATCTGCACACACTGGCTGGTATATAGTAGGTATTTAATACATGATAAATGAGCTCCGGCTTTTCAGATATTTAGAATGCGATAAGATGTACTGTACACAAAGGCACTGCAGGTACTGGGTGGTAGGCCCAGAAAGCACTTCGGTATGCCCAGCTGATGATAATAATGACCTAAGAGTCTCTGGAAAACTCCCAATTAGTTGTAAGTTTGAGTAGAGAAACACGGATGACTCAATAACAACAAAAATATCTCACAAACAACCCAACTCAGAATCGGACAACGGTCTTGAAGGGGCATTCACATCTCATGTGAACGACCAATAAGCACATGAAAAAATACTTAGCATCACTAATCGTTAGGCAAATGCAAATCAAAACCACAATGAGATACCACCTCACACCCATCAGGAAAACAAATAATAAGTGCTGGCGAGGATGTGGATAAGTTGGAACCCTTGTGTGTTGTTGGCTGGAATGTCAAATGCTGTGGTCACACAGAAAAGAGTACCATGGTGCCCCCAAAACATTAAACACAGAATTGTCACACAATCCAGCAATTCCATGTGTGGAATATTCAACACAACTAAAAGCAAAGACATAGACAGATATTTGCACACTCCTGTTCATAGCAGCATTATTTACAATAGCCAAGAGGTAGAAACGATCCTTTAATCCATCAGTGGATGTCTGGATCAATATAATGTGATCTATCCATACTATGGAATATATGCAGCCGCAGCCTTAGCCTTAGCCTTAGCAAAGAATGGATGCATGGTACATCATGAAAGAAACTTGAAAACATGTGAGTGAACTAGGGCAGCTATGAAGGACAACTATCGTATGAGTCCACTTCTATAGGTACTTGGAGTAGCTATGCCATAGGGACAGAAAGTAGAGTGGTGGCTTCCAGGGGCTGGGGGAGCGTAAAGGGAGTTTGTTTCAAGAGTTAGAGCCTTCATTTAGGATGAGGGGAAAGCTCTGGAGACAATAGTGGTAACAGCTGTACAACAACTGAACGTACTTAATATTTCTGAATTCCACAGGTAAGTGCTGAGTTTTACGCTATGTATATTTTATGATAAATGAATGACTGAATCAAGTATGGATGCCCCTTGGAGACAGTCTAGGTCTGAGGAAGGCATCTGACCTTGGGAACAGAACCACCATGGTCTTTAGTCTAATCGTGTGGGACCAGGTGACTACTTCTGAGTTTCAAGTCCCCCTTTTGGTCAAATGGAGTAAGAATATCCCAGAGGGTGGGGGCCACAGCGGGGGAACGCCAGGTTACAGAACAGAACCACGAGCTGAGTGAGAGGACATATCTGAGAGCCGGAGCCCAGGGCCAGGAGAAGCGGACTCTACCTTCTGGACTTGCCCCTTCCTCCCGTCTCCCCTCCCGTCCCTGGCCAGTGGCTTCAGTTGTCCTGGTGAGCCTCCGGTGCCCAGCTCACCTCTCCCAAGCTGACTGCAGCCTTCCCGCGTCCCATTCCTGCCAGGCAGCCTTTAGCTTCTCAGTCCACAGGCAGATGCCAGCAAGGGAGCGGCAGAGGCTCCCTCGTGCTTCCCCAGGGTGTCTGTGACTAGCGAACAAGCAAGGACTGAAATGGGAAAGGTAGCATTTCACTCTCTGTGGGAAGTTTGTGGCGGATGTATTTTTAGGATGGGAGAAGGAGGGAGGTATTTTTAGGATGGGGTGCTCTTTCCCTGATTCCTCCAATCCTACTCCACGGGGAACCGCCTCCGCTCTGGGGAAGGGAGTTAAGGGGGCTCCAGAGCCTGGGGAGCCTCACTGGCCAGGCAGCTGGCACTGGCTGCAGCGGGTCGTCCCTGTCTGCTCTGCCAGGCCCGGGAGCCCAGGTGTCTGACCTGAAGGCCAGCCTGCCTTGGCAGCCACCTCCTTTTTGGGAAGGGAGCCTGCAGTCTCCCACTCCCTGCCCGGCCACATCCCCACTCTCCCTTCAGGTCAGGAGGACCTAAAAGGGAAGTTTATAAGAGGAAAACGAATGAAAAGGATCCTATTTAATAGCACACACTGGGCGGGGGAACTTCCTGACAGGAAACGCCGTGGAGAGCGGGCCCAGTCTGGCCACGGAGAACTGGTTTGGCTCGGAACAAGCCACAGTGGACAGGAGGCCTCCGGCAGCAGCTGCACATCGCAATTAAACCGGACTTGTGCGAGCTCCCTCTCTTACTTGTCCCCTCGCAGCCAGCAGACACTATAATAATGTGCACACCACAGGGAGAGAAAGGTATCATTTTTTTTTAAATCTAGGAAAACAAAAACCCACCCTAATTTAGGTCACAGAGACAAAGTATCCTGGTTCAGCAAGACAAATCAGCAGCAGATGTCAGCAGCTGAGCTGAGTGCAGTGAGGCTGAGCAGAGCCATGGCCACCCGGTCACCAGCCTGAGTCACCCGGTGGGGAGGGCCAGTGGCTGTGGGCAAGGGGTGATTATCTTTATTCTCGGGCTCGGGTGTGGGGTGCAGAGAACAATGGAACAGAAGAGTCCTGGGGGCTGGGACAGCGTGCAGTGTTGCAGGCAGGTACAGACAGGCTCCCAGCAGGCCTCCCTTTGGAGCCAAAGAATTCAAACAGGCCTCCTCCCCGTCCGCCTCTTTCCTGGCCTCCCCTCCCCACCCAACATGACCTTGCAGTTGCCTTTTTGTAGGGCTAAGTCTGACTGTGGCTGGCCAGCTGGTCTCTGCCTGCCCAGCTTCCCCAGCCCCCACCCACTGGCCCACAGGCCAGGCCATCCAGCTGCCCACTCCCAGCAGGTTGGGGTTCCCTCCCTTCTCCTCAGTGCTCTCTTTTCTCTCTCCACTTTAATCTGTTGCCTGAAGTTCCCACTGGAAAGAGAAGCTTCTTAAGGTCAAGGCCCTGCCCCAGCCTCTCAGACTCCTGACTTGGCCTGAAGTGGGGACCTGGTGATACTGCTCCCTGGAACATGAGCTCTCAGGAGCAGAGGACTCCCTTCTCCATCTCGGTGGCCCTCTAGCTCTCCAGCCCAGCACGAAGTAAGACTCGGCAAGAGTCTCATGTGAATGGATGAGTGCCACCAGGCAGTTGCGGAACCCTCCCACAGGCACAGCAGCTTAGACTATTCCAGAACCTTCTCGTATGAATAGCCACACACTGAGGCAGCTCAGAAGCATCCTTATATTAACAGGAGGGTTCTCAAGAGACCCTCAAGTCAGTTAAAGCCAGAACTTTGTCTGGAAAAGAGTGACCCCATTCTCCCAGCCCCCACAAACTTTCCAGTGATAGAATGGAGGGAGAGGGAGGGGTCTACTCTCAGAGATGCCAACACAGAAAACAGAAAATAGAATCAAGGCATTTTTTTAGCAGGAAGGGCGCAGAGCGCTGCAGCCTGCGAAGTGGAAAGGAGGCAGCGCCTGGTCAAGGACACTCAGACCCTCCAAAGAATGGAAACCTTGGGTCTCTGCTGTCCAAAGTCGTTCCCATTCAGTGATGTTTTTGGCGATCGGTCACATGGTTCTTAACATAATGGTATTTTTGGTTTTAATTCTTACTTTTCCCGTGCCCCTTCAACCCCTCTAGCTAATTAAACTCACAGCTTTGCCAGCATCAAAACAGGTCATCTGTCAAAGCAGAGGAGGAGGTGGCACGAGATATGAGAAAAGAGGAGTTCCAGACGTCGCCTCTGTATGATTTCCCCAACACTGCTGGTCCCATCCCAGCCCACCGGGCAACAGGTAAGGTCAATAAGAAAGACACAGCTGAGCTTCGTCCATGAGCGTGCTGCCACAGACTATACCAGGAAACAGCCTGCTCAGCAGCCCTCTGTTCCCCCAGGTCCTTCTGTCCCCGATCAGATGCCCACCTTGTCCTCGGGGAGACGTGGGAGGCACTAGAAGGCCCTCGGTGTTTTGTTACTGCTCCTTGTACGCGTCTGGGTGAGGGAGATGTGAGAGCCTGCTAGTCTGGAGATGACTTCTAGTCTAGATGGAAGAAAGGTCCAGTGGTGACAGGCAGCCAGAGAGGAAGCTGACGGTGGTGCCTCCAGGACACGTGAAGAGCCTGGAGTTCCAGGAAGCGCGCGAGTAATCCTTCTTCGCCTGCTGGGGACTCCACGGAGTTCATCGGGGCAAAGGTGCCTGCACAGTCTCGGCTGACTTATTCCACTCCCCACCCCAGGACAGGCCCTGCAGCTCCGGGAAGAACAAGGACCGAGGCTTGCTTCCGGCAGGGGAGCGACAGAGAGTCCTGCCTCTCCCCAGCCCTGGTTCCACCCATCCTCCCTGCATCTAGAAAGCAGCGCATTCAGGTCAGCCGAGGTGCAGAGAGAGACCCCACTACCTCAGCCCAGCACAGAAATCAGAAATACCAGTGGCAGATGCTCCAGCCTCCCCGGAGATGCCAGCTCTCCTCCGGAGACTGAATCATAAACCATCTACCCTCTGTCCGCACCTAACAGAGTACCTGGCACTAGATCTAGGTGCTGAAGACATGTTTGCTCCCTTTCCCTTCCCTCCCTCAACTCCTTCCTCCCCAGGGCAGGTTCTGGCAAATTCCACAAGGCCTGCTAGGTCCCTTCTAGGGGACAGACAGGTCCAGGGTGAGGTGCTTGGAGAATGAAAAGTAAACATGTTGTCCTCACGAGTAGGGCAGGGGGACCCCACTTCATGAACTGCTTTTATGCCACAGGGACATTGTGAGGTACTTTTCTCCCCTACCCTGATTTAATTCAATGTTCACTATTCCGTGAGCTAATAGTTAGTCTCCTAACTGGACTGATGAGAAGACAGAGGCTCAGTGGAGGACAGGTCATCTAGTACCTGTAGCAGCTTCTTTATAAATGGCCATAAGGCTCAATGTGGGCAGGACCTGGGGAGAAAGAGAAGGGGCTGGGGGTGGGATTTCCTCTAGGGGAGGAGCCACCAGCAGTATTTCTATGTCAAGACATTAAGCTCCAAAATACTGCCTGCTTTCCAAGCACTCTGCCTCCCGCGGAGAGCATGGTTGCTGCTCTGGAAATGCTGGCTGCCCCAGTGACTGATTTCCCAAGCAGAATGGAAACCAGAACCCCAGGGGCAGAAACCACAGTGAAGGCCCTGGGCTTGGCAGAAGCCTAGTTCAACAAGGACCTTCTGGCTTGACTGATGGGCTTGCATCCTCACGGGCCCATCAGGCCTTGGCTGGCTCCGACGGCTCCGACAGCTCCAGGTCTAACCCTCTGGACTTGCGGGGCAGAGCCAGGAGTCCCAAAATGCACTGCTCCGCAGAGAACTCAGAGGACACCCAGGAGTGCTCGGTTCCTGCACCCTCTCCAGAGCCCTGGCCTGAACAAACCAAAAGTCAAAATAGTGTCCAGAGTACTATGGGACACCCCACGTCTCCTGGGCATGTGTCACAAACCTCTCAGTCAGGAAATCCACTCCCAGTCCCCTGCTGTGAGTGGAGGTGACAACTAGGAAGGTAAGATGGGTGGTGTCTGAAAAACGTCCTACCTGTGATTCTGATGCTCCCCTCCCTAATTCACCCCCAGCCTCCTACCTATCAAAGAATCCTTGCAATAAATGCATAAAACTGGGGAATAGGGAAGGATGTGTGGGCACACCCTGCCTAGCCCAGTGAGCTTGCCCTCACTGAGGGCCTGGCATGGAGCAGCGACTTACAGCGGCTTGTTGAAAGGATGAATGAATGAATGAATGAATGAGCAGAGAAGAGGCTGAGAAAGTGCAGTTGGGGTATCACATAAAGGGCACCTAAGAATCTGCATCGGATGCACAGGTGAAAGCTGAGGGAGGTGGACACTGAAGGCACAGAGGCTATTATGGTGGCAATGGCAGTTAACGGGCTCTTGGTCAGAGCCCTGGCATGATGGTGGCTGCTTTCCTCACCGTGTCCCATCGTCTTCCTCAAGGGGGCTGGCTCTTATTATTGCCGCCTCTCAGTAAGGCAGGATCAGGACGCAGGTGTAAGGCCAGCTCGGGGCACTATGGAAGCCTGAGACCCCGAAAGGGAAGACGTGAAACAGCCAAGAGACTTTCCAACAGCGGGCCAATTCCAGGAACTTGACTTGACATCTCAACCAGCCATTGCTACAAGGAACCGTTGCTAACACAAGACAAGGGACCGTTGCTTGTCCCCTCCCCTCCTGACTCTTAAAAACCTATAAAACTGCACCCCTTCCTCCCGGAGGGTGCAACTTCACTGGCCTCCATCTTGAGACCCGTGACCCTCGCCCAGGAGCGCTCCCCCAATAAACGCTGCTTGTGTGCTGCTTCAGTCTGTCTTTTCTTTTAGTCTCGCTGCGGCCCTGGTTGTAACCTGACAGCAGGCTCTGCTCACCGCCTCCTGGGGGAACCTGTGGGGGACCCCACTGAAGACTTATTCCATCCCTTGGCCCTTCCCAGATTACACAGCAACATTTCCACTTGCATCTATGCCGTGTCCACCTGGCATTTTCGCTGCCAGGTGCTTCTGGGAGGGCCTGGGATGTGGGTGGCAACAAGCTTCCCACTCAACATCACTCTTCTCAAGGCAGACGGAGCTGAAGGCCACAAGCTGCTTCTTCAACAGGTCCCTCAGGGTTGGAGGCAATGGGAGATGTGGGCCCAGTTGACTTTTGTCCCTAAGATGGTCCTCATCTCCCGTAATTCCCATCTCCCAGCATACATCTCCCCATGCATTCGTTTAGAAGTGGTTCTCAGCATCTCCAGTGTGAGGAGTCCGCACTAGGGAAGAGCACCTAGGGGCAGAGAACCACGGTACCGCCTCTAGGCGCTGTGTCTCCAGCGTCTCTGAGTTGGGAACACACGACCTAGACACAAGTACCCACAAAGGAGGGAAAGTGGGTCATGCCACCTGTGCAGAGAAGAGAGTGTGGGCCCCCCCGCCCCAGGCCACCCTGGGTGGGCAGGGCACCCTGGATGGTGGCGTGGACACCCTGCCCTCACTCCATAAGCAGCAGCAGGCAGACTTGTGAGTCCCAGGATGGGGACAGCAAGTTGGCAGGTGTCCAGATCAGCAGTGGGGGACATCTGGGTACCCCGAGGGCAGTGTGGAGTGGAGCCCCAGAGAGCTGAGAGTGCAGCTACCAGAAACCCAGAGTGACAGGAAAAGTCAGAAAATTTGCGCTTATTTCTTCCACTGTAACCCTGATTTTTCTTTTCTTTGCCACCTCGGCCCTGCGTCCATAGCTTCCACAGTCAGTGCCTGAGCTGCCTGAGTCACAGAGGAGCCTGTAACCCTCATATATGTCCAAGGACTATGGAGCCATGGGAGACTCAGGCTATACTGCTGCTATGGATATTAGGGATATTGGTTTCTTTTAAAGGAAAGGTGCAGGCAGCAATGAAGGCGAGTGGTAGGCTGGCAGACAGAAAGTCAGAGGAGGAAAAAAGCATTTTACTTTATTTGTATTAGTTGTTCCTCTTGGTTGTTTTCTCTAGGCCTGGGACGAGAACCTAGGTCCTTGGGATGCACGTGGCCTATGTCAGCAAGAGCGGGACAGCTTATCCGCTAGACCATCCAGGCATGCCTGACATTAAGAATAACAGGTTTGTTTGTTGCTTTTAGTTGACATGAAAGTCATATAACCTAAAATTAACTATTTTAAAGTGAACAATTCAGGGCATGGAGTACAGTACACTCACAATACTGCACAACCACCACCTCTAGCTCTAAACACTTCCTCCACCCTAAAAGGAAGCTTCGCACCCATCTAGCAGTTACTCCCCAAGCCCCTTCCCCCAGTGCCCAGCAGCCTCCAGTGTTCTGTTTCTAGAGATCTGCCCATCCTGAATATTTCATCTGACTGTGTTCGACGGTGTAGAAGTGCTGGGACTGGTTTCTTTCGCTTAGTATGCTTACAATGTTCATCTGCTTTGTAGTACATGTCAGTACTTAGTTTCTATGACCAAATAATACTCCATTGCATGGATATACCGCCGTTCGTCACAAAGGCAACCACATCGATTGTTCGAAAAGGACTCTGACAGGAACTGATCTTGTCTATTGTTTCAGAGATTTTCTCCTTCGCTGGTGTTTTGAGCGTTCTACCACTCAAGCACAGCCCCAACACCTGAATTAAGTGGCTGCTGGCTACCCACAGGCATTCACCTCCTGCAAGTCCCCTAGAAATTCGACTTCTATAGACTTCAGTCCTATTATTTGTTGATGAGATTTGGGTCGTTTCTGCCTTGTGGCGATTGTGAATAGAGCTGCTAGGCATTCAGGTGTAAGAATATGTTTTAGTTCCTGCTTCCCATTTCTTTTGAGTCTATGCCTGGGGAGAATGATGGAGTTTTTAGCGCGGGAGTGGACATGAAGGTCAGTTATTCCCGCGCTCCCTGGTGGCTCAGGTGCTAAGCTGGTGGCTGCATCATAGACCAGGTGAAGCCCAGGGATCTGTGTTTGCAACCAGGGCTGGACTCCGGGGAACAAAATGAATATGTACAAATGCTCCTCCGTCCCTCCCTTCCTTCCTTCCTTTTTTCCTTCCTCCCTCCCTCCCCCCACCCTGCCTGCTGCCCTCCTGCTTGCCTGCCTCCCTCCCTCCTTCCCTTCCTTCTTCTCCTTCTCCCTCCCTCCCTCCCTCCAGTCCTCCCTTCCTTCCTCCCTGCTGCCCTCCTTCCTTCCTGCCTGCCTGCCTTCCTTCCTCTATAAATAAAAGGGTTAATTATCCCAAAATTATAGATAAGGAAATGGAGCCCTGGGTAGATTATCTGCCCTGCTGAGGGTCACGCGTGTGTCAGGATATGAGATATGGCTGGAGACCAAGTTGTCCAAAGGCGGCTCAGAGTTCCACTACATGTAAGTGGTGAAAATACTCGGGACACTGTGGAGGGTGAGTGAAAGCAAGCATTTACACTCCGCTTTTAAGAGCATTGCCCATCTGAAAAGGGAAGGGCCCATTATTCCATCTTGGAGGTTCAAAGTATCTCGGGAAACAATTCTGCAAGGGTCAAAATAACAGGATCCAGCGCCCATCTCCCTTGGAGAAGACAACTACACCTGAGTGGGTGATTCTGCTCCGTCTCCTAACCTGCTCCCTCCCGGCGGCCTCGCCTTCTCATCGCCGCCCTCAGTGCAGAGTGCTGGCTGGGCCTTAGTGAGCCTTCACGGCCCGGGAGAAAGAGCCTGCAGCCTTCTGGTCGGAGGCTCTAGGCCCCCTCCTCATGGTGGATGCCCTCTGCTGCGAGGAGGCGGTGGCCTCAGGTGCACACGACAGCTCTACTGTACTGCTGGGCTCTCATGTTCCCATTTGTTAGGGCACGAAGTCCAGGACTTCCTTCCTGTGGGCCATAGTGAGTCCGGCGACACCAGTGAGCGTGCAGGCCAGGGGACAAGTGCCTGGATTATGGCAGAAGCTACTCCCTCACGGTCCCCTCCTGCCAGCCGGACATTGAAAGTTGGGTCATCCACACAGAACCTACCCCTAACCACATGCCTGCTCCTCCAGAAGCTGGGAAGAGCTCCGCCTCGTACTTGCCAGCCTCCCTGCCATTCTGATGACTCCTTTGGGCTCCACCGGGCGTTGAGGTGACATCTTGAATGTCTCTAGCAGCTGCCAGGTGATAGGCCTGGATCAGATCAGTCCTCAACACGTCAGGCACCTCTGCTGACAGTGTCCTGAGACTCCCGTACCCAACAGCTCTGGCACTTGGACAGACACATACATGTGACTCGCAGAGGCCTGAGTAAAGACAGCTTGCCGCCTATAAAGGCGCCAGTGGCAACCGCAGGTGACAGGGCATCCGGGGTATCCTTCCACATCTCACCTGTGCGAGTCCTCTGCAGTGAACACAGGCTTCACTTATCGACACTCACGAAGGCGAAGCACAGAGAGCCACACGTAGGACTCCAGTCGCCGCATCTGAAAGGGAGGAGCAGCAAGGGCTTGGTGTTTACAATTCGACTCCCTGTTCTTATCCCTGCCTGGCCTTGGCGATTCATTTCACCTCTGTGGCCTCTGTGTCTGCATCTGTCGGGAAAAGAATGGTCTCTGTGCTTTCCTCCAGGCTCTGAAGTGGCCTGGGCAGTGAGTTCCATTCACAGGCACACACATGCTCACAGCAGGCATGTGGCAGCAGGCTGTGGCTGACCTGGTCCCCCTGACATGGACTGAGCTGTCCCCCACACAGGCTGCGATGGGCTCATGGGTTCCGTGTCGTGGCTGCACGTGGCTCAGCTGGGGTGGCCTCAGAGTCCACAAGGCCAGGACAACCACAGAGCGTCCATGCTCTCCCGATGGGCCCACCTGGGCACCGTTCCTTCTCTGCCTCTGCCTGGTGGTCTGAGAGCCTGGGCCAGCCCACGTGCTTCTTCCTGCCTCTCCTGGCTGGCATCCGTGCCTTCTTTCCTCAACGCGTCCTCTGTTTAACCAGCCACCAGCATTATCGCAGTCTCTGTCCGCATACCAGGCAGAGAGGAGCCCACAGCCCAGTGGCCAGGAGCCACACGAGCCAAGAAACATGCTCTTGAGGGATCCATTTGAGGATAAACGTGTGCAGAAGAGTGGAGTGCCAGAAAGGAGAGGTTAAGCCTACTGACATGACTGAAGCGCAGAGTGGAACCACCTTTGAGGAAGTGGCTTTTGCACTGGCCCCTGGGGGAGCAGAGAGGACCGAAGTCCAGAGAAAGGCCCCAGACAGATGACCAGGTACTTGAAGACCCAACTGCGGGTAAGAAGCCACACACCCTCTGCAGCCTGTCCCCAACCCCGTCTCAGGCAGCTCCCACCCTGGCCCACACGGCGCTCTCTTTCCCCAGCCTGAGCCCCACAGTTAGCACTTCGCCACCCCAGTGCTGACAGAGTACCGTCCATGACAGAGCCCACGAGTCCCTGGACCTCATCTCATTTTCTGGGTTTCTGCACCACCTTCTGGAATCAGGGCTGGGCCTGGGGCAGGTGGCCCAGGATTCAGAGCTCATATGTCCATCTCAGTGACACAGATGTCAGGTCAGTGATGCTGCAGGCCTGCCACCCAGCTGGTGGTCCCTCCACACGTGAGCACGGGGAGCATGAATGGGGGCAGCTGAATCCCAATCTCCCCAAGGAATGAGTCCTTGACGAAGACACCAAGGGCTTCTCCCCTTACCTAGGGAAAATTTCTTGGCATGCGTGAAAGACAGAAGCTACAGTTATGGATCTTCCTGATGCAGATAACTGGGTGTCAACTCAAGATATCTAAACAGTCACACTTCTGGTGAGACTCAGCCTGGCCCCCATCCTGTGCCTGATCCCAGAAGCACACAGCAAAGGGCATCAAGTCTGCACCCCCGACTGAGGTTTTCTGATTCTCGAAACCTCTGGAATATCTGCGTCATGACTGGCAAACATCTGAGCCTGTGAACCGAGGCAGCTCTGCGGCAGTGGGAGAGACAATTCTGCGTTGGCTCATTTGAGGAGATTTCTTTCCGATGCCACCTCCAGGACTCTCCTCCCATTTTCCTCTCAGTGCTTGCAGGCAGGTCTCAGCACGGCTTCAGCTCACCAAACATCGGTGCTAGGCTCAAGCAGCAAATGTCTGAGCAAAATTCCCACTATTCACAAAAGACTGTACTCCAGACACCCAAGGTGGAAACCACCAGCCACACATGCACTTGAAATTTGCTAGTCAAAATTCAGCTGAGCTGTGAGCACAAAATACACACCGGATTTGCAAGACTTAGTACCAATCGTGTTCAAAAGAGCATTAATAATTTGTATATGAATTACATGTTGACATGATCATATTTGGGATATACTTGGTTAAATAAAATCTATCACTAAGATTAATGTCATCTATTTCTATTGTTAATGTGACTGCTAAGAAAACTTTCAAGTGAAGACAGTTATACGCTGCTTCTGTAGCTCAGTGCTCGTCTATATACACCGACGATGCCCAGAAGACTGGTCTTCACTCACTGGGCATCAGTATGGTGATGGGACATTCCCAGTGAGTTGAAATTGAAAGTCTCCAGAAAGTGTTTGTTTTCACAAAATGATGCACCATCGTCTTCTACCACTGACTTGCAGAAGATTTTAACAGACTGAGCCTTAAGACAGGATGGTAGGAGAGGGACGTGCTTGGGGCAGGAGGTGGGATCTGATCCACCATTTCTCTCCGCAGGCGAGACAACAGGTAAACTCTTCCATACTGGTCTCTGGGCCATAGAACCATGTATAAACTTCCAACTGTGCCCCATGGAATGGACCCTGAGGTCTGACCTCAAAATTGGGCCGCCTGTGCTGGATTCAAACATCAGAAGTTGAGTGACCTTAGACGAATGGATTTCCCTCTCTGAATCTCAATTTTCTTTCTTCCTTTTCTTTTTTTTTAAAGGAAAGGTGCAGGTAGGAATGAAGGCAAGTAGACAGGCAGGCTGGGAGAGGAGGAAGAAGTATTTTATTTTATTTTTATAGTTGTTTTGACCTTGGCTGTCCCAGTCCACACCCTGCCCAACCCAGGACATAAACCCCGGTCCTTGGGATGTATGTGGACTGTGCTTCCTCAGAGGTGACCTAACTATTACTCCACCCGGGCATGGAGTATTTCTCTGTGCATATAAAATTAAAAGACAAATTTTATTAACAGTGTTTACTTTAGCTACATACGAAGTACATTGTTATTTTCTATTTTTCTCTCCATAAGTTGGTAGAGTGTGATCCACAGACTGATCAAATGGCCTACAGTAAGTTGCCACCTACAGTTTGAAAACATGGCCCTCAGTGGTTAATTTCCCAGAGTCTCTCCAGAACAATTACCCCGAGGGGTTATTATGGATGACAGACACAATCTCTGTAAGCACCTCAATTTCAGATCAGCTTTCTTCCCTTCTCAGTATTCCCCCGGCCTCTCTAACTCCTTTCCCCAGCTCTTGGCCCCCAACCCAGGCCTGACAGAGCCAGAGAGCTGCTGCTTCTCCACCCCAGGGCATGCTGGGATCAGAGAGGGCGATGAGAGGAGTCTGCTGTATGGAGTATGGCCTCCGACCCACCGACAGATCCCTGTGTCTCCAGGCCTTTTGCTGGGACTTGGAAATCTCTCTATTATAACAGAATGCTTCTCTATAATAGAATTTTTTTTTGTAACGGGGCTTTACCGCCCAATCTAGCAGCAAAACACAATTCAGAACCTTGAAAAAAGATGAAATTGAAGAAGTTCTCCTGATTGTCCATGCAGCCTGTAAGGAAAACGCTTTGTCCCTTCTGATTATGAGGTTTTAAAGAGCCTTATGTTACTGACCCCTATCAGGAAATTATTCTTCCACCTATCTGGTCCCTGAAGAAGAAAAAAAGGTCTTCAGTGGCCTGGGGCAGGGAGGCCTGCCTACCCTGATCCCGTGTTGTGAGGGGTGAAAGGCTGAAGCAGACCTTTAAACAGCTGAGATGCCTATAGGGAGCAGGGGGAGGGGGTTGTTTCAGGGACAGCCTTGCTCCTCCATCCTGCTAAGTGCCTGTGGAGGTCTCCATGCTGAGAGTTCTGGAAGCTTCTGCGGCATGAAGATGTCTCTGCTCTACTCCATGTCCGTCCCTGAGTGGATGCCCCACTGCGAGTGGCATTGGGGAGGTGATTAGGGGTCCTGTGCCCTGCCCCAGAGCCACAGAGGGGCTAGTAAAATGTGTGGGAGCAGGTGCAAGCCCAGCTGCAGCTCAGAGCAAGGGAGCTGGCAGCCGGAGCAGCCGCCAGGGACCACACCGGGAATCTGCCACATATGTGCCATCCACTCTCCCAGCAGAGCGCTGAGTGACCTCCACCTGTGGCCCTGTGTCTCCCTTCACGCTTTCTTTTATTTCACTTGTCTATTAGGAATGGTTCCATCTTTAGCTTTGTGGTAACTCCTAGGAGTGGCGGCAGGTGGCTCTCGGGGTCCCAGCCAGCTTCCCCCACAGCTCCTGAGCCTCCCTGGGCTGGCTCCCCGGTGCCCTGGCACCTGCACTTGACTGTGGAGCTTAGCATACATCTGGAGACCGCAGGGACGTGTGCCGTGGATGGCGAGCTGTTCAGGTCTCGGCAGCACCACCCGCAGCTCCAGGTCTCCCAGCTTGTGCTCAGACAGATTCAGACCAGGTACAGTCGAAGAGCCTGCCCACATGCTCCCTGGGCTGCTCAGAGCCGAGCATGGCGTCTTAGGCATCACACCTAGAAAGTCTGTAGTTTGCAGCCCTGGCAGGACAGAGGCCAACATGCTGGCTGCTGGGAGGGGTATGGTATCTGGAAGCCAGAAAGGGCCTCTGTCACCCTAACCCCTTTCTGACTGTCCCCCCAAACTTTGCAGCTGGCTGATTGCCGTAATTCCGCAATCAGACCTTCATTCCTTTGGGGCAAGCAAACCTAGACTTTAGCCCATATTACAATGCCCATCCCTGGAGTGATATCTTACCAGTCATTTACATCTGAGAAGGAATGAGTTCATTCAAGTCAACTCAGCTGGACTCAGGGCCTACCTTGTCTCTCGGCCTCTGCGGCCCTTTATGGGGCAGGGCGAAGGAGAGGACTTGGTTTCTTGCTTTCAAGGGGCAATCTTGGCCCTGGACTCTTCCCTGAGAACAGGCCTTGAGGAAGAGATGAGGATGTGGTGGAGAAAGGTGGCCTGTGACGCACGCCCCTAGGGGCGTATCACCTCTCTCCCGGTAGAATTTTCCTCACTAGAGAAGTTTGGTGGGCTCAGTCACCTTCCGTGGGCGACTGGTACTTGGTACATCACCCCTGGCATAGAGTGCAATTCCTTAACCTGACATTCACTCTGACCCACCTGACTCTGCTGCTATTCTCACTTAAGTACAGCGAGCGCGCTCGGAGCTCTTAGGCTGTGCCCCAAACTGCTCTAAGGGCGCCACGTGGTTATTTAATCTCCATGACAGCCTCATAAGAAGACGCTATTATTATCTCCATTCTTTATAGGATATTGAGGCGCAGGTTATGAGACACACTCAAAGCCACACAACTAACTGATGGTGTTGACAGGAATGACGCCTGAGAGGCAGACTCCCGAGCCCGCATTCCTCTCACCATCCCACCTGACCACTCCCAGTGGGCATCGCTGCCTGTTCCTCCAGCACAGAGCGGTGCCCACCACTCTGTCGCCTGCGGAGTCCCATCTGTGGAACCAGTGAAGATGCCCGCTCTCAGGCAGAAGTCACTCAAGCATCGCCTGTCTACCTGACTGGATTCCGAGGACCGGCCTGTGCAGCGCTGTGTCCTGCAGCAGCTCGAAGAGGCCTAGTACTATTTGTTAAAAGAATGAATGTATGATGAGCAAAAGGCTTTAAACTCTGCAGACACGAACACATCCGTTTTCTTTAAAATGCACAGCCCCGTACTGGGGTAGGTGTAGTTATTTTGCAAATCATCACCATCATCATCATCATCATCATTGGCACCACCATCACCACCATCACTACCACCACCACCATCATCATCACCATCACCACCATCACCACCACCATCATCGTCATCATCAACATCACCACCATCATCACTATCATCATCACCACCACCATCAGCAGCAGCAGCAACCATCTGCGAAGCACTGACTGTATGTTGCACACTGTGCTAGGTGGTCACCACATAGTTTCTCAGTAACCCCACAACACTCTAATTATTCCCATTTCCAGGTTAGAATGCTGAGGGTCAGGAACATTAAGTGACATGACTGGGGTTGTGCTTGGGGTCAACCCCAAGTCTCCCAGTGCTATTTCTCCTAAGAGCCCACTGGATGAGGCACTGAGAGGACTCAAACAAAGGGATATCTGAGTTCTGCGACCAAAGGCAACAGGTGGGAAAGTTCCATGTTTCAGGTGACAAGGGGACATTGGATTTCCTATGAGAAGGCAAATCCTTGAAGCTAAAAGTTGAATACAAGCCACTTAAAATTTGACTCTTGCTGTTTAAGTGTTGGGGACGCTCACAGACCCTTTCCCAGGATGTATTTGTATTAAAAATGTCTCATCTTATTCTTGTTACTTCCCGCTTCAGATTTGATTCCAAGTGTTGAGAGCTGTGAGACCCCTGTGAAAGCTGGGCTCTGGGGTGCCCACTCCCCCTTTTCTGTGCCCTCCACACCCCCCAGCTGCTGGGAAGTGCCACTTTGAGGTACTTGCAAATACAGAACCCAAAGAGCAAGTATCTCAGATTTTTCTTCCTTCTCAATGAATTGCTTTTGCCTTTTCCCCATTCTACTTCGTTCCTTCTATGATTTAGAACTATCATTTAGTGCATCTAGTGGAGGTGCAGTTAGGTCAATCGCCTCCAAAGGTGTACAGGCCACACGCCCCTGGGTTTGAGTCCTGGGTCCAGAGGAAACAACCAGTGTGAACAACTAAATAAAAATAAATGCTTCCTCCTCTCAAAACAACAACAAAAACCCAAAACAAGCTATCATTCATGGCACTCCCTGGTGGCCTAGTGGTTTAGCCCACTGGGCACAGACCACACATATCCCAACATCGCTGGTTCGAGGCCCCGGGCCAGGGGGAAAACCAAGATGAACAGCTTAATAAAGTGCTTCTCCCTCCTCTGTCTTCTTGGCTGCCTCTGCTCTCCTTCATTCCTACCTGCACCTTTCCTTTAAAAAAAAAAAGCCAGAAAAACCAAACTGCCACCTGGCTACTCCAGTCTAATTCATCAGACTCTGGAGGTGGACCCCGGCAGGCCAGGATGCAGATGAAAAACTCCCCAGGTGCATCTAGAGGGCAGGCAGAGTTGAGATTGCCATCCCTAACTTTGGAAGGTGAAGTTCCTCTCTTCCAGGATTGTCAAGGGTGGTCCCAGGATTCAGAGTTGAGTGCAGGAGTGTCGCCAGTTAACAGAGCTGTGAGGTGGGCACCCCAAAGCCTCCCCACCCTTGGCCAGCAGCAGCACTGGGCACTTGGGAAAGCTCACAGCGGGTGGGATGGAGGCATGGAAAGCGCTGGGAAACACCCGTGTCCTGAGACAGCATGAGATTTTTCCTATGAGCCCCTGGATTTTCTCAGGTCATTAAAAGGGAAGGTGAGGGGGCAGCAGGCACCGGGCCAGTCACGTGTCCGACTCTGTGCTGAGTTAAAGCAGGAACCTGGGCCGGGGGAGGTGAACATGCAGGAACCCCGTCAGCTGGCTGGGAGGCAACTGGTAGGCAGCTTTCTCTCTGGAGTTTAGCTATGAGGGCTAATCCAAGGATACCAATCTATCAAACAGAGGTCGTGCCCAGGGAGTTAGAAGCCGTTTGCCATGGCGCCTACAGAGCTCTATGTGCACTTCTGCACTTGGCTGGACAGTCACAGTCCCCAGGTGAGTGAAACTGAGACAGACTAAGGATGCAAGCAGAACAAACCGAGCTGTCCCTCAGCTGCTGCTCACCCGAAGGCCCGGCTGGACTGCGCGTGCTCAGTGCGAGGCAGGCATGCAGCGAGAACGAAGGGCGTATGGAAGGTCAGCGATGGAGAAGCAGGGAGTAGGGAGAGGCTGGGGTCGGATGCGCAGCTGTCTCAGGCCTGTCTTCCAAGATGTCTCTCTCCTTAGTCTTCTCTTCTCTCAAAGCCTCATGCCTCCTGGTTGCCGGCTGTGCCTGCTCACCCTCACATCTGATATCTGAGTCAGGGGTACCCACCGCCCCACGCCTCCTGCCACAGGACTGCAGCCCACCGCTCTTTCCTCTCTGGGCCGCAGACCCGCCCTGCATGCCCGCCCTCCCTCCGTCCAGCTCTCTCTGCTCTGGAGTGCTCCAGGGGAAATCCATCACAAGCCACAGGTGCACTGTGAAGCTGACTGGGAGCCACACAAAAAAAGGAAAACACGGGTGGAGTTAATTTTAATATGCCAATGTGTCCAAGCTATGACTGTTTTAAGATGTGTCGATCATGAGGTATGTGACACTTTTTTTTCCGGGACTATGTTTTTGAAATCGGATCATTTTTCTCTGGAGCACATCTCAGCTTGGAGTAGTCACATCTCAAGTGCTGGATGGCTATAGGCAGGCTGTGGCCATTGTACTGGGCTGCTCTAGACTGTCCTCGGAGGCCACCTGGACCAAGTCCTTCACTCTGGGACGGAAACAGCCTTGGCCCTCAAGGGAGTGACTCGCTCTAGATCACAGGGTGATCTAATGAGTTCTAATCTCCAAATGAGACCCCTGTGACCTTTCTATATGTTGAGCTGTCTCCATATGTGGTCTCCTCTTTGCAGGAGAAGTCCACCCCTCATCCGTGAGGTCCTTGAGAAAGCGGGACGACTGATCAGTGCCCAGCAACACCTTAGGGATCACTCAGTGGCCTGGGTTTATCCCCTCAGCAGAGTCCAGTCTTCCGAGTGCTCGCGCTCAGAATAGTGGCTCCCTTGATCTCCCCAACTCCTCCTGTCCTGGGTCAAGCCAGGCGGAGACAAGGGCTCAGGAAGGAGGAACTCTGGCAAACAAGCAGGATATGGGTGCAATCAAACAATTCTGGGCCACAGAAGCCACTCTGGGGATCATTCATCACCAATATTGCAGTAATGAGGGAACTGTCCACCCGATCAGTCCCCAGAGCTCGTTTCCCCTTCGTGGGTCCACACCTCCAGCCACAGAGCCTGCTAAAATGACAGCAGTAACGCCTCCACTTACCAGACTGACCCACTGTGCCAATCGACACTCTCCAGGCCCTCTGCAAACCTATCTAACACCCCCTGCATGCTCGGAACACTGGCAGCCACCAGGCCTTCCTCTGTGAGACCAGATGCCTCAGCAGCCCTCAGCTGAGCGCATGTCTGACAAGGAGCAGCCGTCCTGAGCCCAAACCTGTTTCTGCCAGCAGTGCCTGTTCTTCTTTCACAATTTAATCAGATGCAATGTAAACTGATGAAACAGAAGTACAAAAAGAAAGCAAGTTGAAGTTTTCATGCAAATGCAATTGCTAGACTCACAGGTGAGTCATTAAAAAATACTGTTGAATAACGTGTGGATGAGATAATAAAATATTGGAAAGCAAACGAAAAGCCTAGAAGTATTTTTCACTCACCTGTGCTTTGCCTCTGTCTTAGTTCTTACTCTACTTTAACAAATCCATTCTAGACATCTCAGAAGACCCCTAACTTTTGGGGATGACTTATGCAAGAAAAACTGGGGAGAGCCCCAACCACTAGACTCAGATGCAAATAAAACGCCTTGACAGACCACAAAAGACTGAAGAAGAAATACCCACTGATATGTTCTAAGTTAAAATACGACCTTTAAGGTGTACACACATCTTTGGTTTCTGTTGTCTACTTTTACTGGCTTTGGGGACTGCTTCTTCCTTCTCTCTGCCCGCCCACTTCATTCCTAACTGCTCCTTTCCTTTTTTTTAAAAAAAAAAAAAATACACTCTGAACCATTTCACGGGGACTTTTTGGATTTGAGATCGGGGCCTATTTGCCCTCTGAATCATTAGGGTTCTGATCAAGTAGATAAAAGGTGATGGGGGTCACAATTTTGCTCACTGTGGGGAGAAGTTCATGAAATGCTCCGGCTCTCCACTGAACACTGAGGTTGGAGGTGCACTTCAATACAGAGATCTCGTACTGGTCAGGGGCCACCCAGGGCCAGGTAGTTCAACAGAGAGAATTTAACGTGGGGCATTCATGTGAGGGGGCTCATTTAACCACAGCAAGAAGCTGGCAGAGGCCCCAGAGAAGAGATGGTGTAACAGAGGCCCGACTCCAGTGCCAGAACCATCCTGGGGGCACCTGAGGGGTGGGGCTGCAGTCACAGAGAGCACACAGGCACGGTGGTGATGCCACCTTGTTTAGAGAGGGGTTGATGTGGAACCTGGCTTCTTCCTTTCCCCAAACCTTCGCTAGTGTCTCTCATTGGCCAAACCTAACTGGGAACCCATTGGCAAGGGAGCTCAGGCCATCAGCAGGTGGGCCAGCCCTTCAGATGCAGAGCAAAGCAGGGAAGAACCTCTTCAGAGAGCAAACAGGCCCAGAACTCCTGAAATCCAAAAAGTCCCCATGCAGTGATTCAGAGTGGATCTTTCTTTTTTGAAAGGAAAAGGCGCAGTTAGGAAAGAAGTGGGCAGGCAGGCAGAGAGAGAAGGAAGAAGCATTCTAATTTTGTTAGTGTAGTCGTTCATCTTGATTGTTCCCCCCACTCCCAGAACACGAACCTGGTGCCTGAATGTCTGTGGACTACCCCCAGCTAGAGGTGGTGGCCCCAACCACTACTCCACCAGGGCGTGACTCCAAGACTGGAATTTAACACGCCTTTAAGGCTCAGGGTGGAAAGGTGATTATTTGGGACCAGAGCAGAGAGGGCTGTCCTCCTGGTGCCTTTCAACATGCTACATAGGTGACTGACTACTCTGTCTCCAGGATCCCTATGAGGAAAAATGGTGACAGATTCCTTGGGATGTGAACACAGGAGGTCACTGAAGAGGAGTGAGCGGACTCCCCAGGGAAGTCAGAAGTCTTCACTAGGAGGTAATGTGGGATGCACTCCAGCTTTTTAATTTTAAACGGTTTTAAAGCTTGAGAGCTTCTTGTTGGTTGTAACCCAAGTCCAAAGGATCCCTCATTGACATGGCCACCACACCCGATTTGGCCATTGTCCAACTGCTGTTCCAAAGTCAGAGGCTAGGGACTGGTGGGCACATGAGGCCACGGCTGCCTGCTGAATGACGCCTCATCCTGCTGAGCCCCCTCACCTTACCCTCACGATTTCAGTTTAAGCGCAGGCATCTTGACGACAGCCAAGATTAGGCAACTAATGTTGGCGGTGGTGGCAAGTCACAGCTGTAGCATTTGACTCGATTCTAATAGGTTTTGCTTCTGGCAACTGTCAACACTCTGTCTTGGGGCAAGTCACCCCACCTCGCGGGATCCCACGTGTCTTGTCTATGAAACGAGAGCGCTGAACTGACATTATTCATTTCAGAGTCAACAGTTTTCGTCACACAGGACTTAAGTGGAGCTGAAGAAGGAAAGGGATGTCAGGTAGATTGAATTCAGACGTTGGAAGTTCTTTTGAAAAAGTCTTAAGATGAGATCCCACCCCCCTCGCCCCATTATCACAGGCTTTCCCTCCTAAAAACAGACTTCTAAGAAATAAATCCTAGTTAATTGAGAGTTCTGGTTACTTGGGTGCCCTTAATCAAGGTTTTCCTGCATTTTCTATGGCAGGGAGCTACACAGTGGTTTGCATACGCAGTTACTTCTTAAGTGACTTCTGTTCCCCGACCTCATATCTGTTTCATTAAAATTAAACACTTTGAAACGAAAAGTAGAATGATTCCACCTGGATACAGCTCTGGGGACACAGCAGTCAAGGTGATGAAAAGCGGTGTCCAGCCATGCCCATACATTAGCTGCCCTGCTGGAGAGGCAGCCATTGTCAACCACACTTCACAGTGCTTTTCAACCTGCGAGGCATTTCTAGGTTATTCTCACTCTGGGGCAGGTAAGCTTGGTGCAGAAATCTCTCCAGCCTGGGTCTCGTCGCAACTACAATTTAACTGGGGCCTGCGGAGCGATGTCACAGAATATCTCAGTCCTTGCACGATTCACTTGGTGCATCAGAACTCAGGCACTCTCGGGTCTAGAGAAAAGAGGGAGTCTTTAATTTCCACACTGCCATTTGCCACTTTGAGGCAGCTCTGTGGCCAGTAGGTGCTTCCATTTTCTGAGGTGTAGCAGAGGTTTATACAAACCAGGTCATTACAGAATGGCACTCCCATTCACCCAGAGCTCTGGGAGCCAACGCAAGGACATGCTGGCTGAGACTAAGCCACATGGAGAGACTTGGGGCAGGGTCAACGGGGATGTGTGTGTCTCAATAACTGATCATTAGAGTGAAGGAATGAAGGGGTCCTTCTAGGGCCCAGAGCTGAAGAATAGATGGCTGTCACCTACCGTTGCTCTCCCCTGAGTAGCCAGATGAAGAAAAGCCCATGGCCTACAAGCTGACAAGCCGCTGGTCACCACTTATGCAGTTCCCAGCTATGCACAGAAAGCCCTATTTCAATCAGGCCGGCAGCCAGCAATCCAAGCAGTCGCCATTTTTCCTCAAAGCTGTGTTTTCTTCTGGAAACCTCTCTCACTTTTCTGGAGTACCTGCAGCTCTACCTTTATCTGGAGCTCAGTTCCCCTACCCCATGAATGGTCTCCCACCACTTTTATAGAAATTTTAATTTAGGCAGATAAACACAAATACATACTTTGAGCAAGAAAGAGAAAAAGGAGGAAGTATCAATTGTGAGCATCTGATTAGAAAGTCAAAAGGTTGGGGCATTTTAGTTTCTTAAGGGGGATGGGAAGCCGAATCACACACTTGAGCTCTTAAAGAGAGCACAAGGTCACAAGCTGACTGAGACTTTTTTATGACAGCTCAGAAAGCTAAGTTCTCTAACTGCAAATGTACTTTCTGGGCAGGGAACTTAGAATGTAAGGAAATGGGGCTTGTGATGACATCAGGGTGGCCAGGGACAGCGTCCCGGGCTCTGTGTGACTTTACCCTTATGCTTTTCTTTAAAATAATCATCAGGAAGTGACAACACTTGAAAGGGAGATGACAAAGAGTAGGGGCAGGAGACTGGCTGGATATAGGTTGTTTGGGGGGCTGAGGGCACTGTCCAAAACATCGGGGACAGGGGGCAGTGAAGAGCGGACAGTTGGCAAGATGCTTTCCCTGGGATCCCAAGTCTGAATCTCACGTGGTCATGGAATTTTTGAATAAACATTGTCCCACTCAAGTAGAGTTTGACATGAATAGTGCGAAGAGAGCACGGAGGTATGTGACTCAATTCTCCTCCATGATCCTACTCCCCAGCACCTGCATTTGGGCAGTTATCAAGTCTGTGTGGGGCCCAAGTCATTTTCCATACAACAGTGCAAGTCCCTCAAAGGAAGCCTGACGTTTCTTTCTCTCTGTGTCTCCGTCTCTGCCACCATCACTACCATTATCGCTACAATCACCACTCTGTCTCCACCAGCAAGACAAAGGCGGGGTCAGCAAATACACAGTAAATAGAAAGGAGCCTCCTTTGGAAGTTCTGTTCAGTCCTTGATGACCTTCTTCTCCTGAAAACTAGCTCTGCTCTTCCCTTAAATGGTTCCCCAAGTTGTCAAGAAACCTTGCTTACTGACCATAGTTGATTGGATCAAAGGTACATAATTTATTTAAGCTGGCCTAACCCAGACTTTCTCTGTATGTGTCTAAACCCTATGGCCATATAAACATGGATCTTGCGAGATCATCCTCTACAGTGTGCAAGGAAAATCAAAGACAGCTGATCTGTAGAGAGGAAATGATTAATCAAATGCATAGAGAGAAACCAAGATGAAAGAACGTGAACCTAGAAAGACAGAAAATATTCAGGAAATTATTGGTTTCTAATGGTTTCCATAGCTTCTTACGAGATCTGACTGCAATGTTTTCTATGTGTCTTTCTAATCACATATTACTATGTTGCCTCTGAGTGTTGGAAAACATTTTTTGTTGCTACTGTTTAGGATGCTCTAGAAACACTCACAAACCAAAGCCAAAGTCTGGTCTTGGTGGGACCCTACCCTTAGATGACTGCATTGTGTGAACAATGCACATTCTGTGGCTCTCAAACCTGTTTGAGTTGAGTTTTTCTCTCATTTGCATCCCAAAGATTCTATTACACTCTGCCTTGCTTATCTCATCAATAAAATGGGATGAACAGCAGCTGTCCTTATATGAGACCGATGTCAGGAATAACTGAGTGCCTATAAAGTGCTTTATTAATTACCGAGTGGACCCTAGTGGTAAATGATGACACCAGCCCAATACGTGGGTTTAGGAAGGGACAGCAAGTATTCTCCAAAGGAAAACCAATGTAGGTTGTCTTACCTATCATACAATTTATTCAAGCACAATGCCTGGAACAGAACAGATGCTTAATAAATAAGGGCCAAGTTCAAAGTTGTGGAAAGAGTACACCTCCAATCTCTCCAGGATGGGTCCTGTTAGGCTGGCCCAGAAGGACAAAATGGCGGCACAGGACAAAATGGGGGCCCAGAAGGACAAAATGGCGGCCATACCCGGGAAAAAGGAGGCTGACGAAACCACACCTGGAATCACAGGACCAATCCCCAATCGCGACCAAGGAAGCCCGCAAAATTCTTTTGCTTAAAGAGCGCGCTTCCCTTTGTTCAGGCGCGACTTCCCCGGCCCTCGTTCTGCGGACCGGAGAACCTCGCCCGGATGCACAAACCCCAATAAAGCCCTGGCTATTCCACTTTTTGTCTAATTGACTTTCTTTCCTCGCGGAGCTCCGAGAAAACCTTTCAGGTCCCACTGCCCGTCCAAGGCAGTCCACGCTGTAGTTAGCACTGAAGTGGACTTTCACTCTCAGACTCTAGATTAAACCTTGCAACCACCTTGGACCTCCCTCTTCCTGCAGACACACCTTTATAGACCCCAAGGCCTACCTGTTTTGCCAGGGGGTTGGGAAAGGTTGCAGGATGACAGGCCCAGCAGTGTGAGTTGGGCAAGTTTGGTGATGAAGCATGATTCTGAAAAATTAACTGGCGGGGTGCAGCTCCCGCCAACCCCGGTCCACGCTGAGGGGATGTGGGGGGCGGGGAACCAGGCAGCCCCAGCCGTGCTGAGCTGGCTCCTGGGATAAGGAAAGCAGTTATCATCATCCAATCTCAGGACGACCCTGCCACCCTCCTTCACAGAACAGGTCCAGTGGCCCCCTTAATGGCCTCAGTTGTCCAAATATCATTCATTGCTTAAGACAAGTCTAATAAAAGGCTAATGGTGGCCCCTCTCATCCTTCCTTCTGAACACAATTCACTTGTAAATTATTTGTGTCCCCTTTAACCTGCAGAGCTGGTGGAGCCTTCTCAGGTTCCTCCTTGGAAGCCTGAGCCCAGAGCCACTCTTGGGGTGGGTCACCCCCCAATTTCTCTGGCCACAGCTAATATTCTCCTCCTCCTCCCATCCTCCGCACCCTCCTCATCCTGGCCTTTTGGTGTGGGGGAGTTGGCCACATTCTCCAGGTTTTTCTCATCAGGCGTTCCCTTTTTAAACTTTTCTTCCATCGTCAGCAGATTAGGATTGGAAATAATTTACGTGAAAGTAGGTGATTCTACAGTTCAGCCAGCATGCTTGACAATTAACTAAATAAACTGCTTGGGGTCACATGGAGACACGATTCACAGACTTCCCTGTGACAGGCAAAAGTCAAAACCCCTCTGCATGTGGGACCTCCTCACAGGGCGAGGAGGAGTTGGTTCTGCAGGAGGGAAATTCTAGGCATCTTATTATTCACTGCTCCCTTTCCAGTTCTGACCTTAAGATACTCTTAACCTTCCTCCTCCAGCTTGCTAATGGGGAAATAAATCTTGGGAGAGTATCTTAAATTCTTTTTTATCACAGACTGTATCACCGAGATAATAAGACCAGCCTTCAGAGTAACCATTAAGCCACAGAAGGTGTGGTCATCATTTATGATTTTTTTAGCCTTAATTGCTAGACAGACACTTTAAGTGGGAAGTCTGTCTAATGAGCCCAGTCATTAAAACATCAAAAACTGTTATCTGGGGTTTCTATTTTAGTTAGACATTACATTATTTTAATAAGGGGGCCGCATTTCTTGTCACAGGGTTTGGTAATGGAGGCTGAAGCAACCCCCTAGGGGCTGGGGGAGGGGGAGGCAGGCTTGCCTTTGGAAAACAAGGTCACAAATCAAGTCTGAGCTCTGGAAGGGGGGATGCAGATGAGCCGGCCTGTGAACCCTGGCAGGAGGAGGGCCCTGCCTGTTTGGGCAGTGGGGGACTGGAACCAACACCCTAGTGCCCACCCCCCATCTCTGGAAGGGAAAGGCAGTGCTGGGGGGCGGGGGGTGGGTGTTCTGGCCCCTTTGTGCATCATTCTAGAGCTTTCTGATCTGGAGCTGCACCTTCGTGCACTGTGTCCTCGGCCTGAAAGTGCCTCACCTCTTGGACTCCACCTGGCTGCCTGAGGAAGGAGGCAGCCTGCAGGCCGGCCCAGTGTCTGGCCTCTCGGGCCTCCCGCTTCATTCCAGCCGGGTTCTTTCCTTCCCCTGGATCATTCTCAGCTGCCTGGGCAGCACTGATTCTGCGCATTCTCAGGCTGCACCCTCCCTCTGTCCCTCCGGACTCCGACAGTCACTGCGGGCTCCTAGTTATCCATCTGGACCCCGCACTGCTTAACAGAAGCATAAAGTGCGCCACAAAGGTGGGTGACGTGTGCTTTTACATTTCTCCAGTAGCCACATTTGAAAAGTGAAAGTAAACGGGTCGCTTTAATTTTAACAACGTATCTGATTTAAGTCAATACAGTTCAAGTGTTAGCATTCCGACATGTAATCGATATTTTTTTCCTGGCAAATGAGCTCTTGGACATTTTTTGCAACACGAACTCTTACAGCACACCTCGCTTTAGACAGTTCAAGATCGAGAGCCACATGTGGGCAGGAGCTACCATACTGGGCAGGGCAAGTTTGGGCTCTGATTTTCCAAGCAGCTAACTGCTGCCTAGTCCCTCTTTGTGCCAGGCACTGTTCTACGCTGTAGACGTATATTAATTTACTTAACACAACTACTCCATCAAGTAGATACTACTATTAGTCCATTTTATAGATGAGAAAACTGAGGCAGGGAGGGGTTACGTAACTTGTTTCTAGGCACAGACATGTGAGTGCTGCCACCCAGATGGGTGGTAAGTATGGGTTTGCATAGTTTTGATGCCCACCCTCATTCTATATTGGGAGCCCTAGATGTCCTCGCAAATGCTAATAAACACCCTACCAAACCGAGTCATTTAGGAGCAGCAGACTCCCCTTATGTGACTGTCATCCCTGGCCATGGAAGCCTCAGGTAACCACCAGCTGTCTGGCTGGGGACATGTATCGCATTCCAGGAGATTTTCCTCAGATAGGAAACTTGCCAACATGTGGTCTTTATTTTGAAAAAAGAATAAAAGAAATCAAGAGGTCAGTCTTAAAAAGATGGCCTTTAAAAAACAACTTCTAAAAATATGACGCTTCTGACACTGACCACACTTCTGACTTTGAGGCTCGGAAGGAACCTAAACTAAACCCCACGTCAAACAGTGGGAGAGCAAAAGAAAACAGAAACGTGCTTTCACAGCGTGGCATCGTCAGCATGGCGTACCTTACCAGAGAAGGTGCCAGCCTAGCAGATCCTCAGTGAATGCTGGCTGAAGGATGAGCTACCCTAGTCTTCATGGAGAAGGTAGCAGGCCAGGCACAGAAATGCACGCTGACTATTTCACCCCAGGTACATGTGGCTGCTGGTCAAATCAGCAAATGGGTAAGAGATCTAAGCAGACAAGTCTGCACAGAAGGAGGACAATGTCTCGGAGGAGGATAAAGACAGGCAGGGCGAGTCCCGGTGCCAGGGCTGTACTGCACCTCCACCTCACATGGCCAACCACCCTCGAGAGATCTGCAAAAATATCCGAGAGAGGCATGGGGAGAAGGGACTCCAGTCTTTCAGCAAGGTGATTATAAATTCACGGTGCCACTGTTTGTAAACATTAGCAGAATCCAATCCTGCTGGTTGAAATGTATAAAGAAGAGAGTCAGGATAGGTAAATATTCAAATAACTCATGGGTGAGGGACACCGCTCTCCATGGTTGAAAATCTAAAGACAACTTGCAGTTGGCCCTCTGATTCCCCGGGTTCCCCAGCTAAGGTTGGTTGACTGCAGAATCCATGGAAGAATCCGTGCAGAATTGATAGAAATAAATCCATGTACAAGTGAATCCAGCAGTTCAAACCAGTGTTGAAGTATGTATATCAGACAGGGAAGATGTGGTCATACGTACATACAGTAGAGGACAAATCATGGTCCTAGTGGGTCACACACCAGTCCAAGACTTCGAAAGGTCAGAAAAGTGCATTCTCAGGAGAAATGAGATTTTAGGTTTGGCCCCACCAGGAAGGCAAAGATTCACAGAAAAAGAAACCGGAGAGCAGAAGCAGCCAGAGGCTCTGACAAAAAGGGAAGGATGATGAGGACTGAGTTAGAGACGAGAAAGTGAGACACAGCTAACGCCAGCCTGACCTAGAGCGGCACACGTGCTGACACGTCCACCTGGGTTTGCATGCAGCTTGAATGACTCCCTTGCTCTGGGATCTTGGGCAATTTCTTTACCTTTCAGAACCTCGCTCCCCTTTTTTGTAAAACAGGGATAAAGATGTGCACTGGTGTAAAGGTAAGTAGAGTTACCAGATAACCAAGCCACTCCAATGCTTCAGTGTAGACCCAGAGAAAGGGAAACATTCACCCACACAGAAACTTGAATAACAGCATTCACAGCAGCGTCACTCATACCATCCCAAGTAGAAACGACCCAAGTGTCCAGCAACTGATGACTCAACAATGCGGCAGACCCATGCAAGGGCAGTATTTGGCAGTGAAAAAGGAATAAAGTGTACGTGCCTGTGTTATGTGAATGAACCTGAAGATTCAGGCTAAGTAAAAAAAGCGAATCACACAGGACCAGGTGTTGCATCACCCCATTTTTATGAAATAGACGGAATAAACAAGTCTCCAGAGAGTGACAGTAGATTCATGGTTGTCAAGGGGCTGTAGGGGAAATGGATACAGAGCTTATTTTTACGATGATGAATATACTCTAAAAATGGTTAAGATGGTGTCTGCACAGCTCTGTGAAAATACTGAAAGTTGGAAATGGTACACCTTTAATGGGTGCATGGCATATGATGTATAATTCATAAAGACATAGACAAGGCATATGGAAGTTCTGTGGTCATTGTTCGTGGTTAGACGATCCTGCTCCTAGGTGAGTCTTCCAACAGGCAGCAAGCTTCAGGGTTCCCTGTGTGGTTCGCTCCCCAAGTGGGTCATGAAGGGGCACCAAGCACAGGGAGTCGGCCCCACAGGGTGTGGGTGTGTCGTGCAAAGCCAGGACACACCTGTGTGCCTCCCAGGCCCTAGGCAGGCAAGCCCTGCAGTGCCAGGCGGCTGGGTGTGGGGCTTAGAGAAGAAGAGCCTACGCCCAGCTGTGTCAGGGGACTTGGCCTTGACCTCTGTTTGAGCCGCTCTCTTAGTATGGGACATTGATAAATGTTCCTACAGCTCTGTAGGAGATGGGACCCGACAGAATGGCTAAACCGCATCCACAGTGTTTGCAAAGCCTTCACTTTTCAGAAGACAAGCCCTCCCTCTGGCCCTCGATTCCGCAGACATGGAAGAGCCTGGCATGGGATTTAGGATATAGGCAGCCTTGGTTCCTTTGCCTACTGTAGACTTTTACATAAAAAAAGTGACCAGAGTCTCATGGAAGGTTGCTGAGTATTGTTGACCTCGGTCACCCTCATATCACTGGGGCCACTTTGATGGAACAAATCAGACTCTCAGATCTGCTTTACACAGCCAGGAGCACTTGGCAGGGCAAGAACAGAGGGAAGGGAGAGGAAGAAGGAAGAAGCATGGAAGGAAGAAAGGAAGAAATGTCTTTATTTAGTCCGTCATTCATTTTGGTCTTTCACCGCGACCCCAGGTCCCTGGGCTGTATGTGGGCCACACACCAGCATTTTAGACGCCAGAGCCACGAGGGCATGCTGGCAAAGAATCTTAGAGCTTCTCAACAGACACGACTGCATCTCAGCGGCAACCATGTGGGGGCTCCTAGGACTTGCTGGGCCTTATGGCATTGGCAGCACCCATGGTTCTGGTGCACTGGGGACCAGCCTCCACTGGTGCAACCCCACACAAACCAGCAAAGGCACTTTCAGATGCCCCTTGAGAGGCGCTGCCCCTGGGAGCAGGGGTAGAGGCATCGCCTGGTGATTCCGCGGTAGCTTCCAGCCGCGTTAGTGGTGTGCTGGTGAAAGTTGAACCACTGACTCCAGAAGGGACGGGGAGAGAAGCCCGGGCTTGCAGACCATGCAGCTTTCCGCGGTGTCGACCACCACTGCGCCATTGCAACACTGCCCACGCTGGACAACTGACACACAAAATTCCTAAAATCGAACAACCCAACGTCGCCAGCTGGCACAGGCTGGCTCAGCACGCAGTGCCCACCCGTGTTTTTGTTCTAGTCGGTGTGTACTGGCTAGGAGCTCACCTGGAATATCCTATTCTGGAGCCAATTAATGATACTGCTAATAATGACCCCGAGAGCATCCTAAGACATGAACCGGCGATGGACAAAGGGGAAGCGTTTCACTGGAGGGCCCCACTGCTGCATGTGGGCCAGGCGGGCACAGGCCTGAAGGGGCAGCCCCAGCTCCTCGCATGCCACCTTGGCCTGGGGGCCTGCGCATCCCACACTCTGAGGGGCTGGGTGGTTCTTCTCCTTCCTCCTAGTCTCTCCAAAGGACGGAAATCCTCTCCTCATCCTGGTCTCACCAGCAGAAGGCACCTGACTGGCTCCTCCATCCCCAGGCGGTACAGACTGATGCTGTGCTTCCAACCAAGGGAACTGGCATTTCCCAAAGTGGCGGCAGCAGGAAGAGGGCTGTATTCCTGTCGTGGCAGAGGCTGGCAAGGCAGCCCTGCAGGTCAGCGGGCAAAGAGCTGGCAGGTGTCATGAGAGCGGAAGGAGCAGCCGAGAAGCTGGTACAAGAAGGAAATGAAAAGCTAAAGGGGCAAATAGAACTCTTCCCCAGTTAAGGACGGAGAGTCCTGGGAGGGGCAGGAGGGAGGCTAGGCACCAAGCGGAGGTGGGTAATGGATTTGTTCGCTCTCTTGATGGAGGTGGTGATTTCCCCAGCAAATGTGTGGAACTACACTGTAAACGTGAGCATCTATCCTGTGTCAATTAAACGTCAATAAAGCTGCTACAAAAATAGCCCCAGGCGAATTGTGGACATGGGCATTTGGCTCAACCCAGAGACCCACCAGCTTGGATCAGAATCATCCTGGATTAGGAAGAACCAGGGAAGGACGATCTGAAGCAGGGTGGGAGAATAGGGGTGGACATGGGGCTCTCTCTGGCTTCCCCCTCCTCCAAACTGCAGGGGACTGCAGGGCCCAGAGAGGGGTGAAGGGAGGAGAAATGGAAATGGTTATATAAGCGGGCTCAGCAAGAGTCCGACTGCCCGGAATTGTCTGTGTGAGGATGAAGGTGATATAATTGGAACCAGAGCCTCAGCTGAACCAGGAAATGAGTGAGATTTGAACATCAGGATGCAAAGTTTATCAAAGGGATAGGAGAGGGTGGGGAGGAGGTAGGAGAGGTGGAGACATCAGGGAGAGAGCTTTGAAGAGAGTGTGGGGAGGGATCAGGAGAGGGAGGAGGGAGGAAGGCTGGGGAGGAGGGAAGGAGGTGGGGAAGGGAGGAGAAAAGGGGGGAAGGAAAGCTAAGGAGGAGGGGAGGGGAATGGTGAGGAGAAGGAGGAATGAGGAAGAAGATGAAGAGCAGGGAGGAAAGGTGTGGAGGGAATTAAGGAAGAGGAGGAGCATGAAGGAAGAGACTGAGAATGAGGGAAAAGGCTGAGAGTTCACATAGTGGGTTCCCTGAAGATTCCTGCAGGTCGCTCATGCCTTCCAGGCTTTGGAAAGAAAGGAGCCTAGAGATGGTCATGACTTGGCTGGAGGCCAAAGGGAGGCCCAAATTCTGGCCCAGGAGAACCTCGGTCTTTGACAGGACTATTTAAGTGATTCCAGGCTGCAAGCCACACAGCTCACCGACATGGGATCTCACCTGTACATTTTTCCCCACCCCTAAGGGGGTTGTTTTCAAAGAAGTACAGAGACCAGGTTCCTCCCGGGAGCTCAGGTATAAGCTTGGCTCAGGGGCTGAGATGTACCCTTGGAAAATTCCATAGGTGCCCAGTGAAGTGAAGTTCAAAGCATCTTGAACCAGAACTATGGGGCTGGTCAAACTGGTTTCCTTAGCCCCCACCTCTTTTGCTCTCAAAAGGGGTTTAGAGGGTGCCAGGGTTTGATTTGATGCCCAAACAAATGCTACCTCTTCCTCCATCCCTCACAAAAACAGGACCTTCCACCCAGCTATTGGTCAGAGCATGTGAAATTCCACCATTAGAAAGTCAATTCTTTGACGGATACCTGAGGCCAGAGAGTGAATTTACTTGCTCATGGTCACTGCTGTCTAATTTCAGAGCCCATGTCCTTTGCCCCTGAGGGCAGTAGTGAGGTGCCCTTAGGGGTGAAGCACCCAGGAACAGAAGCAGCAAGTTGATATGCAGGGACCGAAAGTCTCCAGGGACTGGGGTTTTCTCATGCAGAGCAAACTTAGAATAGGAAAGTGTAATATAAAAAGCAGTTGGAAGAAACCTTGCTATGCAGAGATTTAAGAGATTTAAATCCAGGAGGCTAGCTTGGCTAAGCAGGAATGTTAGGTCAAAGGGAGCAGGACATTCATAGGAAGAATGCTTTCCCAGCATGAGAGCCCAGAAAGGGGGCAGAATTTGCAAAAGGCGGAGCTGGGCGGACCTCAGGTACAGGGACTCTAATGACCCGGGTTGGTAGTGGAGGGAGCCAAGGCTCAGAGAGGGTCCGGCAGGGCAGACCTCGGGCCACTGACTTGCTGCCCCACAGGCTCTGTTCCAAAGCCGATGCCCAGGGTGAGCACAGGAGGGCAAGCAGGGAGGGCAGCAGCAGTGAAATGAGTATGCAGTCCTAGAGCGATGCCAGCGTGAGTGTCCAGGCTGACAGGCAGGGAAGCCGAGGAGCTGTGTTTTGTAAGCTTTTTATGGAGTCCTTACAGTGTGGCCCTAACCACAAAGTGGCCTGGTTCAGACTGTGCCCTCTGTGCAGAGCCTTCCACCCTCTTTTGTCCTGGCTTTCTCACTCTGAGCATGAACTTGACCCTTTGTCACGGGATTCATGAATTATTTAAGTTATTAAATGCTCCTGAAACTCTATAAAATAGTAGGGAGAGGGGAGCATTTGGTGGTTTCAGAGAACTATGGATGGATGAAGTCCTGGCAGGAGACACTTCTTAGAAGGTTCTGGAGTAGACAGAATTCCTGGAGGAGTAGAGCTTGGAGAGGGAGAAGGGAAGGGAAAAGGACCACACCTTTCCTACTTCGGGAGCAGGCGATGGGGAAGCATCCCCAACAATGGACTTGGGGTACTGCTGGGCCCCCAGGTCAGAGGTGGCTGTCAGAGGCCAAATGAAGGCCCAGGGAGAAGTTAAGGGGGGAACCCCTGAACAGTGACCCTCCACCCCAGCTAGCTGGTCCTATCCACCCTTGATTCTCTGATTTTAAAAACCTGGAGCTGATACCCACCAAGGGAGGACCCTTTTCCTTTCTAGAATTGGAAAGATTCAGGGGTGACTTCTGCCATTAAAGATGATGCTTATGAATGGTGTGTAACTTGAAAACGCTGATGAAGATGAGTGAAAAAGCCAGATGCAAGATTGTAAACAGTAACAGAAGAAAAGTAATTATCTCCATGTTGCAGCAAAGACACAAACAAAGGTGGGTGGATGCAAAGATGAGCTCCCGGGTGGGGGGTAGGGCAAAGCCAAGTGATGAAGGAACCCAGGGCTGGGCTGTGGGTGTCTTCTTTCCAGATGAGCTACCCCGAGCACACGTGACCGCTCTAGTGGACACCGATACAGGTGACTTGTTGAAGAAAGGGAAAACAGCACCTGTTTGTGAAAGAGCAGGCGGCACCTGCTTGCACAGAGCACCTTCTCTACTCACCCCACTTCAGGACGGGGCTTCCTCCCATTGCCTGGGTGTCTGATGAGCCTGACAAGCAGCAGCAGACCCTCAGAGAAACTGGTGGTGCTGATGGGGCACAGACCGTGAAGACCCATGGAACTGCAGGCTGGCAGGGTGGCCCCGCTTTACAGACAGAAGGCAGAGGCACAGACACGTGAACTGGCTTCACCACAGGCCCAGGCGACAGCAGTTAGTGGGAGAGACCATGGATCCTTCATTTTTGCTTGGTGATCATTTCTATTCTAGATGCTGCTTTATTGAATTGAGGATTATCAGCGTCATTATTCATGGTCACACTATTGCTGGGGGATGCGAGCCATCATATTTTATTTACTCACTTTCAAATGTTCCCTTCCCCTGGCTCCGGGTCTCAAACCTGGGTCCTTGGGCTTTACATGACCTGCACCTTAGCAGCTGAGCCACAGGAATGCACCTGTTATATTTTTTGCGTATCTGTCACAGTCTTCGGCCCATCACAGTCCCATACCATACTGAGCAGAGCTGGGTGCCTGGTGACATCCTCGACCATGTCTGCATGTGCCGTGCCTGGTGTCCTGTCCCCTCACCTGGCTGGAAGAGCAGCGCTCTGAAAGCCTCTCCTTGCCTGGCACTTCTTATCCAGCCTGCACTGCGTTTTTAAGAGGCATGCTCTTCGGGGAGTTAATTACCTAATTAGAGCATCTAGAGGAAGGCTTAAGTTATGAGGCTGATAATAAGGCAAAACCCATGAAACAATTGTGCGAGGCGGCTCCTTGCTCTCAGGCTTGTTGTCTGCGTCAAATTATTAATTACGATTCCTAATCACTCCTCTTTCCATCGAGCCCTTGAGATTTCACTCGCTTTGTCATGTGGCCTTCCCAGAAGGCCGGGTTTGGAAGGCCTTTCTTCTCCAGGGCGCAGGGAGGATGGAGACATGCAGCCAAGCAGCCATGCTTTCTGCCTGGGGCTGAGAGCACCTGCAGCCATCAGCCTGGCCTCTGAGGCCGGGGGAGGCGTGCTTGAACAGGGGGGGTCCAAGGAGGGGGTCTGGGTGGGAGTGTCCATGTTTTGGGAGGATGTGGGGTCTGCAGGGGACAAGGGTCACAGCACAGTGCAGCTGTTGTTCGCCATCGGGTGGGGCTGTTAAGCAGAAGAGGAATGAGCCTATCCCGCCACCCCAGTGGACAGAGTTAGATCAATGAGGACGTTGTACAGAGGTCTGATTCGGGTTTCATGGAATAACTTGCTGACAGAGCTGTGCCAAGGACGACAGAAACTACCTGGGGAGCAAACCAGCCTCCAGGTGTTACCAGCTGCTGAATCTCCAACCTCAGAAATGCTGAAAGTTCCTCTCTGTGGCCCCTTTCACCCTGTACTGACTGTAGGCATCTGGGTCTGTCTCCCACCACCAGCCTGAGGTCATGACTCTAGCCCCGGGCTGACTCATGCCTGTGTCCCCAGCACACAGGACAGGGGCTGACTAAATGTTTGTGGATTTAAGTAGGGACAAAAATCAAGCCCAGATTGAACGTATCATAAATGTTCAATGAGGATACACAGCAGAATATTTGGATGGGGAGCGGGGCAGAGAGTCAGCAGGATTTAGTTAGCATGCTTTCAGTTTGTCCAAGGAATGGAATTGGAATGAATGCATGTAATGTCTGTGAAATTAACAATTTTTTTTTTTTTTTGAAAGGAAAGGTGCAGGCAGGAATGAAGGCAAGTAGGCAAGCAGGCAGGAAGACAGAAGTGGAAGAAACATCTTTCATTCATTTTTATTTAGTGTTCACACTGGTTATTTCCCTCCTGGACCTGGGATTCGAACCCAGGGGTATGTGGGCTGCGTCCTTTGGTAGCAAGTGACCTAACTGCTGCTCCATCATGGGCACCGAAATGGACAATGAATAAAACAATCTTAAAGTCACTATACAACTTTAAAAGAATCCTTAGGTACCATTTTTAGCCCTTTTCAACATATTAGGTAACTCAGTGAGCTGTTATCCAGAATTTTTTGATCATAGGGCTTGTCCAGGAGTAGCGGCCTGGGTGGGCAGTGGCAGGAAGGGGTGGGAGGCTCTGTGTAACCTCAGATGTGACAGAGGATGAGGTGGCTGCAGAGGCAGCTCAACCACATGGACTGGTTGAGCCCTGCTCTGAGTCTGGGGTCTTCTTGTGGACGGGCTCCCCTGGTGGTTCATTTTTAGAGGCCAACCTTGTCAAAACAGAAATTAAAACTCATACAGCTGAACTTTGAACAACCCAAGGGGTTGGGGTGCATACCGCTCTGCTGTTCAAAACCACATATAATTTTTGACTCCCCTCAAACCTAACTGCAGGTATCTTTTGATAACCTCAGGGAGCTGGGTTTCCCCCAAGGGGACCAAAATATGAAGATGCTCAAACCCCCTCTAGTCTGCCCTCTGCAGCCATGGTTCCACATTTGCAGATTCAACCAATGATCTCCACTTAAAATAAATCCATGTATAAGTATATAAGCTCAAACCCATGTTGTTCAGGATCAGTTATGTCTGTGTTTATATATTTACATCACTTATGAAGCAGAAGAAAGCCAGGCAGAGTCACTCAAGAGAAAAAAGAGAGGAAACACAAATATACCATTTTTGGTAGACAAGCTATAATTCAGGAGCTTAAAATGATTACCTGCATTCTATCTGAGCCCACAATTCTCCTAGCTAAGTATGTGCATTGGTTTCATTGCCTAATATTAATCTCTGTATTGTTACATCTTAGAAAAACTGTTGAATATCCCACAAAAAAGGTTGTACATTTATCCAATAAGATGACTTGTAGTCACTGAAATAATAAACTAAGCTTTTTACTGGCATGGAAATATGCTAAGTGTACAGTGTTGTACAGCATAATCCCAATTTGTTTAATACAATATATACTCGTAGAAAGATGTCTGGAGTGAAATATCTATTTAGAGTAACAACACTAGGGAGGAAGATGGCAGGTCTTTTTCTTCTCTTACTTTTCCTTCCTTCCTCCCTCCCTCTTGCCCTCCCTCCTTCCCTGCCTTCCTTCAATGGACACATGTTACTTTTAGAATTTTAAGTTTAAAATTATGTATGCTTTTTCTAGTAAAAGATTATCATAAATAATTGAGACAAAAGTTGGCAAAGTTGTATGTACAGAAATCCACTGTGAGAGTGTGTATACATGAAGAGAAAAGGTGAAGAACACACTTTCTAATGGAGGATTATGGATAACAGGAGTGCTTCCCCCCCTCTTGCTGTTTAAAATATTCTTTATAAAATGAGCATTTGAAGGTAGGAGGTTCTGAACATGGTAACATGGTTTCTCTAATGCTTAGTGGGTTCAGTGCTTTCGGGGAAGTGCTGGGCAGTGGCCATGCAGCAGCCCTGACCTCATGTGTGTGGCACCCTATTGAGAGTCTATCATGGGATCATGTGCCTGCATAAAACCAATAATCAAGAGAGTGATCTTTGCTAAGGATTCCTTGACAGTGTCTTCCCTGTGGTCCTATGGAGCGGTGTTGTGTTGTGGACAGGAGTGTGACACAGGGGAAAGGCCTGGACTTGCTGGCCAGTAGACCTATCTGTGACGCCAGCGAGTCACAGTAATCTCTTCATGGGCTTCACATGTCCGGGGAAAAAAGCAAAACCCCCGAGACACAGAAAGAACCATCTTAAGTTACAGGAAAAATCAGAGGAAAGGCTGGAAGATGAGGCCAAAAGGGATCATTGGAGCAAGATTGTTCTCTGAACCAGCGTGGACTGGAGACTGCCCCCCACCCCAATCCTACTTTCCAACAGGGCTGACAGGAGATGACCCAGACCACACACCCGAAGCAGGGGGGCACCTCCGAACCTAGGGTGTGGCCATTTTCATTTGATTCAGAGTCAAGGGAAAAGTTGTGCAAATCCACAGGTCTAAGGTTTCCTCCAGCATCTCAGAGACGCAACAAGTGCAAACGATGAATGCATCTGATCCTCAAACCCAGCTCTCAGCAGAGATTCAGTCTCAGGTTGCATTCTGCCTGCTGGTGGTGTAAACACACCTCCAGCTATATCGGTGACAACCGGCTCTGCCTGCTCCCCGTGGGAGGCGTGCTCCTATCCCGCCATCAAGGAGGCTGCCCCACAAAGCAGGTGCTCCCTGGCACACAGCGTGACTGTGAAATACCTCTGGGCCAAACCTCCCTTCACTCTGGTCTCTGTTGACTTGTTTGCAAAATGAGGCTTGTGTTTCCGCATAAAAGGCTCTTCCACTGTGGAGATCCTAGGATCACTTAGGGATCTTAGAGGCTGTGGCCGTCCCTGACAGCAGTCATAACACAGGATGGATCTCACATAAGTGGATCTGTATGTAAATTCACAGGTGGCAGGAGAACTGCTCAAGAAAATATCCAAAGCTATCACCAAGGATGTGGAACTGGAACTGATGGACGGGGGAGAGTGAACATGGGTACAACCACTTTCGAAAACAATCTGACATTAGTTTATGAATTTGAGCATGCTTATTTCTCCACCCTAGAAATCCCACTCCTAGGTGTAGCATGCAGAGAAATTCCTGGACACATGTTCCAGGAGATGTGAGAGCATATCCTTGGAAACGCTGCTGTTGTTTTAGAGGAAAGGTGCAGGCAGGAAAGAAGGCGAGTAGGCAGGCAGGCAGGAAGAGAGAGGACGAAGCACCTTATTTTATTTTATTTATTTGTTCACACTGGTTGTTTCCCCCTGAACCTGGGACTCCAACCCAGGGGTCTGTGACTTGCTTCTTTGGAGGCAACTGATCTAACCACTACTCCACCAAGGCGTGCTGGAAACAGTGTTTTTAATGACTAAAAACTTCAAAAGAAACCCCAACCCAGAAACATTTCCAATGTCACTAACCAATATACCACTGGTGGGGTATACTCTGTGGAACACGGAACACCGGATTGCTCAGGGCCTACTCTTCCCTAGTGGAAACGACTAACTACGGTCAGCAACACTGACACGATAAACTGTAGAAACAGGATATGGAGAGAGAAAAACAAGCTGCAGAAGAAGACACACAGTTTGATTTTATTCCCATCAAGTTCAAATGCTGGTAAAACTAGGAATAACTTTTTTCCTGTAGTAATCCCTAATTTACACAGATGTGTCTATGGTAAGCAGAATCAGACATTGTTCTTTGTGACTGACTTCTTGCACTTAGTACAATGTCTTTAAGATTCATCCATGTTAAACATGTTTTAGAAGTTCATTCGTTTTATGATTGAAGTATACACACATATATGTATATAGAATTCAAATACTTGCAAATATACACACACATTTATATTTACATACACATACATATATGTGCGTATATATGTGTGTGTGTATATATGTGTATGTTTGCTCATCGGTTTATCTTTTAATGGACATTTGGGTTTTCCCCACCTTTTGGCTATTGGGAATAATGCTGCTAAGAACATTCACATACAAATCTGCTTGAGTCCCCACTTTCAGTTTTTGGGGGTATATATCGAGGAACAGAATGGTTGGGTCTTATGGTGAGTCTGTGTCTAACATTTTAAGAAACCATAAACATTTTTAGAGCCCACAGAAGTGGTAAGACCATTAGGAAAAACAAGAGAATAACGTGCCCACCGTTCAGGACAGTGGTCATGTCTCGGAGAGCCGGAGGGGGACGTGGTGGGGGAGGGAGACCAGGAGCTCCACTACGATGCTCATGTATAATTTCTTAAACTGAGAGGTGGGGTCCCAGAGCTTATTTAAGTTTCCTCACAGCCTACATATATTCCAGAGGCTGTTTTAGATATATCAAAAATTACATTAAAATGTAGAAAAAAATAGCCGCTGCATCCCCCTGCGCCCTGATAGAGGTGCACCCCGGTCCGTGGTCCTGGTGGGAAGGAGGGCCGAGCTGGGCCCAAGTTGCAGCCGAGCTGAGAAGCCCTGCATCAGCAGGCCTCTTGTGGCCTGGCCCACCAGACTGCAAGCTTCTGAGGGCAGCACGGAGCCTGCCTCTGGATCCTGCGAGGAGTGTTTGCTTCACGTGTTCATTCATGGACCAATGAATCAAAGCTGCCAGCAGCCTCTTCCCAGAACCTAACAGCTGTGACTTTCAGACAGTGGTCCCTTCTTCCACATCTAATGCCTTCCAGCACAATCCTGAGACCACCTTCTCTCTTCACATGAAAACTGGATCCTCAGGCCCAAAGTCAACTTCTGTCCCGAAGCTCCATGAGTTTGCTGCTTCCCGTCATTGTCACCTCCAATTTCTAAGCCAGTCACCCTGGGCCAGCTCGGTGCTGATCTTCTGCTACCATAGTTGTTTCCCCTCTTCATTCCCGACGCTTGTTGGCGCTTCAGAGGGTGCCTGCTCTGACCGCTCACCTCTGCTGGCTGTCCCGGCCACTGCCTGCCTGGACCCTGGCCCTCCGTGCCTATCACCTTCAGTTCCTGCCCACACTTAGGGTGAGTTCACTGGGCTCTCATGGTCTGCCCCATCCCAGTAGGACAAGCATGGCTCTGGCGTTACTGTCACGCAGTGAGAGGCTGACAGTGCTGGGGAGGGGCTGACAGAGAGCCAGCTGGCCTCTGGGTATCTCAGTCAGCCGCATCTCCCTCTGACACTGACCATATAAATGGTGTGCTCATGTGCCTGTCACACGGTACCAGTTCTTCTAACACCGTCAAACTGTCCCTGACCGAGGACTCTGAGTGCACAGCCCTTTCCACTTTTCCTCCCCATATGCGCCCCATGCCCAGGGTGGAGAAGTCCTCAGAGGTGGCCCCGCAAGCATTCTGAGATCCAGGCAGGAGCCAGGGCCAAATCTGAGTCCCAGAATCTCCAAACACAGGCTGGGATAACAGGGCCCTCAAAAGGTCTGGCCATTCCCCCAAAGCTTCGTGGAGACAGGAAGGGTGCCTGTGGTCTCCCAGGGGCTGCAGTCTCTGCCAGCGCCATCAGCCTCAAAACTCCCTCCCAAGGTCACCTCTTTGCTGTCCTTCACCACCGTGCCTGAGACTGGGTCTTGACAGACCTAAACAACATCTGTCTTCATTAAACCTCACTAACCCGGACGCACCCTGGTTCCAGCATCTCCACATCCTCCATCAGTTCCTCGATTTATCCATTCATGTACTCAAAAACACACAGCGAGCCATCCCGGGCACTGCCACGGGCTGCGCTGGGAACCGTGGAACAGAGAGAAAGAAAACACTGTCCACATTTCTTGGCCTGTCCCTCGAAGTCGTCCACCATAGGTGCCCACTGCCTGGATGAAGCCTCTGTCCTGTAGACACCTCTTAATCCAGCCAGTCAGGGCGCTCACTTTCTGAAAACCCCTGAGTCAGCCACCGCTTTGTATCTGCTTTGTCATTCCTCGTCTATTGCTGTTGAAATCTTTCAAGGCCCCATTCAGGTGACATCTCCTCCAGCAAGCCTTCCTGGTTAGCCCCACTGGAAGCCTACATCACCATCTTGTTCTCTGCTAGTCATGTTGTGAGAGTAGGTCTGACAGGCCCAGGAGGGTATTACATTCCTCTAAGGCAGTGGCCTACTTTCTATGTCTTGTGCGTCTCCCATGGCACTCAGCATCCCCCTGGGCATCTGCGATAAAAGATGTGACCTCGCTGAGAAGGGAATTCATTTCGACCTCTTGGAAGGGTCCACTGCTGCACCCAGTCTGGAGATGGTTAGAGCCATGAATACATCCAGCTGCCTCCCATCGCCCCAACACCCAGCAGCCATAAAAACTGCAGGTCTCTTTTCCATCAAAATAGACTCCACCAGAACACAGCAGTGCCTGCACAGACAAAGCAAATGTTCATCTCTTTATAACCCATGGATCTTTCCTTTGCATTATCTGCTATGTAGATGCTTCAAAAGCAGAGAGTCATGATGGCAGACCTGAACTGGACCCACAGTGGAGGTCAGTAGACAGAGGTAATTGAGAAAGAGAAAATGAACAGCTGAAATGATCAACAAGCAAAGGTCCCCCCAGTCTTGGGTGCCTCAGAGAAGATCACTGAACCTCTCTGTCCTTCTGTCTCTACCACACAGAGAGGCAGCCTGCCATGAAGGTGAAGAGCTCAGCCACTTCCCTGCTGTGTTACTATAGTCAAGGTACTTGACCTCTCTGGTCTCATGCTCTCATTTGTGGACTAGAAATAACCAACAACCCTCACTGACGGCTGCGAGGGCTCAACAAACTAACACAAGTGAAGCATTTACAACAGCGTCTGGACCATCCCGTGCCCTGGGTCGGGGGTTTGCCCACCTCTACAACAAAATAACTCACTCAATTCACCTCACAAGATGCTGAATTGCGAACGGATTTCTTTTGATGAGCTATTCGAGTGGCATGAATCTTCAATAAAACACACCAAATTGCTTTCTGGAGAGGCAGTACCAATTTATATTTCTTCCAGAAGACGTGGGTGAGGATATCCCACTAGTTTGCCAGCCCTGGCTTTTCTTTTCTTTTTTAAACGAAGTTTTGTGAAATTGGCAAGTTTATAAAAGGTGGTATATTGGAGATTTAACTTGACTTCTTTCTACCAGCGATGAGGCTCAACGTTGCCTCTTGTGCCAATGGTCGGTCACGATGTGCGACCTTCCACTTGTCAACTGTCCACTCTTTTATCCTCTGCTCACTGAGAGGCATGCCTGTCTCTAAGGGTTTATGGAAAATACTTTCCCAGAGTAAAAACAGTAACTTTTTTTTTGCCATATGTATTACAAATACATACATGTGTTCTTCAACTTTCTGAGTAGTAATAAGTTGACCAAGAGACCGAAAATATTTTGTCTTTGCCTAGTTCTAGCATTTTTCCTAAGAAAATAATCAGCATTTTGGAGTCAGGGTAATCATTCTAGGCTATTTATATTAGGGAAAGTTGGAACCCCCCAAACGGCTAGCTATCACAGCCACATAAATGTGAGCGAATAGCGTGAAGTCATTATGAGATTTTCTGAGTGATGAGAAAATGCTCATAGTTAAAAGTGGAAGTGATAAAAGCAGAACGATGCCCAGCACAATCCCAATTCAAGTAAATCAAAAAGATATGCATACATATGCATTTTAAAAACTTGTAAGAAGAGAACATGAAAATAGTCATTGTATTAATTGTATTAATTAGTTATTTGTGACAGGCAGAATTACTTATATCTTAATCTTCTTTGTATGTTTTTGGATTTTCCAAAATTTCTAGAATAAATGTGTTATTTTAAAACTAAAGAAAAAGAGATTTACTTTTATCATGTCGATCTCTCAAAATCCAGCTCCCACCCAATGCTAGGAGGCTTGTGAAAACACAGAGGGTTGGGTCCCACACTCCGAGTTTTGATTTGGCAGCTCTGGGCTGGGGCCCAAGATTCCATGTTTCTAACAAGGTCTCAGATGCGGCTGAGGCTGCTGGTCCAAGGATCGTGTGCTGAGCGCAACAGCTCCATGTGAAAGGGTATTTTTCTCCCGTTGCCTTGTTTCCGTCTAGATTGAGGAGATGAAGAATGCCGCGCCTGATCTTCTTAATCTTTGATGAACTCCGTACCAGGTGGAAAAGGAGCCAGAACATGACCACAAGTACATGAGGCCAGCAGCATCCTCACCCCGCTGCCAGCGCCACATTCTTGGAAGACCTGCGTTCCACACATTCCTTCCCTGAAATCATCAGGTACTCCCTTTCCAACGCATTTCCAACCAAATGAACTCTGGGGGATGGAGCCATTTCTCACTAGTTAATAGCTCTCAGACTTTGCTTTAACTTTCATGTGTGAAGGGGGGCCCTCTCAGCCCCACCATGAGCTCCCGGGAGGCTGAGGGAACCTGCACTGGCTACCAGGGAGTGCAGGGGTGTGGTCGGTTTCCTCCAGAACTTCAGGTGCTGCTGTAGGCTGGGGGGACTGGCTGGGCCCTGCCCTCAAGAAGAGTATATTCTAATGAGAAGACACAAACTACCTCCCGAACATCAATAATGGCCTCACTGATGGGGCTGAACACTGAAGAAGATAAGGCAGAGGTGCAGAATCCTAAGTGAAGGGTGGGGAAGACTGCTTTAGTTGGAGGCTCAGAGAGGAACTTCTGAGTGCAGTGAGGTCAAAGGGACAGGCAGGGCAGAAGTCTTTGGGTCCTTCAGGCTAGTGTTTCTCAAATTCTAACATGAACACAGCCCAGGGATTTCGATTCTTACTTTGAGTCAAGTCTGGGATGGCAGCTGAGATGCTGCATTTTGAACCTGCTGCTCCAGGAACCACTGAGTAGCAAGAGCTTAGGCCACAGTAATTACAATGCAGAACCAGAGTGCTTGAAGCTGGCATGTGACAGATTCCATCTGTGCTTTAAAAGATGGTTCTGGGGGAGAGGATGTGGGGTAGGCTCCAGGTAAAGGTTCAAGTGGAAGCCAGGGCACTGAACGACTGGGGGCAGCCACGGAGGAATGGAGAGAGGATAAGTCTGGGATGTATGTTGGAACCAGAACTGGCAGGTCAGGCTGTGAGACTGGATGCTAGGGAAGGAGAGAGTGGGGAGCAAAGGCCACTGAACCTGCCCCCAGAGGAGGATCTGCACTACCCCACACAAAATGGATAGATCATGCTGAACCCCACTTTCCCATCAACCCATCAAGGATTCACCTGGGGGATGAACTAAGTGGCTCTTTTGGGACCAGGCACACAGTCTGAGGTCCAGGCTTCCCTTGACTTGCCTCTAGAGGATGTGGGGAGGTACACGGTGAGAGAAAGCGAGTCCCACATCTGGTGGCAAAACCACCGACACAGCAATTTTCAGCACATGGTGTCTCTCTCAGTCAGCCCTGCCCCGGTCACCGGCACTCCCCTTCTCAGCACACACCAACTACTCTTGCTATGTTTCGCGAACCTTCTACGACATCTCCACATCACCTTTTTTCCCTTTTAAGGTTGCTTTAATTCTCGTTTAAAAATATATCTAGGGCAGCTTTAAATGCACACTAGAATCCCTACCCCTCCCATGCTCAGAGTTTATACACCTGCTTCCATTTCTCAGGTCCCTCTGAGCCTGAGTCCCTCTCACATCTACAAATCGGACTCTGGCCTAGCTGTGTGTGCAACTGAGAGCAGTGACTCACATGGAGGCTCCAGACTGAAAGAAGTTGGCCTTCAGGGCTGGGGACAGGCTGGAGAGACAGCAAGACAGAAGATGTGAGCCCACACTTAGCCTGAGAGGAGGGCCGGAGGCTTTGAGAAGAAGCTGAGAACTGGGGGGCCCTGATGCTAAAGGGGTTGTAGAGAGGGCTGTGCTAGGCCTAGCAAAGAAAAGTAATTCAGATATAAAAGTATCTCTATAAAAATATGAAGAGGAGGAGGAAGAAGAAGGAAGAGGAGGAAGAGGCAGAGAAAGAAGAGGAGGAAGAGGAGGAGGAGAGGAGGAAGAAGAAGAAAGGAGGTTCTCTTTGCTCAGCCATAGTCCTTCTCAATATAGAAGGGGACGCTGGCTTTTGTTCTGGGGAAATTCGCATGCATCTCACCATGAGACTGCACTTCCCAAATTGTCCTTCTGTTGTAGTTTCCAAATAAACCCATTGTGTTGGTGAAATTGATGGTAGCTGCTAATCTGAGGTCAACAGCGGTACACAAAACTCAAGTGAGTGGATGGTCGACAACTGATATCACACTCACTTTGGCTGCACTGATTATTTCAAAACTTTTTCTCTTCTATTGTGAAGGAAGAGTCTGATGTCTGTTTCATGGGCACTGAGCTGCTGGAGCAGGGTGTGTGTGGAGGGGTGCAGCGCTGAGGCCGTCTCCTCTGTCCTGCGCTCCTGCCAGCTGCCCCGCATGCAGCCGCTAAGCCAGAGTTGCCATGACACCCACAGCGCTGGCACTTACAGCCCATTGCCCCCATGGGCCCAGGCCAGTCAAGGCTGGTGAATGCGGGGAGCACAGGGATTAGGTTGACTTAATACGTTACAACATGCTCTGTGAAGTATCTGAAAGGGGCAGCAGAGTGCAAGGGATGGGGCCACATGGGGACATCCCAGTGGAAAGCAGAGAACCAGTTACTTAAGTCCTGTGGGAACCAGAGGTCAAGTCAACAGCAGCCAGACTTCTCTGGGGTGGGGGTTCTGGGGTGGGGAGTTCTTCCGGTCCAGGTTCCTGTCCTGTGGCACACGTTCCACCCCCAGGAAGAAACACTGCCAGCCCCGTGCCTTTGCGGCACCGAGCCAGCTCTACTGCAGGTGCTCAGTGAAGGAGAGAGTGAGAACAGAAGATGGAAGCTGCTTATGTAACCCACAGGCTGGTCCCCGCCTCCCACGAAAGTCCAACTGTTCCCCCAGGTCCTTGATTCCCTGCAGAAAGAAAAGGTACAGATTCATGGACTGGAGGGTCCTGTCCGTGGGCCTCCCACCCAAGAGGGTGACACCCTGGGCTGTGGCATCTCCCTCCTGGCAGCAGTGGGGGCCTGGTGACCTTCCCAGGCACAGAGAACTGCACCAACCACTGCTTTATGATGATGGCTCCCAGCTTGGGGCTGTGAAGGGTAGACAGCAGGATCGTGTGAGCACTACAGTCTGAGCCCCAGGCTGTGGGGCTGACATGACACCTGGAATGAGTCCTCTGTGGAGTTTAGAAACTAATGAGAAAGACAGGCACATGCAGGCTGTGGAGGGTGCAGAGATGAGCCTCCCTCCAACATCTCCCTTCGAGGACTGGTGGCCCCAGCTACTTGCTGGGACTGTGGTCAGCGATGAGTCCTCAGCTCAGCACAGCCTTGCAGGATTACCTGGCTGCAAAGCCATCGCCCAATGTCATGCCTGTCCAGGGACACCCACATTCAATGACCTGAGGTATCGGGGCTTTTAGAAATATTGAGACAAAGCAGAGGTTCTGAGGGATTGTCCAAGCTGCCAGCCTGGCTGGTGGCAACTTCTCCTGGGCCCCTCCTGCCCCGCCTTGGCCTTCTGCTGGAGTCGATCTCCAGGGCACCCCTAACTGGCACCCTTACACTAAATTCTGCCTCCTGGTTGGTTGCCCAGAGCTCCCAGCCTTGTAGAAACAGAGTGCAGTGCCGAGTACCATTCACACAAGAGCACCCCAGGTTAATTCTGTAGTTCAGGCTCTGAGCACTCCAAGAACGGTAGAGGTAGAAATAAATGTTGCAAGATTCATTCTTAAAATATAGTTCTCAGAATTATGAAGAATGCTTTTCTTAATTTGTAATACACACACACATATATATTTATTACGGTCTTATTTATTAATATGAAGTACTTTGTATTTTAGGTATGATGTTCAGCTCTGGGATCTCTGATGGACAGGAGGGGATGTAGCCTGGGGAAAGTGAGGTGGTTTCTTCCCTGCAGGGCTCAGTCAGCCAGGAAAGATGCCAATTAAGGCAAAGCTGTCTGTAAGGAATGATTTTAGTTGTCACGTTAACCCCACGACCTGGGGATCACAGACTGGTCCTCTCTCCCCCAAGTCTGCAGGCAAACTGGGCCCCCTTCATTGGCATTTGTGCCTTTGGGGTGTCGCGGCCTCTACCTAGTCATGTTGAACTTCCCAGGTCTGGTGAAAAGAGCAGCTAAGTCTGCAGTCTGTCTGCCCGTCTGAGCCCTATAGCGAGCCTGGGATGGGAGGAGGAGGGAACGGGTCCCCCGCCATGTGAACGTGTTGGGAGGCTCGGGGTAGCACGTGCCTGCACTGGAAGTCAACAGCCCGTGCTGGGAGAGAAGCTAGAACCAAACAGAAGGAACGGCTTCCTGGAGAACACAGCGTGGCTGACTACCTTTCCAGGAGCTTTTACAACGAGATGATTGCTGATTCCTTACTGACTAACCATTACTAGAGAGGGGAGAGCTGCACCCCCAGCCCTGCACAGGTCAGCAGGACCGGCTTCCAGGAACCCTAATTGTGGGCGGACCACAAGGGTATTCAGGGTGCAGTGATTCAGGGAACTTGGGGGTGGTGGCGGGCTGGTCCCAGGACCTGAGGATTAGGGTGGAGGCTCTGGGCCTCCCTGGCTGAGACCTGGGACTTCTGGAATTTTGGTTTGGAGTCTGTCAGGTGCAGTCTGAGGGGGTGCTAGAGGGGCTCCCATCCCTCAAGAAGATGGGCTGAGTGCGAAAACTGAAAAACAAAGACACCGATTTTGGGAAATAGACAGGAAGGGTTTTACCGTTATTGGGGAGAGAGCCTTTTGCTGTCGCTCCCCTCTCCCAGGCTCTCCGCTTCAACAAGAGCTGCAGTGGCCAGTATCGGACGTAGTCCAGGGCCAGGTCAAGGCAGGAACAGCAACTGCTCATCTAAGCCCTCGGCTTCTGCAGTGGTGACAGGAGAAATGTCACGGTCGCAAGTAGAAGACAGAGCTCCTGGGGACAGGTGACGCTCTTGCAGGGGTGGGGAGGGAGTGCTGGGGCCCTGAGATGTGCCGTATGGGAGCTCTGAGTTGAAAACAATTTTCAAAATTATAGCTACCGCACGCTAGAGATGGAGCATAATTGATCTTTTAAAGTCCCTTGTCAGCGCAGAAGGCAGCTGTAATTTTCCCATTGCACAGACGAATAAACCAAGGCTCTAAGAAGCCCACGTGAGCTGGCTGGGAAGCGGAGGAGCTGGGACTGTGTCTAGGGGTGTTTGTTCACCCCATGAGTTCTTCCTGCTGTGGAAGCCGAGGCAGAGACCCTGCTCCGTCGTGGAATTCTGCACCAGGTAGTGTCCTGAGGAAAAGGTTCCCAGCTGTCAAGGGTGCACGTGTTCTCAGTTGCCTTCCAGACTCCCATTCTTGTGGCCCGAGCGCTGGCTGCCTTCCGAAGAGGTCCCTTGATCTTAGGTGCGCCTGGGAACCCATGACTCAAGGACACTAGTTTCAGGGTGAGTCTTCCCTGGGACCTGGATATGGTGGGGGGTGTGGGGAAGGATCAGGAAGGAGGATGCTGGTGGGAAGGAGGCAACGGCTGTGCCAGGCAGCCAAGCCCCATGGCCAGAGTGAGGTCTTGGGGGTGGACAGGTGCTTATTCTGTTCTCCCTTCTGGTGCCCTGGCATTGTCTGCCTGCCCTCACAAGGCAGCCTCAGTGACCCAGGTGTTCTAGGGCACTAGCCTTGCCCAGGCAGCCCTGGAAGCCGCCGCCCAGCAGATGTCCTTCCGGTGTGGTGTGTCTGCCCCGCGGGAGCTGGCAGCACATTCTAAGCACATAAGACATGGACAGTCCTTCTCAAGTGGGCTTTGGGCAAGTGATCCCGAAGCCCCCTGCCAAGAGCAGGGCAGCAGGGGGTGCTGGCCTGGGGAGTAGCAAGAGCCCCCCACTCTGCAGGATGCCTCCAAGCTGGGCCAAGACCATCCTTTGGTGTGACTTAAGATTAAAATTTAAAATGTCTAACATTTGATCTCTTCAAAGGATATCATTTGAAAAGTGTGTACACGGATGTTTTCTATTTTCCTTTTACCCCCCATGCTGACACCGCCCCCATTTGATGCCTTCTAATAAATATCTAGAAAGCCTATGAATTGATCATTTTTCACTCTCATTTGTAAATCAACTTAGTTAAAAGCAGCCCAGGGTTTTGTCAATCAACAGGTCTTAGAGGTTCCTATTAAACATATCAGAATAACTGCATCTTTCACCTACTCCCACCCCGACACCCTGGGAGGGGACAGCCCTCACGGGCCGCCTGCAGTTCCCCTCAGAGCAGGGTTCAGAGTTCAGCCCTGGCAGTGCAACCACCTGGCTCTTGATCAATCCCCTGAAACTGACTGTGAATTTTCACCAGCACCCTGCCTTTCACAGGGCACTGCTCAGTTTACCTCCAGAATTTCAGGCAGTTCCAGCTGCCGGGGTGATCCTGGCCAAATCTATGTGCCCGTTCAGTTTCATGTCACCTGGGGGCAGGGGTTTTCTAAAGCCTCAAGGGCCCCAGGATGCAAAGAAGGCAATGTCTACCCTCCTGCATTAGTACCCAGCCTTGGGGCAGGAGAGAGACTTGAAGGAATGAGAGGCAGAAGAAAAGGACGGGCCAGGAAGCTTTGGGATTCAGGGCAAGGGCTGTGATGCCCAGCAAAGGCCTGGTGCTCTGGTGAAAGCCAGCACATGCAGGCTGGGCTCTTTGGGCCCTCACTCGAACTCTAGGAGGTTTTGCTTCCAATGTGCAAATGGGGAAACTATAGCCCCTGGAGGAGAAGTAAGGAGCCCAAGATCACAGAGCCTGTGACTGAGAACTGGGACTTGAACTCGCCCCTGCATCTGGCGCCCGCATGCTTGGTGCTGTGGCAGCCCGCTTCACCTCCAGTCCAGGTCAGGGCATCCCCCTGAAGTCCTCTGACTCTGAACAGGCCATGTCTCTGGGCCACTCCAGAGTGCAGCGCCTGCTTCTGGAAGCGCCTGCTTCCTCTTCCAGTTCTGGTCCGAACTGGCTGAATGGAGGCGAGCAGGGGTCAGACCGCAGCAACTGTGTCTTCTCCAGGCCAGGCCTCATCAAGTGCTGCTCTGTCCCTGATGGGGAGACATCACCCACGATGCTGGGGAAACCCAAGTTTTTCCTCGTAGGGCCCCATCTGTCCATCCTCGGCTCCCAGATGAGGCTCACTTGGCCTGGCCTTTCATCCCAGCATGGGCTTGGCGTTGGCTGGTGCTCAGTCCCTCTCCTTGGCTGGGTGTGCAGAGCTCACTAGTGTTATTGGAAAGGCTTCCCTGAGCTGGAGGCAGGCTCATCCCAAGGGTGCACCTGGGGAAGTGGGGGAGATGGGGGAGAGGAAGGGTGGAGGACCCACCCCTCGGCAGGGAGGGGGAGATGGGTGTGCACAAGGGTGGGAGTGGGGGTAGGGTGGGGTGTACTGCCCCAGGCCTGTATCCTCTGGATTCCCCCCCTAAGATCCATCTTTGCATTTTCTCCATTGGTTCCCCTGCCTTCCAGGGTTCGGTGATACACTGAGCTACTTTGAGGAGACCCATCTTGGCCTGCTCAAACTCCCACCTCTGGTCTGTGTCACGCAGCTCGTCCTTTCAGAAGATGTTCATTCTCCCAGAAATGCACCCCAACAGATAGTGTTCTCCATGGGGCCTCCTGTCAACGCATTCTTCACCCCACCAACCTGGGCTGATGTGGTGCCCAGCCTCGTATCAATGTCCTGCTATTAAAGCAGTTGTGAGAGGTCCCCACTCCCCATAAACAGCACCCACATTCTGCCCAGAGTCATTGACTTTGCTTTGTTCTCCAGCCTGAAGCCCCACTGCTGGACACGTGTGCTGGTGAGCCTTCCCTCTCGGGGCCGTGAGGGAGCCAGTCTGCTAGGTCTGATGGTGAACTAGAGTAAAGAATGGATTTCTCTCAATAACTGGGCAGGACGACTGGAACAAGAAGATGAAGGGAGAGTGTGGAAAGGGTGTGAAGAGCTTGGGGAGGGTGATTTTGGAACAGAGAAGGCCCAGGGGTGTGTGGAGGAGTCTCAGCAGTGAAAGAAAAGCATGGAAGTGTCAGGAAAAAGTTGTCCTGCAAATGCCTGTCACTGCCCCCAAAAGCTGTCACAAGGCAATGATGCAACAGCAGCAACAACAAAATACTAAGGTTAACACACACTCGGGGTGACTTCTGAACATCCCAAGTCAACTAGTTAGAAACTCAAGCTTAGGCTGTCAAAATTTTTAGGGTGGAACATTCACTGAGGACACACACACACATTCCAAAGGAAAACACAGCAATGCCCAGAAAACTACTCAAACATGTTTCTTCCACCCAGCCAGCCTAGGAGGCCTCACCAATCAGTGGGAGGCAGGTCAAGCCTATTTCCTTTTATTGCAACTTCTACCCTTCTAGAATTTCTCCTTCTCTGCAGGTCCAGGCCACAGAGACATTAATCCCTATTCAAATGAACCTTCAAGGTGCTTCCTTCATTAGGAAAAAAAACTCGAAACACCCCAAAGCAGAGGCTCTAATGTCAGGGTGTGTGCAATCACCAGAATGGGAAGGAGCAGGCACCAGGCCTCACCTGGCCTCTCTCTTGTTGGAAGGCAGAAATGCGACCCTTCCCTCCCTCCCCCTCCCTCCAACGGCTTTAATAAACAGAGATTATTTCAGTCTTTAGAACACAGCTGTCCTGTGAATTGTCCAGTCAGGGTGGAAGCAGGGAGCTCAGCTCTCCAAATGAAGCGGCCCTCCCTCCCTGGCCTCTGCTCCCAGCAGGTGGGAGTTGAGGAGGAGGGCTTCTCTCTGGCTGAGACCAGGGATGATAGAAGCACTTTCTAAGCAGCCCAGAAGAGCAGAGCCCCATAGGGGAGTCTGGGGGTACAGAGCTTGAAGAGAGTTAGAGGAGAGGTCAGGCTGCCAAGTTGCTGTGAATCCAGCCCTCTCCAAAACCCTCCTTCGTCCAAGTCGAGGAGCCTTCAACTTGCTCCTCTGGGAATTAGTCTCAGGCTGCCTCTCTGGTTAAACCATGCTAGCCTGTTATTGGAAGACAGAAATGGAGATGCAGTCAATCTGTCATCTATAGGAGATTCTGGGGAAAGGTTGGCCAGCTGACTGGAGGGAGGGATGAAGTCTGGGGTTCACTATTAGAAACAGCAGTGGAAGGAGAGGTGAGCTCTGGCTGCATCAGGGGAAGCCAGTTGGTTGGGAGAAAAAGGTTATAGGGATTCAATGCTACCAGGTCACACAGGAGCACACAGCAGGCCAGGGCAGCAGGGCCTGGCCCTCAGGGACTGTGACTGTTCTCAATAACTGCCATTTGAAGACTCTGCTGAATCCTCCTCCAAGAAATTAGGACCGTTGTCCTCTGAGAACGTCATGATCAGCATTGCCAGAACTTTACTTCAGAAACCATCAGGGACTCTCTGAAATTGTTTCAGTAGTGGAAGTCCCTTGTACAAATAAGATTTTGTGGAAAAGCAAACCTACACAGAACCCTTCTTGAACCAGCTCAGCGAGCCCCTTTGGAGAAGAACACCAGTCTAGTCCAGTTCTTCATGGAGTAAGGGACCTGTGGCCCCAGAGGTCAGCCTGGGCCTTGGACTTCACCACAGTCACCTTGGGTGCCTGGCTCCTCCCCGAGACTCTACAATTCTGGGGTGGGGTATGGCACCCGTCATCTGTTAAAGATTCATAGGTGATTATGACTTGTCGTTCAGTTTAGGGACTGCTAGGTTAGGCACTAGTTTGAAGGTGAGGAACATTAGTAGAGCTCTGGGGATCATCTCCGTCAAATTCCATGACAAGATATTGGGACTCATTTCTGGCACTGAGGTTTGCTTATGTGGAACATGATATAAGCAACAGCATGGCCGCAGAATCACCACTGACCAGGACTGTCAGCATGTTCTGGTTAAGTGGCCCTTTTGGGTAATCCTTGGCTGTCATTTGAGTCCCTTAGCACTTGATTCGAATCTGTCTTTGTTAAGAATGTGACTCCACTCAGGTCCACAGGTACAAAAAGAAGATACAATGATTTCATCATGGAGGAGCGATACAGCGCACGCCACGCCAAGCCCTTCTGGATGCATCAGCTGATCTCGCCAGCACTCAGGCCCTGATGAGAAAGGAACTGGGTGGCCTTGTATTGCCTAGTGGTCACTGGTTAAGATGTTGGGGCACTCTACCAGCTTTCTTTGTGGTCCCCAAGGAGTCGTTAACAGACGAGAAAGGGCAGCCTCTTAATCAAGTCTCCACTCAAAGTCCCAAACATTGAACAGCTTGTCCAATGAGCGTGGCATTGATTCTCCTTTTGATAAGTGTCTTCCCTTCCCAGGGCCTGATTTTCCACCGGCAACTGGACAGAGCAGGGCTGGGGGGCTGGAATCTACTCCTGGAGCATTCGACAGGAAAACAAGTAGAGCACCACCCCCTGGGCCCTACTGTGGGGCCCTGCTCTGTGCTACGGGGACCTGTGGGATCCCTGGGGAGCGCCAAGGAAACACCAGCAACGTAGAATGACCAAGAAGTCCAAATGACAACCAATGTGCCTGAGCTGATTCCAGAACATCTCCTGGGGGTTGCTTCCACGAGCACATAAGCCCTTAGAAAATAGGATGCTTACAAAAAAAAGGCAGATATTATCAGCACTGCATGAAAGTGTTGGTGGAAATGTGAAGACACTAGAATCTTCTCATGCTGCTGATAGAAATGTCAAATGGGGCCCTCACTGGAAAAGTCCCACTAAGTGAAACACAGAGTTACCAAATGACCCAGCAATCCTGCTCCTAGCATACATCCACACAAAACATGCACACAAATGCTGGCAGAAGCATTACTTACAAGACGCAAATAGGGAAACTATTCAAATATCCATCCATTAATGCAAAGAATCTTACTGAACAAGAAGAAATGAAGTACTGATACATATTACAAAGTAGACAAGTCTTAAAAACACTAAGTGGAAGAAGCCAGTTTCTCACACATTAATGTTTCTGCTGATATGAAATGTCCAGACTATTCAAATCACTAGAGATGGACAGCAGATTATTTGGTGTTCTAGGACTGGGGAGGTGGGATGAAATGGAGTGCAACCGCTGACGGGGGTGGGGTTTCTTTTCGAGGTGATGGAGATGTTCTAAAATCTATGGTGCAGCTGGTCGCACAGCTTTGGAAATGCACAAACACCATCAAACTGTGCACCTGACGTGGGTGATTCGTATGGTGCGCGAGTTCCCGCTCAGTAAAGCTGGTATTTAAACAAGAAAACCCCTTAGGAATCACTGTAACTTAGATTCTGCTATTTAATAGAGGCATCTCTGCAAGACTTCCCCAGACAGAAGGCAGGCAGGTGTCGGCAGGCAGGTGTCAACAGGCACTGGGTCACTGTCACCTCTCCAGTGGCCATGATTAGTAGCTTCACAAAGACCAATGGCCCAACCTGCTCTCTCTGGAAACAACTTAACAGGCTTGTCAGTCAGAATCCACAGCCACAAAGGCAAGAGTCACGTGCGTGTGTGCTCACACAAGGCAGAATTTTCCTGAAGTTCTATGATATCACTTGGGAGGATCATGTGCACATTTGCTGCTAGCTTGTCCCTAATTTGAAAAAGCTAGTGCAGATTGTACACTGTTTAATCAGGCAGTTTCACCAGTTAGGGTCACGTGCTCCAGGTGATTTATTCAGAGGGCGGGCTCTTTGATTGATGAAGAGCATCCCAGCCCAGGTCTCTCCCTAGGAGGCCAAGCTTCAGCCACGCAAGCTTTCTTATTCTGCACCCTCATGCATGTGGGCCACGGCACTGTGGGGAAGAGCTATTAGGAGGGAGGAGGGGAGGCTTCCTCCTTATCAGCTGACCTCCTGCATGGTGGGCGGGGTGCAGGGGTGAAGATGACAGAAGGAGGCCCATGTGCCTGGTTCCCATCCCAGCAAGGCCTGGATGGAGACCTTCCCAAGTGAACAAAAGGCAGGGTGACGGGAGAGAGCAGGGATTCCTTTCTCTAAACACAGGCTTGAGATGCACAGAGGGAAAGTTAAGTTATGCGGCAATTTTGAAAGTCATCCACTGAAGATAAACTCTCCCTTCACAGGAATTACTCATCTTACTCCATCATGGTACCTCAGGGTCTATCAGTATTCAAATTTTTGAAGCAATGACATGGAGAATATATGGTATAAAGGGCCCATTTCATCATCCCATTCTCCAAGGTTGTTGGCTTTTTTCTGATAAGTCATAAGAAATCCAGCAAGTTAAAAATCAAAACAAAGATTAACAACCAACCGTGCACATGTACATGCGCGCGCGCGTGCACACACACACATACACACACACACACACACACACACACAAAGATGAAAAAAAAATCTTTCGTGGAAGTTACTAAGAAGTGGGTGGCTTCAGAAAGGAAAAACACAATCTCTGACTAATATGAAGGAGACTCCAAATTGCTCTTGGCAACAATCTCTCAACCCCAGATCCCCTCCCTCTACTCATCTCTACAGTTCCCAGTCAAAGGAAAATAAACTGAACAGCTCCCTCCCTGGCCTAACCTGTAGGGCTGCAAGGCTGAGCAAACAAACATCCCCATGCAGTTATACACCTGTGTGATTGCTGTAAACACCGCACTTATCAAGCTGATAATCTCAATATTAGGAGAAAAATGCCTTTATTTTGGCACCACATCAAACAGGAATGCAATATGGTCTTGTGACCTCAAGCTCAAGAGGTTTCTTTAAAAGAAAAAAAAAGAGGAAAGAAGGAAAACTCATCCTCCCCATTAGAACTGGTGTCGATTCTGGAGAAGGGAGGCCCCAGAGCATCATTCAGATGGGCTTAGCTTCAAGGCAAGATTTATCAGTTCACCTTGCTCACAAAAGGGATAGTTAATTTTAGAGGTAGTTATCTTCTACCTATTACACCATTCAAGATGGAAGGAGAGTTAACAGGCCAAATGTCCCAGAATATTTATGGCTGCTCTGTTTCAAAGATCCATGTGACACCATTTTATTAGGACAGACATGTCAGGTCAGCTAAAACGGAGATGGACAAAGCATGGGGAAATGGCAGTGAACGCGGAGATCTCAGTGGATGGAGTGTGGTCTTTTCAGCTGAGTCCTGAAATGCCCTGGCAGAACTATGAGTGGCCAAGAGGTCTAGGTTCTACTGTGGCTTTGCTACCAGGCTCTGTGACCACAGACACACTTCCCTAGTGGCAGGATGAGGGGACCGGAACTGCAGTGTCCCATGCTCTGAGTGTCCTGAGATAAGTGCCAGTCTGGTCACCGAGGAACAGGATTAAGGCGGGCACTGCAGGGCTGTCCTCAGCCCGCTGGCTCCAGACAGGTGCTGGCGCTCTTGTCCTCTCCCCAAGATGTGCCCAGACTAAAGGCTCATTTCGGAACCCACAGTCCTGTAAACAATAGTTTGAACAGCAGAGGCTCACACAGCTTCATGGTTACCATGCGCACTTCCCTGCATTCCCTTGAGCCAGGGACACAAGTCCTTGTGACAGCAACATGGGGAAACACCATTCCACTTCCCTCCACTCCTCTTCATCTAGACCTCCTGCTGCTTCTCCTTTGTCGAGGTATTGCTTTTGTAGTACCTTTCACATACTGTCCAAACTCCTCCACTCAACACCCACTGAGGGACATACCAACACAGTTACTATTCCCACTGACAGAGGCCAGGAACCTGGTCAGACTTCCTCTACTGATGCATGCTCACACGCAACATGGTGCCTGGAAGCATGCATTAGACATATAAAAATAAAGGACTGATTTATTAAACCAATGAATGAATGAAGAGCAATTCAAAGACATTAGCACGGCGTGTAACACATACTATTTTGTGTTGTATTATAATTACACCAGAGTGATTCCCCAACTTACGTGTGAGATTCTAGAGGATGTGTGTTATGATGGGTAGCTTTGATTGCTGGCTCTGTACTATCTGGGAAGCTAATTTAATTTTTTTGAATTTCAGTTTCCTCATCTGCAAAGTGGAGCTAAGGAGTCCTATCGGACGGGTTGTGTGGGTTAGAGGAGATATTATATGCCAAAAAGTGTCTGGCACATACGAATGGTTTCTGAAGAGCCCATCCCTTTCCTCCCCACCCTTCCCCTCTCTGGTTTATCTCCCAAGCCTGACATGGCAGGACAAATCTCCTATTCCAGGACCTCCAGTCATTTGCTCTTAATGGTCTTCCTCCATCAAGGTCCCACCCCACTGCCAACCCTTTTTTGAAGCACTTCTTGTCCTCTCTGGCTGCTGAAGTGTCTCTTCTCAGATCCCAAAGTAGCTCTCTTAGTCTGTTGCAGAGTCCTACTCTCCACCTGGGTTTCACTGGTGCAAGTCTTGACGGACTGAGCTGGTTGGCCTACTGTGAAGGTTCAATCCTGAGTCCCATCTGCAGATTCTCACAGGCTTAGAAGGTGCTGGATGGACTTAACTATAGTAATTTCATGAAGTTCTTACGCTGTGGCTCGGGCCTCAGGTGGCGCTGGTGCCCTGAGGTTCTGTGTAGGGACTGGACTCTCTGATCTGTAAAATGGGGCTGCTGAGGATGGTGATGGCGACCTTGTCATGATGCTTGGAGGAGCTTAGGAAACAGCACCAAACACCCCACCCAGAGACACAGCACAGGCTGGCCCCAGTGTTTTGGAGCGAGTAGGCTCCTCTCCCCTTTCTGCCCAGTTTGGGTCTTAAGAGGAGAGGGGGACTCAGGCTACTCTTCTTTCCTGGAGATCTAGCCACAGGAGGTTCCTGAGCCCTTCTAATCCCCAGGAGGATTTAACTGGTGAGGGTGGAGGAGGGAGGAGTGAAGCTGAAACTTGAACCTGGCAGGGGTTTCGCCCTTCCTCCCCCTCCCTTTCCACAAAATCTATCAAATCTGGAGGAAACTGCCTGGTTGTCTCAACCACTTCCTTTGCATGTTCAAAATTGTGCATTTAGAGGGATTGGAAGGGGTACACCACTAGTCCGCCAAAGAACCGGGGGATGGGGCTGTGCAGAAGCAGGTACACGGGTGAAAAGAAACAGGGCAGTGGCCCCTGGTCCACCCACCCACAGACAGACAGACATCAGAAGCCAGAGGGACAGCCTCATCGGACACCCCAAGCCCTCACCACAGGCGCGAAGAAAACGGCACCGGCATTCGAAGACGCCGTCGGCGAGGGTGCGTGATGTTATGAGGGTAGGAGCGCACCAGGGTCCTCCCCAGGCTTGCCCTGCGGCCGCAGCTCCTCGACTCGAGCAAGGAAGGGGGCCGACAGCGCTGGTCTCCGTCCCAAGCACACCAGGCACCCTCAGGAGCCGGGAGAGCCCAGCTTGACTGGGTGGCGGGAGCTGTCCCAGCCCACCGAGCCCTGCTTGGAGGGAGGGCTGGGAAGGGTCCCCCAACCTGCTCGGTCTGCGAGTAGAGCCAGGGACCCCGACTAGACCGGCCGGCTCACCGTGCGAGTTGGGTCAATCTCCGCTTTAATTGCTGCCTCGCCCTCTACCTCGAGTTGCCCGACTTTCGTCTCCCCGCTCCGCCACCCAAGTTTTGCATCAGACACTGGGGACGACCACGCATTTTTTTGTTGAGGGGTGAGGTCATTTAAATCCATCTTGCACATTCTCAGCGACCTTCTGGAGTCCCCCGCTTACTTTCCACCGTCTCCTCTTCCCCAAACCTAAGTGTGCGCGCGAGGGCGGCAGGCAACCAGCAAGCCAGCAGAGTTATTCCAGGTCCCGACTGTTTCTCGGCTTTCGCTGGTAGTTACGCGGCCGCGCACCCCTCCTTTAACTCGGGGACTCCAGCCCCGGTTTCCCCGACACGCTCAGCTCCAGCCCAGGCGAGGCTGAGACATTCCTTGCAGACGCCACCACTCCCGCCTGGCGAGCACCACTGGGAGCCGCCAGCCTGGCCGGAGGGTCCCCGCTGTGCCCCGCAAGAGTACCCGCGGCTCCTGATGGGGGAGGCGGTGGCCGATCCCCCGCGAGCTGGATGCCTGGAAGGACTGCCCCCCCACCCCCACTTCCAAGGCCCAGCCGCCTCGTTCCCGGGACCCAATGGAGCCCCTGCTCCGGACCGCGCCGCCGCAGACCCACCTGGTCGCCCCGGGGCCGCCGCGCTCGTGCCCGGGGTGTCCGGAGTGCTGCCGGGGTCCCGGGCTGGGAATCCACGCGGCAGCTCTGCTCAGGCGAGCCTGCCGCAGCCGGCGGGAGATTGTCATTGATTCGTGCTGGGCGAGTTAAGCCATTCCAGGAGTGGTTTTGAGCGCGCACTCCCACCCCTCCCTCCAACCAGAAGTATTTGGCAAGCGGCCTCTTCCGTCCACCTGTACTGCTAAGCGCGGGTGGGACAGCAGTTCTACTTCATGCCTCACTTTACAAATTGCAAAGTAAGCTCTTTCCTAAAGGTAAGGTAGAAATGAAAGCAAACGTGGTGAAGGATTTATTTCCTCTTTTTTCTCCAGTTTGTTTGTTTCCCATTCTCTAATATTTCACAAAACACCTTACCACTTATCTCAAGTCAGGGGTGACCCGCTATTATTGTTTTATTCAAGTCTGCATGCCTTTTATTTTTAGAGGCAATTTTATTTCCATTTGCTTGAAACCTGAGCCCAATACAATTACTAGAATTATATGTTTTCTCCTTAAAGGGTTGTGAGTGTAACTTAACCAAATCCAAGGCTGCACAGCGGGCACCCAAGTGGAGGTCTCAGGGAGGAGAGTGGAGGGAGCACGCGCAGACCTCCACTCACCATGTTGCCCCAGCCGGCTGTGGCCCAAGCGGGGTTCCATGCAGGAAGTGGGGGCCCCAGTGGACACTCCTCCCCCACAACAAACACACATCACACAGGCTCTCCTCTGCTTTGTCTCCCTTCTAGGACTGACTCAGAACTGCCAGCCAGAGAGCCAACAATCCACATTTGGGGGAGCCAACCACCAATCACAAAGAGGTGTGGCTGATCACCCTCCCAGGCTGTTCCCTACAACCACACACCACACCCGTTTTTTGAGGACTGCTGGCCAGGACCCAGGACACTCTTGCTACTGTTGGCTCTCCTTCCCCTGGAACTGTCCCCTCACCTGGGGGGCTGTCATTAACTCCTTGGAACCCTGACTGTTCTTGGAAGTGGGGCGGAGTCAGAGGGTCCTTTGCTGGTGACCAGCTACCCTCTGCACCAAGGAAATCGCACAAAACAAATGAGACTGCAGAGAAGCCTGGCACTCTGTGTCTCGGCCACTCTTTTAGGGGAGGCAACAAATCAAAGTCACAGGTAAATCCCAAAGAGAATGACAGCAAAAGAGCTGAAGCCCGGCTGTGATTTGCAGAACCCCAGGAAGATGGTTCAGAACAAAGTATCAACTCCAACAGGTGCCCTCTGCCTGAAATCCCAGTGCTAGTGAGTCATTCCTTCTTGGGCATGAGATGCAGTGAACCTGATCCAGGCAGGAAGGCAGGAGGGGTGTCTCTGTGGTTCTCCCTAAATCTGCAAACGCCCATGGACAAGGGGAGGGGACACAGGAGTTTCCACAGGAGACTGGTATTGGTTTGTCACACCCCCCATGGGTGGCTGTGTCTGGCTGCAGGAGGGGACAGAGAGACTCCGAGCCAGCGGGTGGGGTGGGATGGGGGTGCTACAGTGGGAGAGAAAGTCCAAGGCGCAGGGCTTCATCAGGACACTTTCCAAGACTGGATGACTCCACAGCTTTTATCAAAACCCGCGGCCTCCAGGAACTCCAGGCTGAAGAAGAAAAGTCAAATCTCTTTGTCCAGAGTCACTAATTAAATATCCAGTGATAGAAGTGCCACACTCCACTCCCAGACCCAGTAGGTAAAGGTGCCAGCACATGACCTGGATGGGCTTTCCTCAATGGCTGGGTGGAGGTGGGGTGAAGTGGGTGTGATGGGGCGCCACCCTGAGATCCTCACGTCTTGTAGGGGACAAGCCAGCATGAAGGGGTGATGTGGTGCTATGAGGAGGACTCCAGGGCGAGGGAAGCTAAGAGGGGCTGGGAGCGTGCCCTTCTGGGAGCAGGAGGGCAATTCAGGCGGGAGGACAGGTGGGGCATGGGCAGCTGATGCAGGTTAGAGCTTCTCCCTGTTGGGGAGGTCAGGTTGGGGTCTACAGGGTGGAACCAGTTTATGAATGCAGCTTCCAGTTGAAAGGAGAGTGTGTAGGGCAGGGCCTGCTGTGGACTGAGCTCCTCTTTCAAACCCAGCTGGAGCTGGATGTGGGCAGAGGGGACCTGTGGAGGAGGGAGGCTGTGGGGGTGGCAGCCTGGCCTGCCCCAGGCAGAGCCCCAGCCCCAGACCTGAAAGAGTCTCTGAGTAGGCCAGTGGGTGGTGCCGCAACTGAAGTCTTTGCAGCCAAGAGCCTGGAGGAGAGCTGGCCACTGTCCAGCCCACCGGCTGGGTCCCGCAGTGGACACTGAATGTCATTCCTCCCTCCCCCTTAATCACTGTGTGTGTGTACCCTGTTGGGACACGCCCTTTGGAAAAGCTCTGGGCAAAAAGTCGGGGGCCCTGCCCTGCTGTCCCTTCGGCCTCACCTCCCTGTTCTCAGCCGGTGCCAGGAGCCTCCTGGGAACAGGAACACATAGGTGTTCCTCAGCGGGATTGGGGAGAAGGGGTGGGGGGGCTCCCAAAGCTCCCTGCAGAAGGGGCTCTGGATCTGTGCAGGTCAGATTCTCCATCTGTTATCATGCATTTCCTCCGGGCACTTGGCCCCTTCCCTCTTACTCACCCTCCCCTTCCCACTCCCCTTTTTGGGTCAGGTCTCCAGAGCACTTGGAAACAGGCTGCCTTAAGTGCGCCAGCCTTTCACATCTGCATCCAAACCAGCAACTCACTCCGTTCCAGGGAGGATGAAAACTGCTTTGACCACCAAGCACGGCTCAGAAAGCTACAGAGAAGCACAGCGAGCAAATCGGCTACCGTCTTAACGTGAAATTTAGTGGTGCCAGGTCATCAGCTGTGATGTAGTCACACAGGTGGCTTCTGTACGCATGCGTACAAGCAAAGTTTATATGCACGTGTATAGAGGTGGACACGGGTCGGCCAGGTGATCTAGACACAGTAATAACTCGTATCTAGTGAGGGTCTCGTCCCTCACTTCATTCTTGTAAGCACACAATGAGGCAGATCTTTTAACTTTCCCTGTTTTACTGGTGAGGAAACTGGGATCAGAGAGGCTGCATAGCTTGCTCAAGGGCACACAGCTTGGTTAAGTCATAAAACAACAGGTCACCAGGTTTTTAGGTCCCTGCTGCTCAGAGGCTGCTCCTCCGGGGCTCACTTCTGGCTCTCTGTCTGGCTCTTTGCTATAACTGGTTCTCTGCGGAGCAGTCTGCTTTGCAGATGCACACCTCAGTTTACCAACTTGCTCAACAGGCAGGGTAATGACTGACGACATCTAGAGGCCACTGTTAGACAGAAGGAGGCAGACATGGAGAGTGGACTTCGGTAAAGCGCTGGGGAAAGGCTTCCCTAGAGAATTCACGTGGTACTGCAGAATAAGTGCTACCTGAGTCAGAAACTCAGTCATCCCTGATGCCCCGCTCCCCTTCCTCCCCTACAGGCTGCCCTAGTCAATCCATCAGCAACACTATCTCCAGAACATCTGGATTCTGCCCTCTTTCCATCACCGTCGCCATCCCTGCCCTAGGCTGTGCCACCGTCTTCTCTCACCCTGACTTCTGCAGGGACCCTAGCTAGTCCCCTTACTCCCTCCTGTCCTCTTCTTCAGCTCAGTGCCATAGGACACCCAAGTAATCTTCTAAACATGCATCTGGTAGTGTCAAGGGACACTAAAATGCAATCCAAATTTTCACCATGGCCCATGAGGTCCTGCAAAGATCCATTCTGCAATCTAAGCCCACCCCTCCTCTACCCACACCCGCTCACTCCTCCAATCACAGGCAGACACACGGAATCCTTTTTCCTTCCTGTGGTGGGACTTGCCATGTGTGGATTCCTTGGAGCATTATCAAATGCTCTCTTCCTACCTCAGGTCTCGCAGGAATGTCACTTCCTCGAGGAGGCCTTCCTTGATCTCCACAGATGAATTAGGAACTCCTCGCCCTTTCACCCACCATCTATATTTCAGACCCCTGAGCAAAGCACTCCTGCAACTTGCATACTTTAACTGCATGCTTGGATTGAATTGTTTTTTGACTGTCGCATGCTGCTGTGGGCAGTGTCTCTGGCAGATATGTGAGGACAAAGATTTGTAGAGAGAGTGTAGATTGAGAGTGTAGGACTGAGCGATCTCTCTGGGCTCTGTCACAGGCAGGCTGTGTGTTCTTGGGATGTCACATGCCTGCCCAGATCCTCCTCCGTATGAGGAGACAATGGATACGATGATGACCAAGAGCCTGTCCAGGTTTGATGTCCAACGGTCTGGTTGACCTTTGCTGTCCAAAAACTTGCAGATGCCAATAAGCAAACAAGAAGTGAGCCCTGCCAACCTAAGATAGCTTGGAGAAGATGCTGCTTCTGTCTGCTGGCCCTGCTGACTCTATAACTAAGTCTGTGTGAGCACGGACACATTCTCCATGGCCCAGAGCAGCCACCGCCCTGGCACGTGCCGCCACTCACGAGTGGAAACAGCCTTGTCCCGAGAAAGCAATAACCACCTTGGAGAGAACCAGCGCAAAACCAAGTTTTCACCCCACCAGCCATGGTGCCCGGCCCGAGGGCCCAGTCCCGTGATGACGACAGCACCCAAGCGCACAGGCCCCGACTTCTCGTGGCCTTCCCGAGCCGTGTCGTGCTTGGCTCTCACAACTCTGCAGAGTCCCTCCCGCTGCATAGGTGAGGAAACAGAGATCCGGATTAAAGAGTCATCGGCAGAATGGAGACCTTAAAATTGATGATGATAAACTCTAGTGAGATTAATAGTCTTTCAAGAGCTTCTATAAGACATATAATTTTAAGAGACGATTAACATGAGAAAAAATACAGATGAATTTCTTCCATATGAGAGAGAATTGGAGAACCATGGAGTGTGTGGTTCTTAGGTACTCAACAAGCATTTAATTAAAATTCTAGGGAGAGCGCAACCGGCTAGAGCAAGGTGGCACTACCTGTCCTTCGTGGTCCTCAGCTTCCTGACCGATGACTGGCCACATCCGGCTGCTCTTAGGTCCTCCATTTGCACCAGCATTGAGGAGGGCTTCACTGTAATCACAGGGCTCTCTGACTTTGAGCCGCAGAGCAGATTTCATGGAGACGTGTTAAAATGCTAATTTTGAAATAATCATTCCCCGCTGGTTCGTATCAAGGAAGGAAGAGACACAAGTGGATTCTAAGCTTCACTTCAGCAGCCCTTTCTAGGGTCACAGACTAGCCAACTCTTCCTCGTGTTTTAGGGAAGAGACTAGTCATCCAGAGCCCTCAGCAACCCTCTGGTGTGAGCTGGAGGGGAGGAGAACCCAAGGGGAGGCCTGGGTCCTCTGAGCCTGCCTCCTGCTTCTCAGGTGCACCCAGAGACCAGCTGGTGCTTGTCCGACCTTAGGAGGCTCCAGGGGAGATACCTGGATTGTTCTCCGGGGAAAATACCCCACAGGGTACAGAGTGCCTTGCTGGGCCCAGGGAAGGCTCAGAGCCCAGCTGGATGCACTATAGGCAGGAGGTGAGTGAGCAGGGTCCCAGCCCTCTGCCATCACCGGAGGGCCCCAGGGCTGCCAGGGCCTCACCCTCCTCCCAGATGGTATCGGGTGAGGCAGTTAGGCACCCACTGTGGGAAGAGAGAGGGTGCCAGGAGCTTCAGCTCAGCCTGGCTGGGGCTTGGGGGCCTGAGCCGGTCACCACCAGTGGGCAGACCCTGGCTGAGATGGGGTGGTTCTTGGAAAGGGGGCATACTACCAACAAAGGGGAGGCATGTCCCCTTCCCTCCATCCCTTCCCGTCGCAGGTATATGCTGACTGCCCTCTTGTGCCCCCACTACTCTAGGCTGGGACTAGATAGTAAACAAGAGGGTATTTTTTCCCTCTAGAAGGGGCAGACCATCAACAGAAACATCTAACTCGAAGTCAGGTTGGCAAGGCCAGATTGCTCCTACTCAGACCCCTTCTGAGGGAACCGCCTTGTCCCCGGCAGCCTCTCACCTAATTTGGTCCCCACCCCAAGAGACCAGGACAGCAGGGATTGCAGTCCCATAGAGAGCGAGGAAACGGGGTGGAACCCGGGAAGTGACTTGCCCAATGTCATTCTGGGAGTGGTAGGAGCTGCTGCCACGGAACTCTGGTCACCTGACTCGTTGCCCAGAGCTGCAGCCCCGTCCCTCCTCCTCAGCTCAGTCCCCTCAACTCACTAACAAAGTAGAGGATTTAATTCTGTTTCTGCTTTTTTTTTTTCTTTTTTTTTCAAAGGGGGTATTTATACAGAGTAATCTTAAAAATAAAAAATGAGCGAAGAATCTCAATGTAGACTATTAATTTACTTAACATTAAATGACACTAGCCAGACAGGACTGTATCAGCCTAAGCATGCTGTGCCAGCTGCAAACTCTGGCCTTGACCCAGCTTCCCTCTGCTAAACATGTGAAAGTCATTTTGTCCTTCCCGCTTGTGTGCAAATCAGGAGGGCCTATTACCCAACCAGGTTACTAGGGACCCTTGGGGCATAACAAAAACTCCCTGGGTGCTGACTGCTCCCTTCACAGGCATTAAACCAGGAGAAGGAAGGATAGTGACAGGGATGGGGAAGATGCGGGGTGTGTGTGTGTGTGTGTGTGTGTGTGTGGTGTACTAGTATTGGCTCAATGAATAAGAAGGACTGGCATAAATCTTTGCATGCGTTCTTTCTTCCCTTTCATCCTCAACAGCTATCCTGTAAGAGGGCCGGCAGCTGCTGGGGGTTCCTAATGAGGGAGTTGCGTGCACCAGCAGTTTCTCTGTTGCATTAAGTAGCCATCCCGCTCTAACACTTACAAAGTGCAGCTCTAACCAGCTCCAATGTATGCGGGCAGAGGTCGGCCTCATACCCAGGGCTGGTCAGTGTGCTACTGGCAGTGGGTGTGACAAGGCCAGCCCACGGTCCTTCCTCAGGGCCAGACAAACCAGCCAGGTTGGAGGGTCAGTATTATGACCTTCATCATACTGGGGTGGCTGGCACAGACATTCTTACTGAAGCTGGTGCTTTCCGTGAGGTCAAGGTTGGACTTGCAGGATGGTGGAAGGGGGCAGAACTCACTAGCCACTATAAAGATCAAAACAAGGAACTTGGCCTCCTATGAGGACCACATCAAAGAAAAGACTCACCATGAACCCCCAAGGTCAGGAAAATAATTATAATTATAATAGCCATAAGCATTGTGCCCAGCTCTTTGCATGCGTTCTTTCTTCCTTTTCATCCTCAACAGCTCTCCTAAGTACATTTTCATTCCCTGCTTTCAGGTGGCAAAACAGTTAGGATCTGAACTCAGGTCACAGCAACCACCCCTAAAAGTCACTTAAAAAAAAAGGAAAGGTGCAGGCAGGAACGAAGATGAGCAGAAGCAGGCAGAAAGAGAGAGGAGGATGAAACATTTGATTTACTTTATTTAGTTGCTCATCTCGGTTGTTCTCCCTGGGACGTGAACCCGGGTCCTTAGGATGTGTATAGACTGTCCACCACTAATACACCAGGACATACCCAAACCAGAGGAATGGCAGAGGTGGCTCAGAATACTGCTGGATTCCAAGTGGAGCAGCAGAAACCAGGCTGAGACAGAAGGTGAACTCTACAGAGGTAACACATTAGATGTGACCTTTTGTGAGGCTGCTGACGCTGTTGAGGCCATCTCAAAGCAGAAAATGAGTAGCCGTGTATCTGACACGGCTGCAGGTTCGCCCAGCAGTGAGTTGCAGGACAAAAGTAATTCTGAAGTCCTGGATAAAGACTTTCACTTCACTGATCATGAGAAAAGGCACCCAGCCGGGACTGTGTGAGGTGTGGGAGGATGGGGTGCGATGAGGAGAGGGAGCACGGCGCTGCGTCTCAGAATCGGCATTTTGACCCTCTGCTGGAACCTTCCGGGTAGATGGCTGCAAGCGCATCTACAGTGGTGACTGGTAACTGGCTGATTTGATTTGACTGGTCAGTAGATCTGGCAGAGATCAGTGCCGTGAAGAGCCACTGTCACTGACCAAGATCCTTCAGGTTGGGAAAGGGAGTGGGAGGAAGTTTTCGTCTGCTGCACCTTAACCATTCTCTCCACCAGCCATCTTCAACAGCCGCAGCACCACCAAGCAGACACGTCATACACACACACTCCCCAGCTCCTGGACATGTGGGCTTTTTCGAATTATGGGTGATGCTGGGTGAACATCCTATGCCCACTCCCCACATGTTTCGGATTATGGCCTTAGATTAGAATCTCTGAAGAAGAATGAAAGGCATATGAACATTTCCACAGCTCCTAACATAGAGGGCTAAATTGCATTTTCCAGAAAGGCTGCACCTTGGGGCTGACACCAGGGACACTGGGAATGTCCAAGAGTGTCAATTTCACCACAACACAACCAGCCTCTCCACCCTCATCTGAAAGATAAAGAAGTGGGGGCGGGATTGCTGAAGGAGCCCATGACCTATTTGAAGTTACACACTTAGTCAGTGTCAGGGCTGGGACAGGAACCCAGGGATTTCTTATTCACTGGCCAGGTTATTTTTGCTTCTGTCTACTTCTTCCGTCTCCAACCAGCAGAGGGAAAAGTCAAACCTGGCACAGGAGTCTCTCTCTGTCCTACTGTCGCTGCCTGCTCTGATGACAGCCAGAAGCTCATGTCCGTGCTTTCCACTGTTTCTCTGTCTCTAGAAATGGGGCCTCTGAGCTCCCAGGAACCCTCTTCTGATCATTCAGAGAAGCTCGTTACACACTTACACTCTTGAGTAGATGTAGATAAGTGGGTAGGACAAAATGTGACAGTCAAGAGGCGGGACAAAGGCCAGCCAGATCCGTCAGAGTACTGGATGCCACCCAAAGAAAGATACGGTGGGAAGCCACCGGGGCCCGGCATGCCAGATTAGAGTCCAAAGAGGGGCCTCGAGCGTGTGGCTGACCAGCCACCTGCGGTCACTTGGATAGCTTTTCCTTAGGAGAGCTGGGCTCTGGTTCTCAATGGATTTAGAGGACCCTGACCCCTGCAGAAAAACCTTATATACAGTTGTGTAAGCATACAAGCACGTTCTTTTTTTCTGGGGAGACACCCATAATAGTGATGAGATTTTCAAAAATGCCATGACCCCTCAGACGTCAAAAATAAAATTCCAATGAAAGGTGGAGTGAAGTCAAGTGGAAATATAAAGTTGTATGAGATATATACACATACATATATATGTAAGTGTCTCTATTTATATATAAAACACCTGAACTTTCTGTGTGATGGATAATATCCTTACGCATACACACACACACACACACACACACACACACACTTATCCATGATCAGGAGAGAGAAAATAAATACAGGTGATCCTTCTCAGATAGGTAGATGATAAACAGATAAATCAAATCTACGTTTAGCACATAGAAACAGTAAAGAATCGCTATTTCTGCCACCTAAGTTGTATTTTCCATCATTTGACAGGGAGACAGTAGAGCTGGAGGCGACAGGACGCCAGTGCTAAGATGCTCGGTCACTGCCCTCTGAGCACGATCCAATACAAAAATAAAGCCTTCGTGATGTGACAAAGCCAGCTAGTGGGAAAACGGGATTTGGTGTCACAACTTTTCCAGAATCATCTGTTGCGTAAGTTAGCCTGTCTCCAGGGCTTTGTGGGTGTCAGCAATGGGCTAAGTGCTTTTTACACGTGTTACCTTACTTCTTATCCTCCCCAGCAACCCTGGTGGGCTGGGCAGAACTCTGACTTCCATTTCACACGGGAGGAAATGGGGGCCCAGGGGTGTTAAGTCTCTGGCCCCAAAGCAAAGGGCTGTAAGCGAACAGCAGGTCTGGAAGGCAGATGGGCTGGGTCCTGGAGCGGGGGCTGGAGACAGCCTTTGAGAGCAATTGTGTGGCGCATCCACTGTTCGAGTCTTCCACCAAAGGGCTAGTTCTGAGTATCTTAACCCTACCATTCTCTTTGTCCGTAAAAGGGTAGTTTAGTGCAATACTCGAAGTTATCCAAGCTGATGGTCTGCACTTGTAATAAATCAGTCATAGTAGTAGTAATTACAGCGAAGTCTTTCATTTCCTGTGCATCTGCAAGGTTTTATAGTCATTTTCTTAATTTCAACATTAAAAGCAGCCTCCAAGAAGAGGATCAGTGTGTCCATTTTATAGACAGGGGTACTGAGGCACAAGGAGGTTTAGATAACCTGTCTGAGGTCGGCTCGTAGTGCATCTATGTTCTGTCTGCTTTTCTGCCTCTTGCCGGGGAATGCAGGGCACAGACGGGTAGGGGGCTAGCTTCCTGGTTAGGGCTCTCCTGATAGTGAATCAACAAGGCCCAGAGAGATGACTGTCTTGGCCAAAAGGAAAGGTAGGAAGGAAGGAGGAATAAAAGGGAGGAGGGAGAGAGAGTAAGTGGGAGGGAGGGAGAGAGGGAGAGGGAGGGAACATGGATGCAGATAGGCTATGTGTCAGGTAGCACCACAATGTCGATGAATAATGCAAATCCAGAGCTAAAATTTCCTAAGCCCTGTAAAAAAAGAGGGCACTGGCCTCTGGTCACAGTGTTCTGTTCTGTCCATTCTGAGTCAGCCACTGCAGGGTACAATCAGAGGTATGACCATGTCTCTTTGGAAGTTGGCTATTGTCTTTGAGACCAAAGCTCACTGCCTGTAAAATGTTCTAGTGAGTTCAGGTGAAGGGGGGGCACATGCTCCTTCAACTAAAATCAGTGACCCTTTAGGCGCCTCCCCTTTCTTGGGTTTGGACTTTCAATCTGGAAGGCAGGAAGCACAGCAGCAGCAGTCAGCCCCAAGGACTAAGAAGGTAGGGTGCAGGGGGTCACGGCTGTGGCGCAGGGTGGGAAAACCTGCAGGGAGTACTGTGCAAGTCCTGTCAAGTCCGGAGGATAAAGCTGGATGCAGAGGCTGCAAGGTCTTCGGGTCAGAGCTCGCAGCCAGGGCTCCACGTAGGCAAACAGGGCTGAGAGCCAGGCTCCTGGTGAGTGAGCATGAACGGGGGTCCACAGTCCATCTCAACAGCTAAAGGGGCATACCTGGCAGGAGGAAAAGAGTCTGGGATGGATCCTAGGCCTTGGTGAGAGAAGCCCGCCACACACAACCCAGTGGGCTTCAGAAATACCCAGGGAAGCATGGCAAGAAGGGACACTGCTGTGGGGTGGGGCAGCTCTCAGTGGGAGTCCTGACTCTGGTCTCCGGGGCAGGTCAAGGGCTGAGCTTGACCGAGGAAAGCAGGGAGGGTCCCAGGGGACTGCAGTTCATGGTAAGAGTGTCCCAGAAGCCAGGCTGAGCACACAGTTTCATCTATGATAGCATCCCAAGTCCACACTGTCCCATCCTTAGAGTCTTCACTCTCCTGGCTGTACACAGACTTCTTGGGTCTGACATTTCCTTTCATTTCAGAAAAGAACACTTTATGTTTCTTGATCCTGAAAATTTCATAACAGACACACATTGAAGAAGATGTGATGTAGTTAGGATTCTATTATAAAGGCAGTTTCCAGGGGGAAGCATTCTCCCATGATGCACTCCTCCTGCACCCCTGCTCTTCTCGGCACCACATTTCATGGGCATAGAGATGCCCCTGGCTGGTATCTATATGCTTAGAGTTGGCAAGATACCCTATGAGCCAGGTTGTCACTGCGAAAGACGCAAGTCCCAGCCTCTGGGTGGGTACTGCTTGAAGGATCTGAAGGAATTTGGGTAGCAGAAAGCCAGAGCAGCCCTCACCAACACCACTAGTCATCAGCCAGAGCTGCTTCCTAGTCACCAAATATGGAAAGAGCTGACACACAAGGACATTTTCTTTAGACGTCCTCTACCCTATATTCTCATTTGCTCCATCTGGTCCCATAGTAAGTTTGAAACGAGGAAACCAAGCATGTTAGAATTGTGCATAAAACAAAAGCAAACAGGTTCCAGCTGACACAGGCCCCGGGAGATGAGGGTTAGGGCATGAATTCGGTGACTTTTGAGGGTTCAAAACTGGGTTAAAATGCTCAGGGTTTTGCCCAGGTGCCAGAAAAACGGCATTGCCTCAAACCTCTACTATTCTCTATGTTATACGGAGGTTTGTCCCTTTAACCTTGGAAATTATTTCCTTTTGATGTGTGTGGTGTGGGATCCTGACATGCATGGGGGGAGGTCCTAGGTTCCCTGACTGGCTCCCCTGACCTTATAAAATGATGAACAATAGCCCATGGAAGAATGTGTGCATTTATAACCCGAGAAAGGATTTGAGTAGTTTACAGATGTGCCTCCAATGCAAGGTGAGCACAGAAAACTAAGAAAAAAAAGACACAAAGTGAAAGTGCGAGTGAAGACGGAGTAGCTTTAAGGTTGGGCCTTAATGAAAAAGGCGCAGAACTGTGTCTGCCGGCCTGTGGGGAGGCCAAGTAAGCAGCAGCGGGATGAGTCAACCTCCCCTGGGAACCAGCCCTTCTGTCCCAAAGGCCCTTTGCATTTCTCAGTTACTATTCGAAACATTCATGTAAGACTCATATTATTATCCCTCTTTTATAGATGATAAAACCGCGCGGGATTGGTTAAATGGTTTGTCAAGACAAGACTCTGGTTTTCCCAACAGGAAGGCAGTCTGGGCTCATGGTTGAGCGTGTGCATTCTGGCCCTGTCGCCACTTAGTATGTGACCAGTGGCAAGTTCCTTAGGCTTTTGCTTGCCTCAGTTTCTTTATCTGTAAAAATTGTGGGGTGGTTTATCGGAGCCAATATTTGCAAAGTGTTCAGAATAGCCCAACACATAAAATATCACATCCCAGCTCAAAGCCTGCCTCTGTGACCCCCAAACCAAAAACAGACCAATGGTAAGACCCAAATAACGTGCGCTCCATCCTGCAGGCAGACTTCTCATCCATTCCACTCAATATCAACTGAGGTGCGTCACTGGGGGTGGAGAAAGGGGTTAGAGCCAGAGGGAGTCAATGTTCCCTGATGACTTAGATAGCCCCACTTCCTCTCCCTTCGAAGACTTTGCCAAGGAGGAACACACTGGCTTGATAAACCCATGCCAAGCAGGAACAAGATGGTATCAGGCTGGACGAACTGACAAGTTCAATATGGCCAGGTTCCCACCAGGGGCAAATACCAGTTCCCAGCTCTGGCCCGCCTGCTGCTCTTTGCTTTGGTGGATTTGTTGTAGCTGCTGCCAAGGGCACCCATAGGAAAGGATGGATGGTTTATTTTTGGGGAGGGCTGCAAAAGGGCCAGGCAAACAAAGCCTGCCTACCTTTCTTATAACTCTGTCCCTAACAGGTACAGGATGACCGATGACAGTGAGACTGAATGGTGGTTCCCAAAAGCCATGGGCCTATACACTTAGGAACAGGTCTACACAGAGAGCAGGTACCTTCTAGCCTTGGCTCTGCGTCCCTGGGCAAATACATCCTCTTTCCAGGATCTCAGGCAGCTGGGAGGCTGGGGAACTGGCAGGGCCTTGGTTCCCCGTCTGTGAGTCTGGAGGAAGCATTCCAGCGTCAGATTTGTGAATGGCTGTTGGTGGAGCCAGCCTTCTCCTGGCCTCTGGGCCCTTTTCTGCAAGATCATTTTGTTTTTGTTTTTTAAATATTAAGAAGTTCATTTTTATTTTTAACCTCAAAATAAAGGCTTAACGTTTTTCCAAAATCAAAATTAAAGATGAACACTTAGAAAAAAGGATGCAAGAATACTTTTTCCTTCCCTGGAGAAACCAGTAAGGCAGGCATCCTAACGTGGCTTGGTTCTTTCCTTCGGACTAGTCTAGGCAAAAAAACAAGCCAAACCAAACCCTCCCGCTCCCCACATTTCTCTATGTCAGTTGTACCTGCCAGGAAAAAAATCCTGACAATCCCCCTCTCCACAAATCACAACAAACAAGGGATTTGAGAAAGTGGGGGAAATCATTCAACATGTGACTGTGCACGCACAAAAATCTTTCCTAAGGAGACGGAGTAAAGGTTCTGCCCCCGGCAACCCGGCAGCCCAGCAGTACCTGGCACGCCAGGCATGTTCACACCAGAGTCCCCTGCCGTGACTCAGCCACATCTCAGCTCACCACAGGGACGTCTTAAAACTGAATTTCAGCTTCAGGAGACACTTCAAACTGACCTGAGCAATATCGTAGACAGTGTACACATCACGCAGCAGACAGGTGTCCTTTGGACCAGGTGAAATCCCTATCCCGGGAGGAACCTTTTCCCAGCTACAGTAATACTAGCTGAGGGCAGGGCAGTTTTGCCCAAACCTTCGACCCTGTGCTTGTCCTCGGGTAACTTGCTGACATGCGATGCGTGCTTCAGTGCATATGTGATTCCAGGGGCAACTTCTCCCAACACCATGAAGCCTACTGGGTTTTCCCGAGACGTGTGACAATAGCTGGTTCTCTTGGGGACCATGTCGGCAAAATAGATGTATCTTTACCAAACATTTAACCCGTCACCGGTCCTTCAGGTGGGACTCTCTGGAGATCCTGGGACAGGGTCCCGGCAAAGGTGGTGACCCCGGACCTGTGACACAGCAACCTTCGGTGGTGCAGCTGCTTAAAGGGCTCGTAGCGCTCCATCTTAAAGACATCAGTGACTTCCAGGTCATGTGCCTCGTGCGGGGGTTGCATGTGTGTTCTTAGCATACTTTCTGATGGTCTCGGCTTCCTCGGAATCCCTGTCCATCACTTTCATGTCAGTTTTGAGCTTCTCATAGTTGACGTCCTGGGGTCCGTGCTGTCACTGGACCCACCCTGGAGCATCGACATCTAGCAAGTTGTCCAGCATTTCAACCTTGTCCTGCACACTGTCCGCGTTGTTGAAGAGCGGAGGCTTCTTCATCCCGCCGTCGTTGGGGGTCAAGGTGTCGAAGCGACTAGAAAGATCCACAATGTGGGAGTCACTGCTACCCCGGGACACTACCTGCTGGACCTCACTGAGGATGGAGTATGAGGTCTGGATCTGCCATTTGCTCAGCTTCCCCAAGGGTATCCTCTGTAGCTGAGCCTCATACTCCACCATGGCTTTCTTCATACTCCACATCAAAGACCATCTTACTAAGGTCCTGCACTGGCTTGGGGAGCCTGGACTTGGTGCCAGGGTTCACCGTCAGCTTCTTCACTGCCATCTCGTCTGGCCATTGTCCATCTCCAGCAGGTAGAACTTTTGGGGATACTTGAAGTTTTTGGAGTGTCAAGCATTTCTAGTTTTCTCTTCATACAACTTCATGAAATGCTCGATGGCATCCTCCCTGGATGGCATCTGCTCCAGCTGGTTACTACCACATGGCCCCAGGACCTGAGTATCCAATACCTGCTCTCCTTGTCATCCTCGAACAGATGCAGTTCATACAGGAGTTGATTCCTTTGAGGATATCCATCAGACCCAGAGGGACTCTGAAGACATCCCCACGTTTCTCCAGGACATGTGCAGAGGGATCCAGACCAGGATCAGGATCAACAGCTGCTCCTCCTTTAAGAGCTCATTTCATTCTCTTCTCAGATTTGTTGATTCCTTCTTCCTCCTTCACAGAACCGTTGCTCTTCTTGAAGAGCACAGTCTCTGGCTTCTCTTTGGGGGCTGATATTTCCACAGGCTCCACCTTCACCTCAGCTCCCCGGGGTGACAAGACGTGGGCAGAAAGCAATTCCTGAAGGGTCTTGGAGAAGGCAGAGACATCCTGGAGAAACACCTCAGACACACCGCAGATGCTGGCTTCCTTTACTTCCTCCATCTTCTTAGGCATCTTCTCTACTGCCTTTTTATACCAACACACAGAAAGGCCTTGTTGGCTGTCTCTGTCAACTTCCCCGCCCAGTTTCTGGATGGTGGCCTTCACTTCATCCTTGTTCCGGAGAGTTTCCCAAGAGTCAAGATGTTCATGTTGGATAAGGGTTTCTCTGGTGGAGCAGAGTTCAGAGCAGTGGGTGCTGACACTGTGGAGAGTGGGGTTGCTGCTGCCATGGGGTCGCAGGTCTCAGGGAGGAAAATCCGGTCCTGCTTTTTGATCTTCAATTTCTTGAGGTAAGAGATTTCGCAGAATGCCTTTGGGGTTACCCATTCTTTCTGCTTGGGTGCCTGTGTCTTGACCACACAGTTGTTCCAGGCAGTGACATTCCTGGTACAGTAATAAGCAGCACTCTTGAAGACGAGCCGACCTGAGCATTCCTCACAGGGAAGGAGGGCAGCGAGCACTAAGCCATTGGCTACGCAGTCCAAGATCGCAGAGTCCCCGGAGGCCGCTAGCTGCTGGTTGAAGATGAGCAGCTCTTGCAGATCACTCGTTGAGCACACTTTCTTTAGCTCTCCTTGACGTTCCAGATCAGGTCGTGCTGGGCCTTGAGGGCCTCTTCAAGCTTACTATCTTTGTCTTTTTCTTTTTTAGACTTGTTGGCCACTTCATCTACCCCACCCACCTCGTCGTCTTTTCTCTTTCCTTCAGTCTTGACACTGGGGAGTTACTTCTGGTTTCTGTGTCCTCTGGGGTGAGGAGACTGAAGCCCTTGAACTGGATGCACTGTACTTGGGTCAGAAACCCAGTTCCTCCCTGCTCTTCACAAAGGAGCTTGGCTGGTACCAGTGGTCAGTCATGCCCAGCTGGGGCTCCTCCAGGTCCAGCATCTTCTTGGGCAGGCGCATCTGGCCCTTTTCTACCTTCTCCATGCAGCCCTTGCACGTACTTCTGTTGGAGTAGGAGTACTGTGCAGTGAAGTCAACGCCGTCTTGACCTTTGCCTGACACTGCCCCGGCCTCCGCAGTCTTCTTGACTTTCTGCTGGTCATCTCACCAAAATTCAGAGAACCCACCCACCTTGACGTCAGGGTGCTGGGTGGAGTGGCCAACCTTCCAGAAGCAGAAGTGGTACCAGTGTGGGACTTTTCCATCAAACATGGATGACTACACCAGGATGGCCATGCGAAGCGAGAGTTTGGGGCTGCTCTCACTGCATTTCTTACAGGAGTCGCGCCCGCTCTTAGCATCCTTGGCTTGGTAGACCTTGTCCGAAGACTCCACCATCCTCCCACTCCTTGTGCCACTGCAGCTCTTTGAGCCCGATGCCGTGACCCAGAGGTACGCGATAGCCACCTCACATGAGCTCACTGGCCCGTCCACTCCCCGCAGGCGCCTGAGCACCCCAAGCCGCTGCTGACCATGCCGCGCGGACCCAGATCATTTGGTTTTTATGATAAACTTGGCAGTGGAGTGGAGCGTTTGTTCATCCAGCAAACATATGGAGTTCCGTGTCTCCATGTCCCTTGTACTGCTCTGGTGGAGAAAAACAAAACAAAACAAAAACCTCCAAAGGCAGAGCACGGTGACAAGGAGAGTCCAAGGGGAAGAGTGTGAGACACAGCTTTCTCCGCTCAGTTTACCAATCACAGGGCACTAACGAGCCCTGACTTTAGTGCTGGGGATGAGGCGGAGGCAGGCTAAGGTGAATGTGACGCTGCAGGCGAGTCTCTACTAGAGGCATGCATCCCAGAGCGGGGGTGAGAATCAGGGCCTGGGCAAAATAAAGAGCAGCGACTCCACTTTCGAATCTCTCAGGCCGCAGCTGCTAAGCAGCCAATAGGAAGGAACTGTGCAGAGCGAGCACTGGACCAGAGACCCCCATAGCTTCTCTTGGACCAGTCTCCTCCTCTGGAAAATGCCCAGACCAGAGTAGACGAGCCGTCCCACCCTTCGTTACTGTGGTTCTGTTGGCTATTTGATGTCTGTTACACACAAGCACAGGAGACGGGTTGGGGATGCAGGCAGGTTCAAGTCCACTTCTGCCCTTAGTGAGTTCAACCCACTGTTTAACTGACGAAATCACTTTCTGAGCACCTACTAAATGTCAGGCTTGTATTTACCTGCCCCAATTAGATTAGAAGCTTCTGGATGGGGTAAGGGTACATGAATTATCCTTTTTTTTTTTGCCTACCCGCCTTGTCACGACCTATAACATGCCCTGACCCCACAGGGGTGAAGGGCACACACCCTGAAGTCAGATTGCCCTGGTAGGAATCGTGGTGGTCTTCTAATTAGTAGTCTCAGTTTCCTTGTCATTAAAATGGAAAAAATAGTAATTCCTGCCCCACAGGGTTCTTAGGAAGATTCAATAAATTCATGCTTATAGAACACTTAATACAGGGCCTGACAGTTAGAAGGTGCTCAGAATGGACCTGCTTCTGGTCAAAATGTGTCATCCTTCCTACTGCGTGAATGTACTTTGGATTTGTCAGGCTCTGTTCTCATAGACAGTGGAAGAGTGAATCTCACCACAGTCATGCTCGGCTATTCAAAATTCCAAGTCAGTGACGTCCCAGATCGTGAGCTTCTACTATAGCCAAAAGGATTCTTTTAATCATTCGTGTTGGCTTATTTCCTCCTAAACACTTAATTTAGACTGATAACTGTAGCCCAGCTGACTTGAATTTCTCTTTTTGCTCTTTCCGCTCCACATGTGATAGCTGTGCTCATAAAGCCAGTGTCCAGCAGGCAGGTCCCACCGAGCCCTGGACAGCCCAGAGCCGGCAAGAGGGGACCTCCAGTCCCCGTGTTCTGGATCTGTGGGGACATGGTTTCCTAATAATGCCTGGCAGGGCCCAAAGATGACAAGAGCCCCTTCAGGAACAGACATGCCTTGCTCTTTTGCAACCTGTTCAGATCCTGGCTGAGGGCAATGACTGGGAAGAGTCACAGCATTAATCGCGCTGATCTGGAGTTGCCAGTTTGGCTCATGCTCAGACCTACCCTCCAGACCCAGTCTCAATGGGCACAGTGACTGGACTTGATGAAACTAAAGCTGAGGCCAGGCTCCCAGTGGTGGGTACGCTGGCCAATGTCAACTACCCCAGAGGAACATTTCACCAGGACCTCAGTGGGAAGGAGTCTCAAGTCGGTGGAGCCTGGGAGTCTTCTCATTTCGCCCACATAATGTGTTTCTCCAGCTTCCCTCATCTCATCTCCCCAGTATTCGCTGAGCATCTACTCTGTGCCACACAGCTGCTGAGCTAGATCACTAACAGAGCTGCCTTAAAATTACAGTCCTCTGGAAGGGCAGCTAGGAGGTGGAGAGGAGTTCCAGTTCTGCCACTAGCACATTGTGTGACCTTGGGGAAGTCACTTCCCTCTCTGGGTCTGGAGGGCCTCCTCCGACTGTAAGACCCAGAACTCTGCTGACAATGCCTGACGTCCAGTTGTATGGAAGAACCTGGTTACTTAGTCTACCAGACAGCAGTCCTGCTGTAGAGAGAGTGGCAGTCTTGGTCAAAGAACATCAAGCTTATCGAAGATGCAAGCTTAACAACCCAGGGAGCTCCCCATGGCCACAGGAAAGGTCGAGGTTTGCTACCTGGAAATGTGAGAACTCATAGCCTCGGGGATGGATCAGAGTTGAAGGAGTTACAGGAAGAGACACAGTCAAGCTGGTGGGAGGTCTAAGGGCACCCTAGCCTTCTTTATGTGATCTGAGGGATCCTTCAAAGGCCTCCCAGGCCCCAAACATCTCCTCCCCGGCTATCTGGCGTCCACCTTTTGAAATTCACTATGGAGTGGGGGTGGAGGAGTCTGATCCATTGCAGGAGTCTCTCCTGAAAAACGCAGACACCCTCTTGGAGAAGGGTGAGTTCTTAGCCTGCTAAGCTTACCTGGATCTTCCCTCCTTACCAGCAGGGTCCTAGCAGCCCGTGAGCACAGAAGCCCTGAGGCCAGAGGAAATGGGGGGGCGGGGGGCTGAAAGAACCCCATAGGGTTGTGGAGAAGGGAGGGCCGCTGCAGCTAATTCTCTAAGCTCCTTCACTAAGTCCCCGAAGGCTGGGGGTGGAGGCGAGTGCAGGGAAAGAGGAGGAGTACCGGTGGGAACTGTTTCTTTAGGAGGGGCGTGAGTGGGGATCACAGAGGGCTAGAGCTAGGTGCTTCCCTTTGGCGAACTGATTCCTGGAGGAGCCAACCCGGAGAGGGGAGGGGAGCGCAGTCAGGAGGGAGGGTGGGGACCGGATGGCGGCGGGCGGGCAGGCGGGCTGTAAAAGTTGCGGGGCGGATTCAGAGAAAAAATCCCGAGTGTGGTGAGGATACAGGGTGCTGGGCAGCACCTGAGTTCGCCAGCCCCACGCCCCTTGAGTTGCCCAGCCGGTTCCGACAGACTGGTTCGTCCACCTCGCCCGCCCCGCCGGCCCCCGCGGCCTGATCCCTGAGAAAGCAGAATCTGGAGCGTGATGTAACCACAGCCACTCCTCCCAGCCACGAGCACTCGGGACTCGGCGCCGGCGCGAAGTCTCAAGTCCTCCGCAGCCCCGCCCAGGTCCGGTCGGGTCCCGCCCCCTCCGCGCGCCCCGCCCCTCCCGCCCCGCCCCTCTCCCCGAGCCGTTCAGCGCTCTCTTTCCCGGGAGTCCCGGCCCAGCTCTGGAGCGTCCTGGCGCCCCCGACCCTCCTCCCGGCCCCCGACTCCCCTGTCCTCCCTTGCCTCCCTCCGCAGCCCCATCCTTTCTCCCGGCCTCTCCTCCACATTTCACACTGCCCAGCTCGACCTCCGCACTGGTCGCCGCGGCGCCCCACTGCCCGCGCGCGGTTAACGCCGGAGAGGCCGGCGCCGGCCTGCCTGGCGGGAGGAGAGAACGCAGAGCCCGCAGAGCCGGACCCCGCCCCCGCTGCTTCTTCCCCTCCTGCTCGCCCACCCCCAGGCAGGGCTTCGGGCCAAGCCAGCCAGGCTGCAGCTATCAGCTGCGTGGAGGGCAGTGCCAGCTGCTGGCGTCCCTAAGGCTCAAACACAGACTCCGCTACCCCGAGCCCTCCTGGCCTGCCAGCAGCACCTTCTACCTGAAACCTCCAGCCACGCAGAGCCCAAGTGGAGAGGAACCCAATTCACTTTGAGATCTTGTTACCACAGCGAGGCTAGGGGACAGGTCTTGGAATCTGAGCTAGACTCCCTGATTTTCTGGGTGACCTTGGCTAGGTCACTTCTCTATGCTTCAGTTGTTGCAATTTGAAATGAAGGTAATGATAGTTCTCACTCATGAGCTGTTTTGTTTTGGTTCCTGGCACCTAAGAGTTACTGCAGAAATAAAAAAAGATCTCCAGTGGGGGCATTTGCTGTTTGGCAGAGGAAAGTAGGCGTAAGCTGTCCCTAGGATCTGCTAAGTGCCTACTAAGTGCAAGGGAGGCCCCTGGGTGTTGTGCAGGTGGCAGGGTGCCGGGTGTGTGAGTTGAAATCCCCATTACTTAGTAGTTGCGTGTGACCTTGAGAAAGTGATTTCTGCTCTGTACCAGGGTCCCCCAGCAGTAAAACAGGGACAGCAATGCCCCCTTTGCAGAGGTAGTGCGGGGATTAAAGCAATTATGTAAGGAGAGGTATAGAACACTTCTCAGCACCTAACAGGCACCTTTCTGTGAACGAGAGGTTAGAGAGTATGAAGAGGACAGTGTTGGAGAGGACAGACTCAGTTTCTGCTGCCTGGGAGCTCGGAGGAGGTTAAGATGGAGGTGGAAAAAAAATACCACTAACTCAAGGGCACCAAAGCTCAGTGCAAATGCAAGGTCAGGAGGAAGGGCGGTAGGAGAGGCAGCCCTTGGTGTCTGTGCGAATGAATAAACTGTTCAGGCTGGAATCTCAGGCACTGGTGGGGGCTGTTTCTAAACAGAGCCCCCCAGTCTTCTCCCATAGGGATCACGGGAATAGACACCTGGCTTGAAAGAGGATGACTGTACTCTGGAATGACTGGTGTCAGCTCTGCATTGCTGGGAGGCCCCAAAGATGACTTGAAAGAGGAATAAAAGGGACATCTGGAAAATGGAGGCCTGAGTAGAAAATCCACCCTTGATAAGGACTGTGAATGCAGCTGACATCGTTGCCAACATTGACTATCACTCTGACTCTGAAACTGGGTTCCCTCACCTGTAAAATAGAGGGGCTGGCCAGATGCATTCTAGGCCCCCTGAGCTGCATCCCTCCTGTGTTCTTGAAAGCAGTACTTCCTCTGACCTGTAGGAATGCAGGGAAGATGCCTCTTCTCTTAGAGATGCAAGGCTCCTCTGTAGTCCTATCAGGAATGAGCCCTTAAGGAATGAGGTGGGCTCAACCTCGGGACAGGCTCCCCAGGACAGGAAGGCCAGCTGTCCCATAGAATAGGACTCTGAGCTGGAATAAGACTTGCAAGCAGGTATCCAGCAACTCTTAACTACAGATGAGAAATGAAGGAACTTGTCCAAGTTCAAGTGTCTCTCTCTTCAGGGGCAGAGCCAAGGTTCAATCAGCTGCAGATATTGCTTCCAATTCATTTAGTTAACAACCAAAGACCCCAGTAAGCAGATGACCAAGGCCAATCAAAATCTCTCTGAGTTCCTTTCATGAAAACAAAAGGGAAATAAATGCATTTGCTTCACGACAGGGTAAGAAAGTGCTTCAGCAAGTGGGAACCACACTCACGGCCCACACAGCCTCCAGAGACACTGTCCCAGCTGTGGGTGGGGGGTTTATCAGGGGCAGTGGGTAGCAGTCATTCCTGCCCAACCAGGGGGCATTTGCTTTTTTGATCTGCACTGCAGGCTCCCCGAAGAGAGCCCAAGGACACAAGGCTTGAGTACTATTAAGCATTTTTACTCCGCAATAATTTTCATACTGAGTTCAAGAGGCACCGGCGCCGAGTACATAAAACCAAATCAAATTAAATTAATTGATTTTATTGAAACCTGCTGCCGTTGTAGCCAAGCCACAGCCAGGGGCATGACCCTCATGAAATACCAAAGGGGCTTTTGAAATAATTAAATTAATCCCACCCTGGGTCACGCACAAGGGCTTGCCCCTGTGCTCCACAGAGGCACGTTCCTTCACAGGCATGGGCAGGAATGGGGCACATGGCTGCCACACACCACAAAGCTTGGTGCTGCCTAGGAGCCGAGAGCCAGACTTTGTTTGTAAGCTTTTGTTTGTGCTCTTCTGGCAAACACACACACACACTCACATGCACACAAGCGTATGCGTGTGCACACACACACACACACACACACACACACACACACACACACACACCTCCTATACATGACCCAAGCCCTTTTCCCTCTCCTCCTCCTCCTCCACCTGCTCCTCCTCCTCTTCTGACCCACCCAGGACCTCTCCAGCCCTTTCATGCATCTACTTGGATAATGTACTTTTTGTTGACTATTCTTTCATGTCTTGCATCACTAAGCAAAGGACAATAGGCTTCTTGACTGCAGAGAATGGGCCCCTCCCTTCTCTGGATCTGTCAGGAAGCTCAGCACTGTGCTCTGCTCATGGAAGGAGTGCCAGGCACTGGCTAAGCACCTACTATGTGCTGGGCACTGTTCAAATGACTTCATACATATTTCCTCATATAGTCCTCAACGAGACCCTCTACCCTCACCCTGAATTGGCATTGTTGTCCTAACTTTACAGATGAAGAAACTGAGGCACCAAAAGTTCCAGTCACTTGCCCAAGGTCATCTAAAGGTAGAGAGGGCAGAGTGATACTGCTTCTCAGTAAATCCCAGAGCAAAGTAGTTGCTTCTTAGGAAGTGATACCATCACCGTTTCAGTCTGAGTTTATTCCTACCAACAAGTGAGGTCATAAAAGTGTGGAGGGAGGGACACTCACTAGACCTTCATTTCATAGAGAAAGGGCACTCACAGACCAGCAAGGGGCAAGATCACAAAGCAATTTTGAGGAGAGAGCGCCCTGCTCCCAGCTTTGAACAGCTCTGCCCAAGGCAAAAAGTTACCTCTTATTCCAGTAACTTTTATAGCGGGGGTGAACCCTCCAAGTTACGTGGTCATTTAGAAAAGACAGTGAATGTTCCAGGCTGAGCATGAGTTGCCCTGTGAATCTGCCCACTTTCTGCAACCCTCAAACCACAGTCTCATCAGACTTGCCTTGCCTTCACCTCCCAGCTCACCTTAGGGCACACAGGCCACTCTATCCCTGTGGCCCAAGGGGTTTCAAAGCCCCTCCATCCTCCCTCCCCCTGCTACTCCTCTCTCTAATCTCAAGTTTAATTTCAAAACAGAGCCTTGGACACCCGCCCACAAGAATTCCCTCCCTAACTGTGAGCTGGAGCTAGCTGCTAACAAAACGGTGAACACAATCACACCACCGTAACAGCTGCTCTTCCCAGACTCTCACTGCTTCAGCCAGACATCCTCCCAACAGCCTCATTTTACAGGTGAGGAAGCTTAAAGAGAGGTGAGTAGCTTGTCCATGGACAAAGAGCTAGTGCTGGGGGGTTGGACTCGAAGTCAAGCCTGGCCGGGGCGCACCTGTCAGGCACAGCTCAGAGCACGTTGCTCATGTTTTTTGACAATCTTTGATGACCTCCATCCTTTTTCCATGAGAACAACCTTTAAAGATGATGCTACCGTATCTACTACTGAAGCTGTTTTCACCATCTGAAGGCAGCATTTCCACAGCCTCCATTCTGCTCAGTGCTGCGTAACCACCATCACTATTGCAAACATCGTGTCATCAACCCAAACAAAATCTTTGCAGCTGTTTAGCAGTAGCTTCCCAGTTCCCACCTCTCTCCAATCCCTAGTCACCACTCTTCTACTTTCTGGCTCTGTGAATGCGCCCATTCTAGATACTTCATGTATGTGGACTCACGCAGGTGTCCTTTGTCTACAAAGCCAGTTCTCTTAAGTAGCAAGCCAGACTCTCCAATTTTTTAACGCCTCAGTTTCTCACCTGCAAAAAGGACTCAACATCCCTGGCCTGCCTCCTTCACAGGGATGCTGTGGAGTTGTGACAAGGCAGGCCGTGCTGACCACTCTGAAGGTGAGGGCCAGGAGGCAGAGGCACTGAGTGGCCTTCCCAAGACCTAGTGCTGGCAGTGATGGCTCTGGGCCTAGAAGTTGTCCGAGTCCCATTGGATGCTGCTTCCACCACACTCCTTCAAAGAGCGCTGCCAAAGACGAAATGAGCGGCCTCAGTAGGCCACAGCCCTGTCACCTCCCATGTCACCTCCCTGACCTTGGAAAGACCTCTCAATTCTGGGCTTCCAGCTGGTTCTCAGACTGGGAGGGGCTGACTTTTATGTACTATGCGTGTTTACTGCACTTTCTTGGTCCTCTCGCTTCTGCAGAGCCTTGTCCAGAATACAGCACCCAATGGGTGCTCAGTAAGTGCTGGCCCCAAAAGCTGCTGTCCACACTGAAATCAGCCCTCGGGGCCCAGCCAGTGAGACCACCAACACTTACTGAACACCTGTGGTACACTGAGCAGTGTCCTTACAGAATGGGGGGAAGCTTTTTGAGACTGTGTCCCCACTCCCCAGCCCCCAACCCCAGAGAGCTCTTCTTTTATCTTCAGTCCTCAGCTAAAAGCCCAGGGCAGAGCCGGGTCCCAGTTCCTCCTCAGCCCCGCTGTTCCCGGGCCTGCAGAACCCACTGCCTCCTTCCATCAGACCTGTCTGTGTCTGCTCAATGGCCCCCCGGAGGTAGCCCTGTGTCCGGTCCCTCCTTGGCCGGAGGCAAAGTCCAGACTCTTCCTCCACCCTCCCAGGCCTTCCACCCACTCCTAAATCTTCACTTTGAAAACTTTCCATGGGCCAGTGAGCTCCAGGCCACAGCCACCCACCCACCTGCTTCCCTTGCCTGCTCAGGCTGCCACTCCCACAGGCCCCACCCACCCACTTCCTCTGCCCTTTTCACCCTTTGGCACCAGAACCAGCTATTCTGAGCCTTTGGTCCAGCTCCTTTTCCTGGCCAGCTACCCCCTGATTTCTTGTCTCTTTTCTTTGGGGGATTGTTACTCAGTTTTGCTCCCAACCCCCAAAATGCACTCAAAAATCATGTGACACTATGATACAGGGACATCAAAGGTAGCAAGACTCAGCACAGACTTAATGCTTGTTACGTGTGTGTGCGCAAGTGCGTGTGTGAGAAAACAGACTCTGGGTCATTCCAATAAGGTTTTCAAAGCAATCTTTCTGCCCTTTGCCAGAAACAATGAATGAGAAAGGATGGGTCCCAACAGGACTCGCCGTTCTTTTCTTGTTACCCAAGCTTCTTGCTTCTTTTATAACACGGCAACCACTGGATTTCAAGGTTTTTTTGAGAAGATGCGAGGGCAATTACTGCAGATCTTATAAAATTACACTGAATGGTATGTTTGAAAAGATAATTTTCTGTATTCAGCTCTATGAAAAGTTTCCCATAAAAGTGACAACAGTCAGATAAAGGTATCCACCCACCTAAATCTACAGTTTTAATAGATTTTCAGATTCCATTCAGAGTGTGGTAATGAGAAAGCGAAGGAGGACAAGGCTCCAACAAGGGAAAATAAGTCTGCGTTGCCTTGATTTGGCCGTGGTGATCAGGAAGACACACTTAGAGGAGCCTCGGCCAATATTTGCTTCGCTGTGTCTTATCAGGCAGGCCCTGACCTGTGGAGAGCAAAGGGCAGAGCCTGGCATAGAGCTTGGCATGCTGTGTTAGGTATCCAGGTGAGGACTGGGCTGGGCAGCAGCTATCCTGAGCCTCCGGGTCAGAGGCCTCCTGCAAAGAGACCTCCCAGAAACTTGTTTGCTGCAAGATAGTCTTCTTGGCTCTCTGCACCAAAGCCTTCAGATCCTGAAGCTCAGGCACATTTGTTTTTGACAAATACATGGTCAATGTGCAGGCTTTCCTAAAGTCCACAAGCCATTAAGAGAAAAAGTGATAGATCTGGAAGTTTAAAATTCATATAGGACAAAGATACCTACCACACAAGTCAAAAGTCAACAGGCCAGGAGAAAGTATATGTTGTATGTAACAGAGTTTACATCTATAATATACAAAGTTTCTAAAAATCAATAAGAAAAATCACAAAACACGCATGTCCGCTATAATAGTGTGAATGGCTTGAGCTCTCCAGTGATATTTTAAAATACGAAGCTGTTAGGTGCAAATGAAGAAATGGGGGGAGGGGCACAGATATTTTAAGAGGAAGGGTGCTAAATTAAAGAAAGAAAAGACCTGAGATCTAGTCATCTGTCTTATGAGATCCCAGGCAAATAATTTCTCTGGGACAGATTTCTAGTTACCATTTTAGGGGAAGTTGCATAAAGAAGGACATTCATGGGCCTTGTAACTTCCGCATGGAGCACAGAATGTTTTCTTGCATCTTCCCCTCCTCTGAGCAACCCGAGCATGCGTATTGTGCCCTTCTTTGCCACCCTCTCTACTCTGGAAGATCAGAAACAGATATTTACTGGGTCCACCTTTCAATGTGGAATCTCGGGAGCAGAAGGCACATGGCTGAGCCCCGCCCCCCCACCCCCAACAGGCCTTGGTAAGCATTGCAACTGGCCCAGGGCTGTTGGGAGTCTCAGCAGGAAGCTGGGGTGTAAGGAAAGAACATGGGCTTCTGAGACAGTTTGGGGTTCTAGTATCAGCCCTTCCACCTCCTGGGTGTATGTGCCCCACCACACTGCTCCATCTTTTTGAGCCTCCGCTTCTTTTTTTCCAGAAAAAGACGCTGCTCCTCACCTCCTAGTCCCCCTGCTCTTTTTTTCCAGCCATTATCTGTTTCTGTCACTCCCCTAGACACGTTTCAGAGACAGCATTATCCTGCCATTACTGAACTGTCTCAACTCCCCTCACTTGACCACTTGATTGCATGGGCTGGAGCGTGTCTCTGGAGGGAGCAGGTGTGCAGAGGTCTGGACCGATGCCAGGACCCGCCTGTGGTCACTTCTGAACTTCCAGCGCCTGGCACATTGCCTTGACCAGGAAAATGTAAAATGGTATCTGTGATTGAATGAAATCTGTGGGTGAGGAAACTAAGGACCGGAGAGGTGGAGGCTTTGCTAAGGGCCACACAACTCCTGATTACCTGGGGCAGACTGCAGGGTTTTCTTTTTTTTTTTATCATGGGGCAAAGGGGAGAAGAATATCGGGCCAATTATAATGGCTCCTGGAATCTTCTGTCCCGTTTTACACCTGTTTTCCCTTCCAAAATGCCCGCTTTCATTCTCAAAATGTCTGCTTTCCGTCATGAGGGACAGTGGAGCAAGGACTCTGTTCTCCTGCCCCAACTACTCCCCCACCCGCACTTCTCTTAACGTGTCAGAAATGCGATTAAAATGTCTTTCTATGATCTAGGCTGTGAAAGGCCCATCGAACGATTTGTTCGCAAGGCACCCTTCCCCTAGCAAACTCAGGGGAGTCCTGCCTGCACTGCCTTGCTGCTTAGCTGCCCTCCACGCCGCCGCCACTGCGGGGAGAGCAGCAGAGGAGCTGCGGGCGGGTGCACGAGGCGTCAGCAGGTTTCCACCCTGGGCTAAGGAGCACCTCGCCTTCCCCTTTGGCAGGGGTACTTGGGCTCAGCCTAGATGGCCGGGGGCTCACTCACTACAGCCCCTGGACAGCCTGGGAGCCCCCCTAGAGAAGGACAGGGGCAGGCAGTCTGAGAAGAGAGCGGGGGCCTGAGGTCCATCGATCTAGAGGGATGACGAGTTGGGGGAAAGGCAGAGAGGGATCAGCAACAGGGCCACCCCCGCCCCCCTCAGAGATGAGCGCTTTCAGGTATGTTCAGGTTCCTGGGGCTTGGCTATTGGACTCAGGGGCTAGGACCGGCCTCGGGCTGGCCCTCCTGCTGGCCTTCAGACATTCAGAAATGGCCAGGAGGAGAAGAGAGCCAGCAAGACCTCAGCAAGTGAGCCAGTACGTGGGAAGTCCTCTCACACAGCTACGGGAAACTTCCAGGCCTGGCTCTGTGGGCACCTGTCCCAAGGCCTTCCTCGGACCCTCCCTGGGCACACCACCTTCTGTTGCCTGTCCTCTCTGCACCAGACAGATGACGGGAGGTCACTTAGGCGTGGCCACAGAGGCCTGCTTTGGTGCCCCCACCCGGCTCATGGGGGTCTGGGGCTTTCCCCTGGACTGAGTTGCACCCTAGACTGTGCACACAGCTTACCCACAACTGGCACTTGCTAAATGCCCAGCTGGGAGTGGGGCATTAGAACCTGAGGTGTGCAGGTCTATCCATCCCTGCTGGGCTGGGCTCCGAACCAGAAGTTTCCCTGGCTATGGGGAAGGCAGAGGTTTCACAGCCCCCGCCCCACTCCAGCAACTGTGCCTGTGGACCCTGGGGCGTAAGCCCAGCACCTGAAGCAGGACAAGCTGGTTTTCTGGCCTCTTCCCCAGGCTGGCTGACACCTTGTTTCCCCAGAGGAGGAACCCAGGCGAACTTGGGCCGTGCCCCCTCATCCTGGACAGTAATGTGTGTGACAGCCAGAGCGCCTGGAGGTCAGGAAGCCAGCCCTCTGCTTCCTTTGAATTGTCCTGTGCTCCCACCTCTCACTTTCCCCAGGTAGGCCAGACCCTCCACTCTGTGAGGAATATTCCCGAAGACATCCAGCACTACATTCCGGGGGCTGATCTCAGCAGCTGTCTGGTCGGAGAGGGCCTGAAGAACTCACTGTCCCCTCAACAGGACGGAACGAGTGCAGCACCCTGTGGGCAGGGATGCTGTGTCCATCACCCTGCCCCAGCACGGCCTGGATAGAGCGAGCGCCCCACGCTGTTTGCAGAACCGCACCCCCGTCCTAGCACGGTGCCCTCTGGCTGCCCTGCAGCTTGGCACGTAGTGGGCAAGGGTATCTGCGAATGAATGGACGTGTGCCTACTGGGTGTCAGGTTGTGGGCTGGGCATGCTGCTCCCATTATTGGCCACAATGGCTTTGCAAGGCAGACATGACTGTCCCTCGCAGTGGCTGTGGAAACAGAGGTTCAGACAGTGGCTTTCCGAAGTCCCTCAGAATTTAGGCTTAATCCTTCCTGTCTGTAAACACTGAGGTCTGTCCACATGCATTTCTGCCACACAATCCACACTGAGTCCCAGCTGTCTGTGACGATTCAACGAGGAATGAGCAATAGCCCTGGCCCTTGAGTAGTTCATACTGATGGGCTCCTGCGATGCAAATGGACATGGCGAGGCCGCCCAAGAAGCGGAAGCCACCGGTGCAGGCTGTGGGCAGAGGGAGATCATTCTGACTGGGGTCAAGAAAGGCACGTGGGAAGAGGATGAACAGACTCTGAGCCGTGGACCGAGGCTGAAGAACATTTACAGATAGGCTGACCATATTTCAAAACGGGACAAAATGAGGTGGGGCTCTTTGACCCCCTCCATAGACAGGGCCCGGGGAACTCCACCGCCCATTGGCCTGCGTTACAGACGGCCCTGGTTTAGGAAAAAAAGGACAAAATGGACTGTCAGGAAATATGAAAACAAATGCTACTGTCCTGTATAAAAAGGGACATATGGTCGGCCTATTTAAAGATGGATTTTAAGCAACCCCCTGTGGGAAGATGAGTTTGTGGGGGTGTCCCAGCACCCCTTAAATGGCACAATGTAGGCTATGGGGGTGACCACAGCAGAGAAGGCCATGGGGGCAGAAGGGCTGGGGGGGGTGTCTCTGGGGACTCTGCTCCAGATGGTTCAGTCCTCTCAACAGCAGCTTCAGGAGTGAGGGGTGGCAGAGGGGCAGTGACAGGTGGAGGGGGAGTTGCATGCTCTCCCTTCTCAGTGCCGTCCAGGAGATTCAGCTAACCTCCTGGCCTCAATCAGCCAGCGCCAGGAGAGCCAGATAAGGGAGCTCAGAACCACCAGCTCCAGCCACCCTGATGCAGACCTATTTGTCCCCCACATGAGATTGACGTGACACACAGGGCCACAGGGAATAACCTTTGTGGGTTCACTGCTGATGCTGGCAAGAGGAGGGAAATAACAGGCACAGGTCCTTTGGTGGCCCCCCTCCCTGGGAACGTGGCCTGCGGCAAAGAGGACAGAGAGCTTACTGCTCTTCCCTACTCCTGCCTCCTAGATTTCTGCTTTTTTTTCCCTTCCAGGTCAGCAGGGAGGAAACACTCAGCCAGGCTGTCAGGCGGAGGCACAGGGCACGCTGTTTTCTAGGGCTTGGGGCGCAGGGGCAGAGTGCTGGGTGGGAGAGGAGTGAATCTCCTGGAGAGGACCCTCAGCACCAGCATGAACGTCTTGTGAGCCTTTAACAGGCTGTGAGCCAGTCCTGTAGCCTCTGCTTCATTTGCGCTTCTATGAGATGGCGCCTTGGGGCTCCTTCTAGCTCAGACTTTCCTAGTCTTGGAGCAACGTCTTCTTCATGGAGTGTGTTCACTTCAAGTTTGTTTGAGACCACCAACATTGTGATTTGAACAGTCCTACTGTGTCCAGGGCACTAGATCTGACACCTTATTAAGAAAATCAGTAATCTGATGCACCCTGGTGGAGCAGGGGTGAGGTCAACTGCCTCTGAAGGATGCAGGCCACATACCCCTGGGTTTGAGTCCCAGGCCCTGGGGTTCATACAACCAGTATGAACAACTAAAGAAACAAAGTGCTTCTTCCTCCTCTCTCTTCCTGCCTGCCTGCTTACTCGCCTTCATTCCTTCCTATACCTTTTCTTTAAAAAGAAAAGAAAAGACAAAGAAAATTAGTAGATTGCCTCAAAATACAGCAAGCTAATGTTTCTTGAGCTATGGCATGTGACCTTGTAGGATGGACAGAGATAGAAGAAAATGTCTGTGTCTTAGAGGCTGATTCCAGTCTACCACTCCCTAAAGCTACTCCCATCTTTACTCGGCCTTGATGGATCCACTAACTGTCATTTAAACATATGTCTTAAAGCCAATCTCTAATGAAAGAGAAAGCAAATTAATATAATTTGTTTTTCTGGGTGATAAGATAATGCTGATTTCTTCAACTCCATGCCAGGCCCCATGCCAGCTGAAAGTGTTTATGTCGATTATCTTACTGAATCTTGACATCAGCTCTGGGAAGAGGCTATCGACACCCCTATTTCCCCAAACATGATAGAATTTCTCTAAGTCCTGCTATGTTTCTCCATCACCTGCAGGATAAAATCCAGACTCCTCCCCACCAACCTTTCCAATACCTCCCCGCTGCCCAAACGGCCAGCCTGCAGGCCCCCATGGACGGAATATACTTTTCCCCCATGCTCAGTCACGGCCAACAGTACTTACTCCTCCCCCCACCCACTAAGGCCTGCTTTTCCTCAAGTCCTGGTTCTAGTCTTGCTTCTCCGCAAAGAAGGTCCAGGTCCAGACCCAAGGTTCAAATTCAGGAGGCCCTCGCTCCCAGGTACCACCCATCATCCACACAGCTCTGTTGTGAGGCCTCCTTAAATCTCACCCTATGAGCCTGCTCAGCCCACCACAGCCCCACCCCTGCTCCAGTTCCCTCTGCACTGTCCTAAGAGCCTGTCCCTCCTTCGAAGTTCCCACAGCCCACCCTGCTGGGCTCCATCACTGACTTGTACCCATGGGTCAGATTTGTTCCTTGCATCATCATCCATCTCAGCAGGCAGAGGTCACTTTTCCTCTGTCCCCACCCCAAATGGACAGGGTGCAGGGCTTTCATACCTCCCACCTACAAGTTTGCTGACCCTCTGCCATTGTCTACCCCCTGTGGCTGGGGGCTCCAATTCATCATTTAGGGTCTGCAGGTTCCCCGTTATCTGGAAGTCAGTCGTTCATATTTGGTAGGTTATTTGTGGGGTCTGGGAAAGCTCAATTTTTTTTCCTTTTGAATTAATGGTAATAGCATTCTCAAAGTGACCTGCCAAGTCATAGCCAATAGGAATGTTCTACTTTCAGATAGTGGGAGAAACCTGTACAGAAAGGGATATTTAATCTCTTTAATGAAATAGTATATAGCCATTAAAATTATGTTTCTACATGGGTGAACTGTTTTATAGTCTGGGTGTATGAAAAGGATTATAAACTATCACTGAAAATCCATAAGCAATAAAAGATTGATGAATCTGACTACATAAAATTTTGAATTATATGGCAAACATCATAAATAAAGTCAAGGTAAATGACAAACAAGAAGAATATTTACCACATATATCATAGATGAAGAATTAATATCACTACTATGTTTTTAAAAAACTCTTGAAAATTGAGGGATAGAGAGCCAAAATCCAATATAAAAATGGGCAAAAGTAGGGACAGATAACACACAGACTATACATATTATCCTTAAACATATGAGAAATATTCAGCTTCCCTCACAGTAAGAGAAATGCATATAAAATGACATTTCCTACCCATCAGATGGGAAACATTCTAAAACTTGACAGTATCTTCTGTCACAGATGCATGGCTATGAGACAGCATGTTGAATGCAAACTGGCACAGCCCTGTAGAGATCTGGGAATATCTAACAAATGACATGTACATTTACTCTACCCAGTAATCCCATTCCTCAGCAGACTTACCACAAAGATGCATGTCCACACATATGGAACACATGCACAAGCACTGAAGCATCATCAGTAATAATAAATGTGGGAAGTCACCAAAGTGGTCGTATTTAAAAGAGTGATTGAGTAACTGTAGCATATGATCACACAGAGTAGTATGTGACTGTAAAAAAGAATAACGAAGGTTTCTATGAACTGGTATGGAGTGATTTACAAGAGATACTACTGAAAACTAACACAAAGTACAGAAAACATTATGTGAAATATGCTACTTTTGTGTAAAAAGAGGAAACATAAAAATGTGCTTATCTTTACAAGAAGCAACAGAACATAGAAGAACAAAGCAACTGAGTCGATCACCTACAAGAGAGGATGGGGCCAAAGGAACACAGGAGTAACAAATCTTTTAGTATAACTTTTTGTATACTTTCGACTTTTGAAAGTATGTTAATGTTCTACACATTCAATAAGTAATTAAATCAGTAAAAATGGAGGAAAAAGGCCTAAAACTAAAAAGTAAACTGGAGAAAAAAATCACATATCAGATAAATACTATACCTATATTGAAGGAGAAGGAGGGCGAGAAGGGAGGAGGGAGGGAAGAAAGGAGGGGAGGGAAGAATTATAAACATGTTATTAATAAATGTGGCAGGATGAGTTGGGGGTAAGAAAAAGAATTCATTGAATATAGGATGGGTGAAGAAATTCTGACACTATTTTAGATGTAATATCAAGTACAGCAAAGAAATGAATGTGTTGATGGTGTGAGAGCCCAGGTTTTCACTGTGGAAAAAGTACACGCAAATATGAAACGAAGGGAGACAGGAAGCAACCCCATGCAGGAGGACTGGAATGGGAGGTTTGGGGAAGGGCGCGTGATTTGTCACACATGAGTACGTACACATATATGCGTGTAATGTATGTGTAAGTATGTCTGAAAGGTCTGTGGATATCTATGTCCAGATAGATGCAAGTATTTCCTAGCTCTGTCCCCTGAAAGGACCAAGCCGCGGAGAGCCAGCAGAGATGAGCACACTCAGAGCCCAGATCTTGGTCTCTAACACCACTCCCCACTAAAAGGAGCGGGCTCCCCGAGAAATGGTGGAGAGCAGGAGCAGTGTGCCAGGCAGGCACGAGAGGAGTCCAGAACCTCTGGCTATGCCAAAAGCAAGTGCTTCAAGACAGAGATGGTAGTGTATTAAATATCATAAGAATCAGTCTGTAAAGGCTCCACTAGGTTAAATCTAGGCCAATTTAAGCACCAAAATAATTGAGTGTAGTGAGAAACAGTAAGCTACTGGGAAAGCAGGAATTCACCAGTTCATACAGGCAGCAGACAAACACCCTTCATTGCTTGCAACAGTAAATGCTCGCAGTCTGAAGGCATTCTGCTTCTACAGGAGGATGCTCAGAGACGAGTGGTAGGTCTGGAGGTAGCACTGGAGCTCAAAAGCACGGTTTTACAATCATATCAAGGGTTGGATCAGGCAGGAGTCCTCCATGGATGTGACAGTTGGGGGAAATCAACAAAGAGCAGAGTACTCCCCTTACTTAATGTGTCTTCCCCACAAATGGCTTACTAGTTACAAGGGAGTACAATGATCCTATACTGGGGAAACCCGACAACTCCTTCACAGAGAGCAAAACTAATGTCGCCAGTGAAGCAAGGACCTCTAGAAGCGATTGCTTAAGAGCCCAGGGCTGCCGAGGCAGGTTCTGGTCACAGAGCATAACCTGAACTAAGGGCAAAGGAAAATCGCTAATCTTAATACATGGGAAACATTTTGTTAGCAATAAGAGGGGGCACTGTGGTCTTCAAAAATGTCAAAGTCATAAAAGACAAATGAAGGCTGTGAGAAGTGTTCCAGATTAGAGGAGCTGGGAGACGTAACAACTCAGGCAGTCCCCAGCCCTAGAGGAGCTCCTCGGCTGGAGGGAGGACGTGATGTAGAGCACGGTGTGAGTTAACTGAGGAAGCTGGAGCACAAGAGGTGGAGGAGATGGGAGTGCCTACGCAGGTCAGATGCACTGATTATGTCAGAGACGTGTGCTGGAGGGTTCAGGGGTAAGTTCCCTCTAATAGTTCAGACAAAGTGTGTGTGTGTGTGTGTGTGTGTGTGTGTGCGCGCGCGCACGCGCACGTGTGTATGATTTTAAAAAGTAATTGATCAAGGAAATGGTGTAAACTCTTAACAACAGACGAGGATGGAGGGAGACGAAGGTCTTCTTTGTGTCATCTTTAATTTTGTGGTCTTGCTGCAGTTTGAAATTATTTCCAAGGAAAACCATTTCAATCTAAGTTCCAACACTTGGATGGCATTCCCTTCTCTGCAGATGCGGACCCTTCTCCCAGGGGAGCCCCGGCAGGCAGCCGCCAGAGGCAGTTCCTGAATCAAGCATCTGGATTCGGTCTCCTTGAACAAGTGACTTTCCCTCTGTATCTCTGAAAGGCAATAGTCACCTCGTGGGCTGCTGGAAACCAGAACAGATTACGATGACAAGTGTCCAGAAAGAGCAGGATCAACTTGAGCACTGCTTCTCGGGTCCTTCTTCCTTTCTTCTTTCCTTCCTTTCTTCTTCCCTCCCTGTCTCCCTGTCCCCTTCTCTTGAAAGGAAAGAAGGGAGAGGAGGAAGAAGCATTTTTAAGGCAGGAAAGAAGAGGAGGCACTTTTATTTTGGTGGGGGGGGGTGACCGTCCTCTCCAGCCCTGGGTCACGCGCCTGGGTCCTTGGACTTGACTTGGTTCACACCCCAGCTACCAGCATAGCACCTGAGCCTCCAGGGCGCACCTGACATTGCTTTTCATGAGCACACACAGCCCTTCGGGCCACAGACTTCAGCACTGCCTGCAGCCCCATGAGCCGCGGTGGCCTCCAGCACAGTGAAGCCGGACGAACAAGCTGTGCATGCGGGCCCCGGAGGGCTGCCGCGCGCAAGTGGCCACAGGCCCCTAACCTTCCTGGGTCTCAGGAACTAAGTACCTGTGCCACGGGCCTTCACACATTTCCTCTCTACAAAGTCCGGTCCCTCCTCTAAGGCCCACTGGAGCGCTCCTCACAGGCTAGCGCTGCACCAGTCGCCGCCTCCACTCCCGGCCCAGAGGCTCGCAGGTGCCATTTCAGGATGGGCAGTGGCTCACCTCTCCTCTCCCAGGCCAGCCCGTTAGGACAGTGTGGAAAAAGAACCCTGGTCCTGAGAAAATAGGCCTGGGAGGGGCATGTTTCTTCGGTGTGGAGCCTTTCTGAGATGCACTCTGAGGCTGGGCCTGCCTTGACCAAGATGCCGGGCTTCCCTGCTCCCCTAGGTTGTCGGGAGAAGCAGCCCATGGCCCATCTCCGTCTGTCCCTCCAGGCCCATTTCCCTCGCTTTGCTCTGAGCTTGGGAGACTGACTCCTGCTGGCTCAGTCAGTGAGGCCCCCCTGGAGACTGAAGGGAGGTCTGGCATTTAATGCCTGTCTTCCTGTCTTCAGGGATGCCTTGGGTCACAGCCCAGGTGAAAGTGACCCTCTCCACGTCCTCACAGTGGCCTCTTTCAGCACCTACCTCCCCCGCCCAGGGTGTACCCACCCTCTGTGTTCACAGCTCTGGGGAACAGCACTGGGTCCTATGAGTCCTCTATCCCTGCGCTGGCCGGGAACTCAGCTTTCTTCAAACCACCCACTTTGTGTCCCCGCTGTGGAAGGAGGTAGTACCCTCCCTCAAACATGTGTTTGGTAGTTGTCCGTCCAAGAAACCTCTCGTTTCCATGCTCAAGGGGACCCACCTCGTAGCTATTCACCAGGCAGAACAAAAAGCGGAGGCAGCCCCTTCCAGCCTCCTTCTCGGGCTCATGGCCTCCCGTTCCAACTTCATTTCATCTTTTCATAAGTTAGTGTTAACTGAGAAGCATTACAAGAAGGGAATTAAATGAAAGAAAAGTTGGTGGAGAAATGCCTTTTCTTTTCTTTCTTTCCTCTGGTTTAAACCTTTTGTGATCAACTCTTTAGGAGCCTGATTCAACTAGAGGAACACGTGGCTGGATACGTTCTTCAGAATTAGTTCCGAGAAACACAAGGGGTTCTTTATTATTATTCATCCTATTAAAATCAAAATATTAGTGAATGCCTCTCGCGTCAGAGAGGGTCTGGAAACTTCTCTGATATATTGTTCGACTTGAAAGTGAAGAAGAAGGCCTTTCATAATGATATCTCTATCAAGTCCCCCTGGGCTCCCGCTCACACAGTGACAGAGAATCCCTGACCTGCTGTGTCGGAGACGCTCACAGGCCCAGGACAAAGCAGGGGCCCATTGTGGCCAGCCTGGCAGGCAAGGCTGCTTCTTCAGAGACCCCACCCAGGATGGAGCCCCCATTTCCCAGGCCCGAGGTGGACCAGAGAGGATCACAGAGGTCTCTTTTGGTCCCAAGAGTGTGGTTTCCATACCTGACCTGGGAGGGGTGAAGAGGATGATGACTCAGGGACCCCCGAGAGGCTTAAAATTAAAACTGCTTTGCATGTTTCCTGGATCCCAGGGCTGCCTTCATCTCTGGACGGAAAACCACACTGCAAATGCATTCCCTTTCTCCAGCAGGAACAAACAAATGGAGCGTTTGGCATTCTGAGCTCCAGAGTCACCCAGAGATGTCACAGCAGGGATTTTAATGGAGAGCAGTGAGGGTCTTAGCTCAGTGGGGACTCAGCCTCCCTGTCCACCGTGCATGGGCCCAGAGCCCAGAAGCTGGCAGTAGGGGTTACTCAGGGGATGGATGGATATTCCAAAGGGGACTTCCAGCTAATTGGGGACTGAGGGAGGCCCCACAAAGGCCCAGTTTAGGGACTTCAGGGGGTCAGAGGAGGCAGAGATTCCTAGGGGCTGGGTGAGTTGTGAAGGATTTCCTAGAGGAACTGGGATTTGACAGATGTTTAAGGAGGGAGAAGGAGAAGGACAAGGAGAATCTGAGTGCAGAGGGAGGTGGGGCATGAAGTAGTCAGAGGCCAGGCTGGAGAGACTTTGCAAGCAAAGATAGTAAGATAGTTCTTTCTTCCTTTTGTTTCCTTGAGCAATCCTAAATTCACTATTAATCTCCCAAGACCTATCTTGTTGATAAATGTTGATTTTGCCTGCACACCTGTTCATATTTCTGATGGAAATGTATTATAAAATCACTCCATTCCGTGGGTGATTACCATGGTAATCAGGCATGCTCACTGACAGACCAGCTCTCCTGTTGAAAACAGCATTCTGAAGATACGGCTTTCATTTCACTTATGTCGTACCTGGGGAGCGAAAGGAGGGAAAAGGGCACCAGCAGGATGTGGGGGATGGTTTTCTTCTAGAGGGAAGTCTTAGCAGACCACTGGAGGGCCTGCGAGGGCTCTGCAGGTAAGTGCAGGAGGGGCCGGATAGGGGTAAGTAAATGTGGGGTGCTCCTGCACACCTGGGGGCTCTACAGAGTTCCTACAGCTGGGACCGCTTAGGAGGGTCCCCTGTAAAAAGGACTGGAACTGCCAGGTGCCCCAGCATCTGGCCCCTTGGCTGGAATAGCATTCCATCTCCCACCTCTACCATCAGACCCTCCCGCATGCATGCGCCTGGACGTTACAAAGACATCCTTACCATCACTGTTTCTCCGATCACAGGGAAAGCCCAGATCTTTGAACTATATTGTTTAGCCTGGAGGCAGTCTCTTTTAAGTTTTTAAGAGCTCCAGTCCCATTGCTGGACTTCAAATCCCAGCTCCCCCACTTACTCATCGCATAACTTGGGGCAAGTACCTTAACCTCGCTGTTACTTCTCACTTGGAAAAGGCAGGTAAGACAAGCCTGCAATGTGTAGGATTGTGATGAGGATTAAGTGAGCTAGTGCATGTAAAATGGTTAGGGCAAGCCTGCCACAGAGTAAGCACTCAAAAATGTCAACCGCGGATCGTCTGGAGGCGCCATCTGCATTTTGATAGGTGAAGGAATTAAGGTCATGGGGCAAGCAGATTGGAAGGACTGGTTGCTCATACACCGCATGGCTTTGCTCTACAAGCTCAGGAAGCCTTCCTTTGATGCAGGGGTGCAGTAGAGCTGAGCAGCCCAGGAAGCATCCTAAAAAGATTCATTTTATTTAACACCTGGAGGACCTGCTGAAACAAAGAGGCGCGCCCCTTCTGGTGGATGAGGTCGGGGTGGTTAAAGGTGTATTTAAGGCAATGCTGCCTCAACTACTTCTCCTGACATGCCCACGTTACCTTCTCTGAACAGCAAAGTGACTAAGCCCCCAGGCCCCCAAACAGTGTGGTAGCAATGAAGGGTTTGGGCTGGACCCCTTTTCTCCCTGCCCATAGTTCTTTCTGTTTCCTTCCCCAAGATGTTAGTTTGCTGGCTCTGATTGTCCTGTTTTCCTCTCTAAACTAGGACCCGACGCACCTTCCCTAGCCCATTGGTCCCATTATTCCAGCTGCAGTCCTGGGAAGTCCAGGCCTGTTGGGTACAGGATTCCAGAACACTCACTTGCTAAAAATAGATAAACATCTACAACTACCAGTGATCTGCAACTGTCCATTCATGTTAGATGTTGTCTAATGAGAACGACCCCACCATAATCATAATTTTGTAGTTGAACCGATTGGTCAAGCTGCCCCAGGCACTATACTATCTTCTCCTTTTAATATCATCACGTTTGTCGTTCATAGACTTACTTCACATTGCACCAGACATCATGTAATCCAAATCAGGCCGAGAGCCATGGGCTCTGCCTTCCAGAGCCCACCCCACCAGAGGCAACTGACAGGCCATTATTCTGTGTCCTGCAAACTCTGTGCAGTGATAAGGAAACTCCACCAATTTGATGCTTTATCTGGTTGCAGGTTGGGGAAAGATATTATTTCAATCAAGATAATGATTCTATTTCGTGAACGGAAATGAGATTTTTTTTCCCATTGCCTCCTGGGGGTGCCACCAAAATCTGTCTCAGAGCTTGTATGGGTCATGCACAAGTTAAGAGGATTTTCTAGCAGCCCAAGAGAGAACATACATACGAAGGGGAGCTGAAAGGAGGAAGCTCACTTGTAAGAAAAACAGAACAAAACAAAACATACAGACTCAGCCTACGATGACAGAGTATGTTCTATTTGCACGTTTATAGGTATCGAACAAAACCCGTGACACCAAAATTTGGAAGGTAAGCTCGCAGTCTGAGCTCCACAGTCCGGGGTTTGAGCGAGGTAAGCGGCCTCCACAAGCAGTGATGGTAATGCAGCTGCACAGACCAGCTCAGCTACAGCAGCACTTGGTCGTTTTCAAATCTGCCCGACACGTAGGGGACATTTCCTCTGTCACTCTGCTGACAGAAGGCCCAGGTGCTCTTCCAACTCCTGCAACAGGGACCTCACCCACAAAGCAGCCCCGTCCTCCACTGACCAGCTCCGATGCAGAGGGACTACCTCCCGATGAGAGTCAAGTCACTTCACAGACAGGCGACCGTGACCATTCACGAGCTGCTGGCGGGGTGGTCGGTTTGGACACTGGGAAGAACACCTGTGGCTGTGAGTCTCTGAACATATGCACATGGCAGCAGGTGAAATGGGTACTGAAACCATGAGCATTTGAACCACATGGTGAATTTAGTGAAATCACAATTATTTTCAATCTGGGGGGGTTTTAAGGACTGTAAAGGGGCACCGCGAACGCCTGATAGGTGCTTTGCTTGAATGAGAATAATTATCATTTGTCATTCTTATATTCATTGTTTATGTAGTAACATGAAGGAGTTTGGAAGTGCTTGGAAGTTTTCATGCATTGTGAACATTCCACCCACAGCACACTTGGGAGAATTCCTCTCCCTCCAAAGAAAGGCACATTTCACCCCTTTTGGAACAGCCCCGGCTGTGGACTCTGGAAGACCAAGTAGGTGGTGCCTTACTGTCCTGAACAGATTCACCCAAACTCTGAAATCTAAACCCCACCAGTGTTGATGTACACAGACTGTAACTGAAAAGTAACCCCAAATCCAGGTAGCATTGATTGTCACCACAGACGAACCACTTCCTTGGGGACGTTTTCACAATACCCCTTTTGGTTCATTTGAATTTAGAGCCATGGGACTATAGTATTTAGTAAGAATCAAATTAATCATACAAAATAATCATAGTCATTTTCAGTGAAAACAGACTTGGGCACCGTTGATTTCTATTTTAATCCCTATACTCTAAAAATGCAAATTTACAACAATGAGGGTTACTGCCAGGTTAGATGAAAATGCCTTTTTCCTCACAAGGGCGGGGCTCACAGGGAGGGTAGTGAAGGCAACTGACGCCCCGCCCGCCCGGGGTCAAGGGGGTTCTCCACCTGCCAGGCAGCTGCTCCCCAGCTGCTTTCAGCTGCGATGTTCTCCGGACCCTTACTCTTGGTGGAGGCCATGTCTCAGAAACCAAACCAGCAGCACCGTTCTGGGAGTGCCTGACTAAGGTCGGACATCACGCCCACAGTGCAATTCATGCAGAGAAGCCAATGAGACACTTGTCATCATATATGGGGGCTCAGCTCTTCCTTCCCTACCCGCTTCCCTCCCTCCCTTTACAAGTTTTCCCTCAGAGCTCTCCCTTGATACATCACTGGCACCAAATCCATGTCTGAAACTCTGCTTCTAGAGAAATCAACCTCAGTCAGTCACCAACAACTGCAAAAGGAGTCCTCTTGTATCTTTCCAGAAGGCTGTCCCTGGTGGCAGCGGCAACCAGAGCTTTCCTCTTTGAGGGCAGAACCATCACCACCTCCAGTCCTGAGCAAAGATCACCAGTCTGACAGCCCATGAAAGCCAGCACAGCAAAAGAGAGTCCCACCAGCAGACCCCTATGGAGCCACACATGTGCTCTTCCCCACCCCAGAAGAATGAGCAGGAGGCAGGGGTACACCTGAGGACCCTCTCCATAATCAGACATCCTGTGGCCCTCAGCTGCTTCTGTCTAGGAAAAGCTGTCTGTCTCTCTCAGGTACATGGAGGACCCTCAATGAGGATTTCCTGTCATCTATGCAATGTATATACTCATCTCAAATACACCCTCAAATTTGGTGAAATACCCACGTAGCCATTTCAAAGAATGATTCATGAACAAATGCAGAAACTTACACTTTATTCCATTCTGATTCTTTGCAGATGAATCACTCACATAGCCATTTTGAGCCTTTCACCACCTGGCCCTGCCCAGTGTCACCGCTGCAGACTTATGTCTATGACATCCTCCCTATAGGCCTGTGGGTTTCCCTGTCTGGTGCCTCTGTCCTGTTCTCTCCTCCCTGGAATGGCCTCCTTCCTCCATCAACCAGCCAACAATCTCTCCTTCTCCAGGAAGCCCTTCCTAACCACTCCCATCAAAAGCGTCTCTGCTGAAACCAAGCCAGAGCTGACTGTGCGCCCTTTCATAACGTTCTCTAAGGGTCTCATGTGTAGATGCCTTTTCTTTCCACACTGGACTGAAATCTGCTTCAAAATAGAGCCGATCTGTTGTGTCTCCTACATTTCTCGGGGCCTCCAAAGAGTGCCAGGCACTTGTGATTAGTAATAGTCCCAGATTGAGTAATGGGTTGGGACGTAGGCTTGCTCTTAGTTGAACACAGTTTAGTGGCCTAGATGAAGATTTGCTGTTCTAAATAGGAATAACACACCAGCAAACTTAGAATTATACCAAGTGTCCATGCCCCCAGGATGACAAAATACACATTCTGCTTATCCCCAGAGGAGACCTCCTCTCTCCACACATCAAGCCACCAGAGTCAAGCGAGCAGCTCTCTCCAGAGCCACGGGAAGCTCTGTCCACTTAAGAGGGCAGAGTCAAGGTCCAACCGAAGCCCCACACATTCTTGGACACAGCCTCACCCAGACAGCGGCACCTTCCCGAAGAACCAAAGCTGATTCCATTCAGGTCATGCTCTCTTCCTCAAGCAGGGCAACCTGCCCACTTCCCAGGAGCATTCCAAACCATAGACCTAAAGCAGCAAAATCTGTACTCACAAGCAACGATGCCTTCGTCTTAAATTTCAGGCCAGCAGTTTCTCTGCAAACCTGCTCATTTCCTGCAAAGAGAAGAAAGGGATGGAGAAGCATATTAGCATCTGCTCTGGGGATCTTTCAGCAGCTTCCTGGCTGACCTCGGGACTTCTGCACCTTCTCTGCATTCTCACTCCCAGCAGCACTCTCCCTCCCCCGAACACCTCCTGCTAGTTGGGTGGGCGCCCCAGGCTCTTCGCAGGATCCCACCTCTCCAGGCCCCCAGGCTCAGCCCAGGCTGCCTCCCTCCCCCTCCCGGCGCCATGCCAGTCTCAGATTGACCACTGCCTCCAATTCCCTGAAGGCTCTCAGCTTCTTCCCACTCAGAGTGAGGCCTCCTCTTCTGTAGCCTGGGGTTGCCTAGCAACCCTGCCGCCAGCTCAGAAGGCCCTCCTAAATTGGACCTCACAGCACAGGGTATCTCCTTGTACAGCTGCCTGAATCTTAACAATCTGATTCTGAATAATAACACAATGGTAATTGCATGCATGGGCCCCAAACTACATTTAAATAATGTTCCAGAGCTGACACAAACCAGCAAAGGCCAGAAAATGCACTGCAGAGGTTGACTGTAAGGCCAGGCAGGACGTTTGGTGCGGGAGGGAGTTGACACCAAAGACTTGAGTTAATGACAATGCCAACCTGAACTGTGAATTCTCCTGCCTTTCTGCCGGAGCATGTCACCACTTTAATGTGTTTGAAGTGAGTTTGGGATCTATAGAGGCAATTAATGCCCAGAAGTAGTGATGCTTCAAGACAGGATGCCCTTTAGTCCTTCTGCGGCGTCCGCAGATTTTGGAGGGAGTCGGGGAGGGGGAGTACCCAACAAGATGGCAGAACTGTGTATGAGTGATTTCCCTTGGCTTTCACAACGGTGTAGGAGGTGGAAGAAACAACCTACCACACCAGAGCACAAAGCGCTTGCTACCTCAGTGAGGGACAAATTCAACATGACGGATGTGCTTCAAGATAAGAAGTGAAGGCAAAGAGGCCTTGACACTGGCTAACTCGCAGACTGAAGTGGCTGAGCATGGCAAGGTGAAGGCCACATGTGCCAGAGTCCAGCCTTTAATCTGTGTTCCTGGCAGACAGTGATGCAAAGCTCTGCTCAAAGCAAGAGCGTCCTGCCACATAGGAAACAGCACGGTGCCTGCCACTCCTCGTGGAGCGGTCCATCAAGGGTCGGCAGATCAGCCCTGCTCGTCTGAAGGCCTGAAGCACTTTTAGGGAGAGCATGAGTTTTTAAACAAAAGGTATTTGTACACCCATGTTCATAGCAGCGTTATTTACAATAGGCAAGAGATGGAAGCAAGCCAAGCATTCCTTGATGGATGAATAAGCAAAATGTGGTGTAGACATTCAAGGGAATATTACTGAACCTTTAAAAGGAAGGAATGCAGACAGAGCCTACAACACGGACAGGGCGCTAAGCGAAACCGGCTGGTCACAAAAGGACACATCTATCCAAGTATCCAGAGCTGCCACATTCAGAGACGGAAAGTATAACTGAGGTAACAGGGGCGAGGAGACAAGGGAATAGGGACTTGTCAAATGGGTGCAGGTTCTGCCTGGGTGATAAGAACCATCTGGAGATGCTACTTAAATGTACATTTACAATGGTTAACATGGTAAAGGTTTTACAGATGCACATTTTTTTTTACTATGTATATTTTTAAATTCTCCTGTAATAATAGCACAACAATAGCATTTCTCTACAAAACTTTTGTCCATCTTCATCTTAGAGGTCAAAAGGGTCTGTGTCACTTACGAGCTCAGACATGGAGACCGTCACCAAGACTTGAGCGCGAACTTGGCCGGGGCCACTCATGGCTTCTAAGCATGATGTCCGCACAGTACAGCCTCAGGTGGCGGGGTCCGAGCCCCGAGAAGCAGGGTTCTAGTGTGCCCACCTCCTGACATCCAAACACAACAGCCTCCAGGACGTGTCCTCACACCATGCAACCAGGCCCATCCATCACGTTCCCTGCCTGCTTCCTCCTCCAGGTCCGGGGCCCTGGTGACACTCATTCTCGGGTTTGCTCAGCAGGAGCAACCTGCCCACAAGGCCTTTGCCTGTGTCCTCCATCTGACCTAACCCTGCCCTTCTGGGGCCTCCATCACATTCCACCTCCTACATCAAGTCTGCCAGACACCTCCGACTTCTGCTGTCTTGAATGTCAAAGCCGGTGATCAAGTACTTGCTTACGTTCGCTTATGTTCATGTCTGGAAGTTTTGCTTCTTCCAAGAAGGCCCTAGACAAGGATTGACAGACATTTGTGTCTGTCACAGGCCCGAGCGCAACACACCGCGGGCTGCCCCTTCAAGGTGCTCAGAGGGACAAGGGGTCTTGTGCCCTGTCTCAGGGCCTGACCGCAACTCCCCAGGCCGGGGTGCAAGCACGCCCACTGGTGTAGAGCCCTGGGGCGCCAGGGTCCAAGCAGGCAAGCAACCCCCTCCAGTCATCAGAGGTACAGCTCCATGTGCGTAATAAACAATTGAGCATTTACAGATTTTATTAATTTGGAAAGGTCATTAGAGCTAACGGCTTCTCTGAGTGAGAGAGAATAAATAGCCTGGATCATTGTTTTATCAGTGTCCTGATTTTTTTTTTCCTTGGAATGTGCGTTAAGCCTTGAAAAATAGTGTTACAACTTAAAAAAAAAAGGGTGTGTGCGTGTGGTGGGGGGAAATCCAGATTTGTGAAACAGGAGAAACCTGAGAGAAACTCTGGACAAGCCCCTTCTTCCTGCTGAGGCTTAGTTTTCTCATCTGCAAAATGAGGGCGTGATTACCCAGGGTCCTTCCAACTTGAAAACCAAAATAGGATTCCAGCTGAGAATATGAAGTCAGCAACTTTCCAAGATAACTGTGACCCCCTCCTGCCCCGCCCCACCCATCCTACCAGGTGTTAGCACCACTTCACCTCTGGATACATAAGGGGCCAGTTCACACCCGACCCCCACCAACCAGGAAAAGTCCTAATGATTTCAGCTGCTTTCCCAGACCCCGATCTGAGCTCTCAAACCCGACAATCTGGCTGCCTCACTCTCATTAGATTAAGGAGCACTCCAGACTAATGACTTGTTTTCTTGAATCCCCAGGAATGGCTGGAAATGGGCCAAAGGTCATCGTCCAGGCTCTGTCTCCCCAGCCTTGGCTCCGTGACCAGCCAGCACTGTTTGTAAGAACCTCTGTGGGTAGTTGCTCCCGATTCTGCCTGTGGGGAGGACGCAGTGCTCAAGGAGCCAAAGGGTCCGGCTCAAGCCTGCTGTCGCGGGGAGAAGCACTTGGCCTCTGTCCTCCCTTTCTCTCTCCTTGTCCCCTCCTTTCTCTGCCCTGAGTACAGACAGACATGGGAAGTGGCCCTCTTCTTTCTGCGAAAGTGTGTCTGCGATGACCTAGATGGCGCTTGACTTGCAGTAGAATACAAAGGGAAGAGCAGATCAGGCCCGTGTGCTACACATCAACGAGTGTCTGCGTCAGCGTTCATATTAGTTCATATTAACTAACGCTGGTGCAATGCCTTATAATTAAAAAAAATATGTCTCCGTGTTCTTGTCAGACAGGTAGGATGGATTCACCTACCTACTGAGCCCCTGCTGTATGGCAGGGTCTTTGCCGTCTTCTGGGGAAGCAGACATTGGTGCCGTCAGGAGGGTTTAGTCAGGAGGCCCAGAGAAGCTGAGGGACAGTCTCAGCATCACCCAGCTAGTGAGAGACCAGTGCTCAAACCTTGGACTCAGAGACATTTCCCAGGTGCGCTTGCTGTGACCACCCGGTCACTCCTAAGACCCCGGTGAGTTGAGGTCATCTTTAACCTGTATTATGTGATCCAAAGGGCCCAGAAATGTCATGGTTGGGAGAGTGGGAGTTTAAGCCCAGGATGAAGTCCATGCTTGGCCCCAGATGCCCCAGAGGGCCAGCCCTGGGCTGGACCCAGGTCAGAGCCTCCTGCAGATGTGGTTCCTCACGGCCTTTCTGCTAACGATCAAGATCCCTGCTCCTCAGCAGCCTTTGCAGGGAGGCTGCCTTCACAGCGGGTACAAACTCACGAAATCTTTTTTTTTAATTCCTCCAGTAGCCTTTCTCTTCTAGGAATTGCCACAGCACTTACCATCAGTACGTGACACAAAACTGGTATTGTTCTTCCAGAGACTCTATTGGCTTTTTGAAAAACAAAATGCCCATGCTTGGAGGTGTTCTACAAATCTCTCGTTTTTCAGCCCAGGGGAGTCAAACGACTTTCCCAAGGCACCCCAAAGATAAGACCAGAAATAGAACCTGAGTCCCTAGATTCCCAGCCCAGGGCCTGGACACAACCAGCTTATGTTGGAGGGAGTTCAGGCTGGTCCTGCCAACTCTGAGGCCCACTGCAGCCCCTCAGCAAGCATGCGTGGTGGGGACAGATCTCCCTGCTGCTGGATGGCAGCCAGCACAGGCATGTGGCTTCTGGGAATGAGACTGAAGTGACTGGGTCAGCCCCACAGGGGGAGCAGGATCCATGAGAGGTGTCCTCCGAGTCAGTGAGGTCATGGTCTTGGCTGCTGGTCCTGTAGCAGAAGGTCACACTACCTGGTGGTTTAGAGCCAGACTGGTCCTGTCATTGACCAGCTCTGTGACCTTGTAGGAGTGACTTACTCTCTCTCCACTCTGATGCTCCCCCTGCAAAATGGGCAGAAAAATGGCACCTACTTCTTTCCTTACAGGACTGCAGTGAAGATGAAAGAACAGAGTAGAAGGAAACACTGGACACAGGTGAGACCAGTAAGACTGGCTTTTCCCTGGGAGGTCAGTTCCCTAGGGGAGAGGGGGCACTGACCACCCTGGTCACTCGTAAGACCCAGTGCCTAGGGGGTCACATGTGAGAGTTGACTGAACTCCTGTGGAAAGTGTTGCAGGAGCCAAGAGCAGCCCGGCGCCCTGGTAGAGAGAGGCCTGGTGTGATGAGCTGTCCCTGCAGGCAGCAGGGACTCAGCTTAGTCAGCTGAGGGCCTGTGACAGGGAGGCAGTGGCTGCTCTTCCCAAGATCCTTCGGAGGCTGTGCTGGGTGACCTGCAATGTGGATTTTCTCTGATATTGAAATCAACCAACCTGAGACTGACAATGGCACAGCCACTTTGGAGGACAGCTTGGCAGTTTTGAGCAAGTTAAATATACTCATGCCCTAGGATCCAGCCATAACACTCAGAGGCATTTACCCAAGAGATATAAAAACTTATGTCCACACAGATACCTAGACACGGATGTTTACAGCAGCTTTACTCATAATTGCCAAAACTTGGAAGGAATCAAGTTAGCCTTCAGTAGGTGAATGGATATATAAATTGCGGCGCATCCACACAGTGCAATATTATTCAGTGCTAAAAAGAAACGAGCTCTCGAGCCACGAAAAGACACGCAGGCACCTTAAATGTGTATTACTAAGTGGAAGAAGCCAATCTGAAAAGGCTCCATACTGTATAGCATTCCCATTACGTGACATTCTGGAAAAGACCAGATTATGGAGACAGTAAGAGGATCAGTGGTTACCGGAGGGAAAGGGGAGCGATGAACAGGTGCACCACAGAGGATTTTTCAGGTCATAAGGCTCTTCTGTATGATAACGGTGTGATGGTGTAGTCCCTGAGATAGTGGATTATGCATTTTCATTTGTAGGATGACATGTGTTATTATGTATTTGTCAAATCCCATCCACTTTTACAACACAGAGAATTCCACGGAGTTAATACAAATGTGTCAATATTGGCCCATCAGTTACAACAAATATGCCACACTAATGCAAGATGTTAATAATAGGGGAAATTGGGTGGGGGGGCAGGCTAGGGGGGTATGAGAACTCTGTAATTTCTGCTTAATTTTTCTATAACTAAGTAGTTCTAAAAATAAAGTCTATTAATTTTTACAAAAATCAACCACTTCAAATACAATGATCAGGATCAATCAGTACACAGACCATTACTGAATCCCCACTTAGCATCCAGACCCCACATGGGGAGCAACACCATCCTTCCAACTTGAAGTACAACCATAACACCTAGCAAAATGTTAGAGACAGTGTGGGGAAGCCAAGCGGGGAGGCCAGCAGGGCCCCAGATGGTGGTGCAAACAGGGCCATGCCCCCAGCAACCAGGAGGGTCCTTCTGGTTATCAGCTGGCCAGTGACCCCGCCTTAATGTGTCCTCCCAGAGCACATGCCCTTGCCAGGCTCAACTCCCTGCCTTCCAGAGGGCACTCTACCAGACTCAGTGCCCCGCCTGCCAGCCAGACTGGCCAATGTTTCCTGTTCGCCCACCCCCAGCTCCAGATCTAGCAGGTGCTCCTAAACATGTGCTGAACCGCGGTGATATCTGCACACCTCCTGTTCTCCCCAGGAACATTTGGAAACATCCAGCTGTAAACCTACATAAGCTCCAGCAAAGTATGTGATGAGCAGAGTGAACAGCAAAATCCAGAAAGAAGTAACACAACATGGGGGAGACCTGGCGTCTGGTCCCAGGACCACATTCCACAGCCCTGAGAACGCATCTCCAAGAGGGTGTCCCAGGCACATCCCGGCCTGCTTGGCCGAGTCCCCAACCACCAAGATGGCGGCCCTGCTCCGGGCTGGGAGAGGCTGAGGGGTCCACATGACCCTCAAGCCTCCGTGGCCACACAGCCTCTGGGGCAGTGGAGAGACCATGCAGATGAAGGTGCCTGGCGGGGAGGGGCCTGACATGGGGGCACCTCCCAGGCGGTGTTTGCGGAGTATGATCTGGGTCCAGCACCGTTTGGTATGGTCTGATTCTGAGAGAGGAGTGTACGTGGGTGAGCGTGTGTGTGCATGTGTGTGCTTGTGTGCATGTCTGCGTGTGTATATGTGTGTGTGCGTGCGGTATATATGTGTGTGTGCGTGTGAGTGTGTGCATGCATGTCCATGTGTGCATGTGTGTACATGTGTGTATGTGTAGCATCTTTCAAGGCAACTAACTCCTCCTTCGGTCCTGTTTTGGGCGTGATGGCCCCCTAGAAGTCTGAATTTCTGTGACATTGGCCTACAGTCTTAAAATAGCCTTAAGAAGGAATGAGGGCTGAGCCCAGAGTCCAAGTCACAGGGGCTCCTGAGCTGGGGAGCAGGGAGTGGAACAGAGCCAGTCCAAGCAGCAGAAGCCTAACCCCTGGTCAGGCTGCGGGTCCGGGCCCAACTGCTCAGTCATGCACATTTCATTTGTTCTGGCCTCAGGCAAGTGTTCCTGAGACGGGCACATCTGAGGAAGGACTGCCAGCAGGGAGCTGCCCACAGCAGCTGGGAGAGAGGGGATGGCTGCCAAACATGCCCCCTGGTCTCCAGCGGCCCCTTGCTGACCGTCCGGGCAGGATGGGGCAGAGTGCCCACTCAGGGGACCCTCCCCCTGCACTCTGGCCGGTGAAGCAAGAATGATTAATTCTCAGTCAGAATTTGGGAGGCAAAGAATACGCAGGGTTACAGTGTTAAAAAGCAGTTCATACTGGAACAAAGGAGGAGGTTTCGCTCTGTATCACAGGGCAGAGAGGAAGCCCACGGCAGCTTCCGTCTATGGGCACATGGAGAATGCATCTCCTCCCCGAGAACCTCTCTGCTGCGTGGAGGGGTGGAGGCCTCGCATGAGGTCAGCAAGACGGCTGTTTGTGATTCCACTGGCTGATGGTGTTTGGGGAGGCATATGCTATGGAATTTGCCTGGGTGGCACCCCCGACCCTGCCGGCCTGGATTTGCAGCAGAGACTGACAGTGGCCAGGGTCGGAGTCAGCCCTGCTGGGGACTGACATCAGGCAGGTCATGGGCTGCTCATAGCTCCAAACAACAAAATGGGGAGCCGGGTGTGATCTGTCCCCAGTGACTGCACACCTCCCCTCCGGGCCTTTTCTCGACTCCGAGTGTTGCCTTTCCCTGTTCCCTGGTACCGAGTCCTGCTATTCACACTTCTCCCTTTAGTTAAATCTGCTTTCCAGAAAGTTCTCTCTCCACCTGGCATCCATTGTAATGGGAATACTTCTTGCCAGATGTTCTAAAGGCATTTTCAGCCCCCTCTGATATGGAAGAAAAGATGTGTCCTCTGAGAAGGGGGTTTATTTTGTTTTGAACTCTGCTGTTTATACTCTGTGGCGTGACTGGTGTACAAGTGATGGACATTAATGAGTAACACACAGGCAGTGTGGATGGTGTGTTTGGAAAAAGCACAGGAGACCCGTAGAAGAAAAGGGGGACCCCTGGGACAAGTTTACCTCTGAAGCTGTCCCCTCTGGCACCTGCCCCTTAATTCACAAACCAGATCACTTCCACTTGACATGGAGCATTGGGAGGAAGGTCATTCATGCATCTACTGCCCAAACCAGGATACTTGTGAGAATACAAGAGGACACTGTTTGCCAAGCCTCAAGTGGAGGTCCCAGGTCAGCCAGGATGTCACTCAAGCTGTGCCACCCAACCTGGGGGAAACCAGTAAGGGTCCTTCTCTGGAATTAGCATGGCATGACTTGGGAAAGACATGTCTGCCTCAACCTCCCATCTCTTCTCAGGTGGAGGTGTCAGAAATGTCCTGAGAGAGACCACCAGGCATATTAAAGACCTGGGGGAAGAACAGGCATCATGTGAAATATAATGACTCTCTTCTCTGGTCCTGCCTGTTCCGAAGATTCTCCTCAGATTCCTTCAGTCCCACCCCCTGCAAGAAGTCTGCCCGGATACTTCATTTCCCTCAATATTTGGTCTCTCTAGTGTCCGAGTTCCTCGGAAGTGTGACCATCTCCCCCACAAGCCCTTCAGCTCTGGAGGGCAGGGATCGCCCTGTGTCATCCACCTCTGGACGCCCACCCCTCCCCTTTCCACCTTTCCCCAGTGCCTTCCTTAAAGGAAATTTCGGATTTAAAATCGTTGGACAGAATTGAGTTGAAAATGAGCTTCTGCAATTTCCATTTAGTGCCAGGGACCCGTGGCCCTAAGCGCTGAGCCTCAACCCTCCTGGGCTCAGCGGTTCTGCGACACCAGTTCATCTTCGGGACAAACACCCCTGAGTCTCTAGCTCCCTGGCAGTGGTGTTAATGGTGGAATCTGTGCAATTGTGCAGAGTGGCGCTTGTGGAGTGGATAGGAAATACAATCCAGAAAAGGGTTCAAGAAGAACTCCCATTTTCAACGAAAAGAAACTGAAAAAAAAAGAGAGGAAGAAAGAAAAAACTCCATTTTCATAACTGGGAGGAAACACGGCTTAAATGTCCCTGTATCTTTGAAAGATAGAAAGGCTGTCAAGATTAAGTACAAGAGAGTGGCATCCGTACACACCCGGACTGGGAGTGGGGACTAATCAGGGAGGACTTTCTGGAGGCAGCAGGTAATAGCAGAGGCTTGAAGAATGAGGATATGGAGAGAAGGGCCGAAGGGCAATCTAACAGGGGGAGTCTCTTAACAAATAGGCAGAGGCAGGAATGGGCCAGCCTAATCAGGGCAGTGAGTTACCACGTCTGGTTGGAGCAGAGTGTGTGTGCAAAGAGGAGGCAGAAATGTGGTCATGGGAGGGCTGAATTCTTCAACGGCTATGAAATCATCCTGCCCCACTCTGATCATCTCATGGGGAGAGCAGAGAGTAAGAATGGACTGCAGTTTCTCTTTTGGGTCCTTGGGGGAATCATTTGGGAGGGAGCAGAGGGGCTGGTCCAGGTCGAATCCATCCCCAGCTTTCTGCCTAATCTGCTGGGCTACAGCCACTCTGCCAGCTCTGGGAATCCCAGTCAACTACACATCTGTGGTCCCAAGACGTATGCTCATCGTGTATCCCAGTTTCTGATTAAAGGAAATGAGTTTCCAAGAACTGAAGCCTGGTGCATATATACTATGGTAGCAGTGGAGGTTTTCAGTCGGCTAAATGAAACATCTCAACACCTAACACACTGGGAAATTCATCCACCAAATTCCGGATGGAGAGGGGCCTTTGCTGAATCTCCTAGGTGGAATTGTTCCTGTGGTCTTTCTTGCAGAAATCACTTACATGACATTGATTACAATTTTCAATTGTAATTTTTTAAAAGTGGAATGAGAAATTAAGTATATTCGCAAAATAATCGAAGTGCAAAAATCTCCCTGGAGTTTTTAGCTACGTCTCCAACCTTTCATAGATATTTCACCCGTAGCTAACTCAGCAGCCTCTTAAAAAAAAAGAAAGAAAAAAAAGACTAGTCTTTTTTGAGTCTTTCCAAAGCTTCAACTTAGTTTTCACTGAAACTTTTTTTTTCTTGCAAGGGTATTTAATTGGTTTGTATAATACTTAATTAAATTGCATAATTACAATAGCAAGTTCCACTGGCATAAACAGATTTGGGAGCTAAGCCAGTTATCTCCAGGAAAGCATTCAGCTCAGCTGGTGGAAGCAGATGGGTGGACGGTTTGGACAGCCGCCTTCCTGCCCAAAGTGCCCCTCCAGCTGTAGGTATCAGTCAGCGGGCTGGAGAGAGCTGGCGATTCTGGCAAGAGATTGAACTGTGGTGCGGAGGGCGACCAGCGCTCCCTTAGCAGGACCTGTGAATGCTCATTCTCTAAGGACAAAGCACCTGGCACTGCCCCGTGCCCGCTCCTTGCCCTCACCTGGCTCTGCTTCCTCTCACCTCCACCCTGTGCTGCACAGACCAAACCACAACTCCCCCTGATACTCCCCCCACCCCGCCATCTCCCACATCCAAAGTTTCCTTCTCCTGCAGCTGTTAGGAAGGATTTGGCAAACACACACTGCAGCGTTAGTGGCAAGTCATAGTCAAATGTACTCCCTCCCAGAGGTGATGGGAACTTCTCACCCAGAGAAGAGTTCCTAATGATGTCACTCCAGGAGTCTGCAGCAGGAGGGCTGGAGATGAAGTTAGGGGACGTCTAGGAGATGTCTGCAATCATGTCTCTTTCTGAGGCTGAAATTTGTGATGGATCATGTCCAGCAGTCACAGTTGTACACAGCTCCCTGAAGGAGACGGCACTGTAGACTCACCTCTTTCATTCCACCTGTTTCCGAGTCCCTCATATGACATGGATGCCCTGCTTCTTTCATCCTCTCTTATCAAAGTTATTTTCTGTATATCCAGCCTTCCTCACCTCAGGGGTCACAGAGAGTCAAAGTCAACACTTAGGCTAAATGCCACTGAAATGACCAACCAGTCAATCAATCCCAAGTACCAGGAGAAGGAAAATACTCTCCGAAGGAGCACATCTCTAGTGGACATTGGCTATTTTGAGTCCACCCACCACTCTTTTCTCCTTCTTGATAAGAGAACCCCAATTTCCTCCCGAGTACCACCTCCCTCATTTAATCAGTGTGCTTCAGGAGTGAGACATGGTTTCAGCTGATCCGCTCAGCTGAGCTTAGCAACCTACCTATAAAGATTGGACCAAATTCTACCATGTGAGATGCAGAATGTGTGCTGGGTACGTCTGGGGGAGCAGCCCTCACTGGAGATGTTGAGTGCGTGGAGAAGCTGCTAGTCACTGTGTTACCTGAAGCGTTAAGAAGGCAGCTTGAGGCAAAGGAAACGTGGAGCTGGAGACCTCATCAGATTACTCTTGAATATCATCCTGCTTCTGAACTTTTTCTTTACCTGAGCCAATAGATCCCCTTTATTGTTTTTTAATTGATTAACTTTTTAAAAATCAAACATACATGGCTTTAAAAAAAATAAAAAGAGAAGGCCAGTAAGGAAAAACAGCAGGATAATAAATTCTAGTTCTCACCCTGTTCTAGTGCCCCACCCCACCCCATACTGAATCAGTCCTGTTCCCAAAGAGAACTAATCTCATTGTTGCAACTATTTCTTATGTTGTTTACATCCCTATTTCTAAACAATATGCTGTATTACTCGGGCAGGGTTACCATAACAAAATAGCACAGACTGACTGGTTTAAATAACACAGATGTATTTCTCACAGTCCTGGAGGCTACAAAGTCCAAGACCAGGGTGCTAGCTGATTCAGTTTCTGGTGAGAGGTTGCTTCCTGGCTTACAAACACCACCCTCCCTGTGTATCTTCACACGCACTGCCTGGCTTCTCTTCAAAGGAGGACACTGATCCTATCGGATCCAGGCTCCACCCTTATGACCTCATTTAACCTCAAAGACTTCCTTGCTCTGCATATAGTCACAGTGGCCAGTCAGGGCATCAACACTTGAATAGGGTGGGGGAGACACAACTCAGCTTGTAGCCCACACATATACTACTATTTCTAGGTTTTCCACTTTCAGATAATATCTGCTAGTGTCTCCTACTGGAAAATGAGTTTTTCAATCTCTGATGTCTCCAACCTCACCTCCTCTAGACACACATTTCTGTTCTTAGTATCTTCCCAATAGAGTGATGCCACTACTTTTGGTTAAACTGATTGTCGGCTTTCACAGTATAAGGACTGTGAAGAGATTGTCACGGGTGAACCACATGATAATTCCTCTCCTGCATAACTTATTTTCTCTAGTCTTAGAAATGACTTCACGTGCACCTAACATTTACTTACCAACTGCCTGAAAACCCCTCCCTGGGCATCCCCACTGCAGTGGAGAGCTGTCTTGTTAAGTTTGTTCCAGGAGTCTTCCCATCCAGAGTTCCCCAGGCTCCACTCAGCCTGGACCTGAGCCTTCTGACACCTTACATGAAACCCCTCCTTTTTCGAACCCCATCTTGCATTCATGCCTCATGCTGCTATAATGAGTAACCACGCACCAAATAGTTCTTAAAACAACACAACTGTATTAGCTTCTAGTTCTGGAAGTCAGAAGTTGGAAATGGTCTCACTGAGCTAAAATCAAGGTTTGGGCAAGGTTGCATTCCTATCGTTTTATAAAGAAACCTTAGGTTTCTGACTAAGGTAGAGAGGTCACAGGAGGGTAGCTGGTCTCTAAGCATTCCTTAGGTTGACTCTCAACCAACTCCTGGCTTTTTCAAATTCATTCTTCACCTCCCCTTCAGTAGTATCTGAAATTCCCATTTCTGAGCTGTTTGAGGGTTGGAGGTGAGGCAGGGTGAATACCTCCTCAGGTTTCTCACTACCAGAGCTTGGCTTTCGGCTTCCTCTGCTCACTGAGGAGCTAACTACAGACTTCTGCTTCTCATTGTCTTCATGGAGTTGGGCTTTGGCAGTTTCTTTAAGGCCATAGGTGGAGGGACGATTAGGAAGGAGGCAGTGATGAACGGATGTGGCCAAGTCACTATGTTTACCCAGAAGTCTTGATTTCGGGGGCAGCTCAAAGTGGGATTTCTGTCCCGTCAACCGGATCGTGTCCTGCGTCGTGGGTTGGCCTCCAGCTCAGGGACACATGGCCACACTGCCCACCCCTGCCTGGGCAGCCAGTCCCTAGCACACTGCCCACTTCAGGGACCACAGTCCCCTCTTCAGTGCTCACAATGCTTCTAGTGAGTTCTACTAACTCTAACTCTCCGCAGCTCCCACTTGTATTTGAAGTGCTTCCCCAGTTAGTTCAAGTCAAAAACATAACAAAGATGCCTCACACATCACTTTTCCAAGACTCCATCCAGTGGGTCAGTCAGGGAGAACCAGCAAAGAACCTTTCTGAAGGCACGTGCCATACAAATCACCCACATCTCCCAGGTGACCCTATTAGGGTCACACGTCAGAAAATCCACCCAGACATATTTGTGGCCCACGTTACATATTTACCAAGGCGCATGGCCCGTGTCGCTGGTGTTCAGAGCACGTGCTCCCTGGGCGAGTCAAGGATGGAAGGTCTAAGCCCAGACTCTTCCTCAACAGCAGGCTCACCCCCACAGCACACACAAACCACAAGCAAAGCAGGACTGAATAACAGCACAGGCACCCGACACAAAATCTAGCTCCCCTGTTACTGCCATTTTCTCGTAAATAACATTAAGATCCACCGAGTCACGGGATAGTCTTCCAACAGAAAGATGCCTGTTATCAGCAAATGATCCTTTTGTCAGAGACACCTCAGATGACACACTGGGCACCCCCAGAAGCGTGGCCGGGCGCGGTCATGGGTCATCTGCCCTCATCTCCGTGCAGACTTCACACAGTAGCCAACGACACCAAGCAGTCCCAAGGGTGGGCAACAATTGGGGGCTTCCTCTGGGACAGTCAGCATTCAGCACGTTTTCAAGGAGCTTATGAGAAAGTCTGCAGGAACTATATTAAACACGTCACGAGGAGCATGCGTTCCAAATAGGCATCACTTCACGGAAAGAGCACTTCTCTTTCAGAACCTACTGGGCACACCCCTGTGGCTCAGCCGCCAGATGCTGGTGTGGGGGACCCGGGTTTAACACCCAGGGCTTCCTTTCTTCCTTCCTTCCTTCCAAAGCTTCCTCCTCCTTTCTTTCCTTCTCTAAAGAAGCTATTAAAAAGCCTTTTTGGTGCGCCCTGGTCACTCAGCCCCAAGCCGGGGCTGGGGGTCTAGACCACATGAAGCAGAGGGTCCCGGATACAGCCAGAATGAACAGATACATAAAAATGCTTCTTCCTGCCTTCCTCTTTGAAAACAAATCAGTAACAATTGCCCTCCAGCCCTCCTGGAAAGTAACAAGCAAGGTCCCACCCTGGGAGGGCGGACGACTCAGCCTGGCAACCAGAGCGAGGTCTCCGCCCTGGGAACTGCTCCAGATGCAGAAAATGTCTGCGGACCATGGGCACCTCACACCTGTGCAGGTAAACTCTACTCTCCGTACAAGACTGGATGGACACAGCCGAGCACCGCGAATCCCAGGGAAGCCCACAAAAGGGAGCCCTATTTAAGAACATCATTTTTGTAGAGAGAATCATTCACCCTCCGAGGTCCCTGGCCACCACCTCCTCCTCCTCGCAACACACAAAAGGCAACTGTTCTTCCCAGTTCAGAACGCCAGGCAGGCTGGAGAGGAGAGTCGCCTACTTCTGAATGTCCTTGTTTCAAGGCAGCGTGCAGGCAGCGAGGCAGGGAGGCAGGGAGAGGAGGGAGAAGCATTTTCACTTATTTTTAGTTGTACAACTTGGTTGCTCCCCCAGACCCCAGAACGCAAACCTGAGTCCTGGGGATGTGTGTGGATTGTGATCAGTCGGAGGTGGCAGACCTAACTGCTGCTCTACCTACTCTATCAGACTCAACTGCGCCACACTTGTGAATGATTTTTTAAACAATGACAACGAAAGAGCCTCCCTCTCCCAGCAGCCATTCCTAAGAGTCTCAAAACAAAACAAAGTCCCAAGTCTGGGATACGGTCAGGCCACAGAAGGGGGTTCTTTTGTACCCCAGTAAACACGATCGATCTCATCTGTCATCCATCCCCATGATGACACCAGCCCTGGCTCGGTCCCTGTCAAGCTCTGGCAAGTCCCTGGGAGCTCTGGTGACTCATGACTATGTTTTCCGAGGCTCCTCTGCTGCTTCTGGAACCCCGCCCCGCCCTCCACCTGCACTCCAGGTGTCCCGTCTTAGCTCAGGCCTCTCCCTCTCTCTGGCTTTTCCAGATCCACCTTCTTTGTTTGGGCCCCAGACACCTCTTTCTTTTCAAAATTCCTTATGAAATATTCGAGACATCCAAAAAGGCACACAAAAGAATATAGCGAACACCTGTGTCCCCACCGCCCGGCTGCATAAATAAAAGGCAGCTCTTGCTAATCCCAGACCCACATCCCTCTCTGACACCACCGTTCCTCGCAGCCATTGTTCCTTTCTTCCTTGGAAAAGGCCCAGGTCACTGCATAAATCCGAGGCACTCCCAGCTGTCACCTGGACTGCGGTTATTCTCCCTGGAAGCTTCATAGCTGCATGCAGCTCCCTCCACTCCCAATGAGCCTCCTCCTTTGGGATTTGCCTGCCTCCTCATCCCAGAGGGGAGTGGCTGGCTGAAGTCCCACAGAGTGAGAAGGCACACAGGCAGGTCAGTAAAGAGCTGAGACTTGTCCCAGAGACTCAGATGCCAGGATGACACCACAGGCGGGACCACTTGCTGCCTCCCCACAGGAGTGTGACCAAGGATACTCACTGCCCCTTTGTTCATCAGGCCTAGTGCAGGGCTGGGGAGGACATGGGACAGCAGACACTAGGTCTTCCATGGCCTTGGAGTGGGCAGGACTAGAATCTGGGGATCTGCCGGGGCAGCCCAAATGGGGGCTTCTGAGGACTGGGGAGGCCCACGAGGACTGGAGCCTGAGCAGCTGGGGTAGATGGAGTGGACAGCGACAGTGAAGGACAAGCTGCAACCTTCAAGGTGGAAAAGGGTGAATCAGAAGAAAAAGCTGGAGTCTGGGGAGAGGACAGGGGTGCAGAAAAGGGATCCCCATCAGGCTGAAGAGGATGGATATGAGACAGGGTAGGATGAGTCCAGCTGGGTAGGTCTAAAGGGGCTGCAATTTTAAGAAAGCTGGGGTACCCCACCCTTGACAGGCTGTCTATGTTCTCAGATCCCAGTGGGAGGGAGGTGTGTGCGTGTCAGGGAGCCCTTCATCACAGCCTCACACCCACTCTGCCTGCTGCACACCCATGCAGGAACACATAAGGGCTGTGCAGACCACTGGGAAACCCCTGACACTGGCACAAGGTGGGCAGAGGCGGAAGATGACTCACTCATACCCTCTCCCCTGCAGCTTGACTCAGGAGACAAAGGGCGCCCACACAGTCACGAGTCTCCCCTGGTGCCTGGCACCCCAGCCCTGGGCAGGCAGGGGCAAGAGTTCAGGAACAGGGGTGCCTCCACAGGAATCTCCAGATTGGAGTTCACTGTCACCTTCCCACCTGCTCTCCTGGCCTGTCCACTAGGCCTTGTCCACTAGGCCAGCCCCGTGCTCACACCTGCCTGTGGCATCAACCAGACTACGGGCCCCATGTCAAGCCAGCACAGACGACTGGCATTGGTGCTGCCTGCCTCTGCCATGTGAGGCTTCACTCCGTTTTCTGACTGAGTTTCTGCCTCCCTCTGCCCTCACCTTCTAGCACAGCCCATACTCCCCTGGCTGAGGTCTAAGTGTCTGAAAAAGATGTCTCCTACGGTGGTTAGATTCGGCCAAGTAGAAGTCACAGGTCAGGGTGGTATTTTGGGCAGCAGCAGAGGGTGAGGAAGGTGGCAGTCTGACAGCACACAGGACCTATCGCCTCACCTGTGTGCAGGTGAAGGGCTGCCCTAGGGGCACTTTGCTTAATCCACGCCACTCGGGGAAACCTTAGTGCTGCTAAGAAGATAATAACAAGTCAAGTCCGTTTTCAGAATTCTGTGAGTGTGGAAGAATGGACTTTGTCACCTCCTTCTGCTTCTAGAAACATCCTCTGGAGGTGCCAACAGCACTGCAGGGACAGCAGTGCCCTGAGGATGTCAGTAGTGCTTTGTTTCCTGGTGAGCCCCTCAGGGTTGAACCTTTGGGCACCAGCTTCTCTCAGAAGCTTCTTCTGCAGGTTGGGTGCTCATGGGGTCTCCTGCTTAGCTCCCCCACAGCCCCCTCCTTGCCATCTTGCAAACAATTCCTGAAGGCAGGAGATGTGTTTTGCTCGTCTTTATATCCCAGCATCCAGTCCAGGAGGCTGCTTATAAAAGCAACATTCAGGAATACCATGCCCACATGGCCTCTGCACTGAGGGTTGAGAAGAGGAAAGCTTCTGAGGAGGATGTCTCCTGTCTCCTCCACCCTCGACTTTTCTGGCAATTTCCCAGCGATTGTAGTAGACCTTCCTTGACCACAAGTCTCTGCACCTGAACCAGGTGTCCCAACCTGTCATCTACATCATGAAGCCACCCTGGGACACCAGGTAGATGGAGGGTCTTGCCTTGTGGCCCTCACCCATTTGCTTTGAGACACCCACCTCCTTTTGCATCCCTTCCGTCTCTGAGCTACACCCAGATCACTTCATTGAGTCACACTCTCCAGTGGGCAGAGGACCCCTGAAAAGACGGTGGATACAATGGGAGGCTGCACCTCTCTTTTCCACCCACTCAACTCTTCTCATGCCCAAGATATTCCTCAAAATGGTCCCTCCATGAACCTTCCCAGCCCCTACTCACACTCTTCTTTCCTTCAAAGATGTGCTGTTCTTGCTGTGTCCATCACTCACTAATATGAGTTCCCTTCTGGATGTGTCTCAGGTGGAGCCTCAGGGCTGGCTGGCACTATAGCGAACAACTCAGTCTCCCTCTGAATTCCCATGGAAGACCAGTCCCATGCTGAGAGGGGAGGCATGTGTAGAAGATGTCGAGCCCACTGGCAATGGAGCCAGAACCCAGGCAGGAACTACCGATTCCCGCTGAAGGAGCCCTCCTCTTCATGTTGCCTGAGCTTTGCCTCCTTGTTTCCAGCACAACCCCTGGAAGGTAGAGACCCCTTTTGTCCTGCTGTATCTCCACTCGAGGACCAAGCCAGGGGTTGCCCAGAGAAGGGCCATGTGGGATACTTGGTGAATGGCTGTGTTATGTTCCAAAAATGACCTCTACACTCCCAGTCCTGAGTTTTAGTGCCACCCTGCTTTGCCAACACAGCCCAGCCCACACCAGAGCCTCCCACAGAAACTTGGCCGCGATCCCTCGGAGGGGAGAGAAGGCTGTTGCCTTCAGACCAGCAGTGATTTTCACTTGGCCTGCTGCCTGACTTCTTTTAGTCACTAAGCAAAGAGGTAAGTACTCATTTTAACGGTGGCAAAGGACTGTAAACAATACAAAAGCCACCAACCTTGGGTGTGGGGTGGGAGCAAGCTTGAGGTGGTTTATAACTCCCAAGGAACCAATGATCAGGGCTCCTCAGGGGCCTGGGGGCATCCTTTCACCCCGCCTCCTGTTGCAGGAATGTTTTCAGGATGGCCAGTGAGTACCTATAAAGCAGCTTTCTGCAGAAGGGGCTAGGACGTGTCCTCTCCTGGTGAGCTTGCAGTTTGGTTAGGAGAAGGCCAGAAATAGTAAATGAATTTAGCATGGTTGCTAGACACAAGATCAAAAATGTAAAAAATAAATATAAATGTATTTTCTGTAGACTAATAAACAAATGGAAGATTTTAGAAGACGGAAAGAATCACAAAAGCATCTAAAAAAAATTAAATACCTAAGAAATAAATCCAAAGTAACACAAGCACAGCCTCTATACTGAGAAATATACAATAATGCTGAGAGAAAGCAAAGACTTAAATGAATGGAAGTACTATGTTCATGGACTGAAAAACTCAGTAGTGTTAAGATATCTGTTTTCTCCAATTTAATTTGTAAGTTCAATGCAAGGCCGATCAAAATCTCAGCATACGTTTTGGTTATGTATGTGTGTGAAAAGTGACCAGTGATTATTGTTAGGCTGGCCCAGAGGGACAAAACGGCGGCCATACCCGGGAAAAAGGTGACTGACGTCAGACTGAGGGATTGAAACCCACACCTGGAATCACAGGACCAATCCCCAACCGCGAGGTATGAAGCCCGCGAAGTTCTTTTGCTTAAAGAGCGCGCTTCCCTTTGTTCGGGCGCGTCTTGCCCGCCCCCGTTATGCGGACCGGAGAACCTCGCCCGGATGCGCAAACCCCAATAAAGCCCTGGCTATTGGACTTTTTGTTTGATTGACTTTCTTTCCTCGCTGAGCCCAGAAAAAACCTTTCAATGAACATTATGTGAAAATGTGAAGTGCTTAGAATAACCAATGCAATAATGAAGAACAACGCTGGAGCAATTCTACTACCAGATATCAGGACTTGTACTATAAAGTATCAGTCATTTGATAGAGCGCTAAGAGGGTGACGATGGACAAGAGACCAATGAATAGAGTCTAAAAACAGACAAGTTCATCTCTAGTCCTTCGCAGAGACACTGATATTCGTAGACATTGTTTTTCAAAACAGTCTCAAATTAGAGGTGATCCAAATGTCCATCAATAATATATTGAATAAATAAACTGTGATAGCCATGCCAGGAAAACTATATAATAAAAAATAGGAACTTCTAGCACATTCTACAACATGGATACATCTCATAAATATAATGCCAAGAGAAGTGCAAAAGGAGTGAACATGGCATGATTCCATCTATATGCATCCAAAATAACAAAAAAATCACAAAGCATCGGGGTAGTTCTTACTTTTGAGGGTCACTGACAGTAAGGAGCATAGACTTCTCTTTGGAGACTAGAAATGTTCAATGACCGGATCACAGTTTGAGCACAAGAGTGGGTTACCTGTGTCCAAATTCTTCAAGATGCACATTTAATATTTAGACACTTACCCTTAAAGATGGGGGAGGGCAGGACTGAGGGGAGGAAAGGACCACATGGGAAGACAGGCAGAGAATAAAGAGGACCAGTCAGGGTTCTGAGGTCTGAACTGGCCTCGGATGGCCTATCTTTGTGCTAGGGAGCTAGGAGGGTGAGCAGCGTTCCAGTAGAGATTACTGTCTCCAGGCTCAGTCCACAGACCTTCCACCAGCACCTAGTCCTCTTTGAAAAGACAAGTAAACAAGAGTGGTTTTGGAGAAGAGTCATCACGTGTAGCTGCCACCCTGAGGACTGTACAGAGATGTGGCCACTGGGCCTGACAGAGGCCTCTCTCTTGGGCCCCATTTGTAGGAAATTAATAAACTGAGTTTTCTTGTCTTCCTTTTGAAGAAGTCCCAAACTGCAAACTCACTTCTCTCTAACTTGTCCTCCTCATTCCCCAGAAGAGAAGGGGGGAGGGTGGGGACATCTTAGCTGGCACAGAGCCCAGAGCCTTGCCCAGATAAGAGAGATGTTGTTTTAAGTTCATTTAACTCCAGGGGCCTCCTCAGCACCCCCATCCATTGAATGTGAAATTTGTTGCCTACCCAGGGGGGCTTTGTCAGACCTTCTTTTCATTTCCTGGCAACTTGGCCTTATTCACCACCCGCTTTGGTCTCAGACTCTGGTGGCAGAAGGATGGGCTAGGTGTGCCATCTCTTTACCAGCTCCTCCTTTCCCCAGAGTTTATGATTCCTTGATATTTGTTTGCTTTTAGAAATCTGGCAGTCTGGTCCTATTCCCTCACCCCACTCCAGTCACTTCTACTAGGGGCTCTGGAAGTCTGTTATTTGGATTTGCTTCCCATCTGTCCCACACAGTGTTGCTGTACTCCATGCTACACTGTTTAAAAATAAAGTCGAAAAAGCAACAACTAAATAGATGACAGCCTGGCAGAAACAGCAGCTGTTGCCCATAAGGCAAAACAGAAAATATTCCCCTGGATATATTTATATAGAGATGGATATTAGAGAGCAAGAGAGAAGAGAGTGGCCTCACCCAGCAAACATGGTGCAACCCTCGCTGGTGGCAAGAATGCGATGGAGGTTCCTGCTCATTCCCCTTACTCAGTCCTCCATGAAGGCGGCATCTACAGAGTCTGAGGAGGCAGTGGGTGTCTGGGAACCTCCATGAAATAGGCTTTGGTATTCTGATCCCAAGTACAAGTCAGATCCAAATCAAGTCAACAAGTTCAGATGTTGGAGCAGAGAACAGTGGATTTCATCTGAATTCTTCCCTTGACAATTCAGTTGAGTTAGCATAACTCAAAGTTTCCAAAGACCACAATAAAATCCATTTAAAATTCTAAGTCACTGGGCACCCATAGCATAAAAGAAGCTGGATTTCATCCACATTTTAAACAGTTTTGCTTCAATGGACATCTCCAAGAAAGTGAAATGACAACCCACAGAATGGGAGAAACATTTGCAAATGATATACCTGATAAGAAACCTATGTCTAGACATATGAAGATCTCTTAGAACTCAAAAATAAAAAGACAACCCGATTTTTAAAGCAAAGTCAAAGGATCTCAAGAGACAGTTCTCCAAAGAAGATACGCTCATGCAGGTAAGCACACGAAAAGATGTTCAACATCATTTCCCACCAGAGAAACTCAAATCAAAATCACAACAAGATATGACTTCAAATCTATTAGGGTGACTAGAATCAAGAAGCCAGCTAATAACAAGTGCTGGCAAGGGTGTGAATAAATTGGAGCCTTCAGACACTGCTAATAGGAAAACAAAATGGTGCAGTCCCTTTGGAAAACAGCCTGGCAGTTCCTCAAAAAATGAAAAACAGAGTCACTGTATGATCCAGCAATTCTACTCCTAGGTATACTCCCAAAAGAAGTGAAAACATATGTCCACACATAAGCTTATACATGAATATTATAGCAGCACCATTCACAATAGCCAAATGTGGAGACAACTGATGAATGGATAAATAAAACGTAGTATATTCATATGATGGACTATTATCCATTAAAGAGGAACACGTTTCTGTGACGTTCTACAACACTGAAAGCATTCTACAAAGTGAAAGAAGCCAGTCACAAAAGACCACACATTCTATTATTCCATTAATACAAAATGTCCAGAATAGACAAATCCATAGAGAAAAGAAATACAGTAATTGGCAGCCAGAGGCTGAGGGAGAGGAGAATGGAGAGTAGCTGCTAAAGGGTATCTTTTTGGAGTGATAAAAATATTCTGGAATGGTTGATGGTGATGGTTGCAATCTCTATGGATGTATTTGAAAAGCAGTGAATGGTACGCTTTAAATGAGCACATTATATAATGTGTGAATTATATTCCAATCGAGCTGTTTTTTTTAATCCAAAAAATGTATATGGAGAGGCAAAGACCCAGAATGGTCAACTCAATATTGAGGAAAAGCACAAAGCTGAAGAACTGGTACTACCTGAGAGCAAGACTTCCTATAAAGCTATGAATAATCAAGCCAGTGTGGAACTTGTGAAAGAACAGACAAGCCGATCAATGGAACAGAACAGAGATCAGAAGTAGACCCACATAAGTAGTCAACAGATATTTGACAAAGAAGCAAAGACAATACAAGAAAAAAAGATAGTCTCTTCAATGTTGCTAGAATAACCAGACACCTACATACCAAAAAATGAAGCTAAACACAAACATTATACCTTCACAAAAAATAAACGCAAAGGGACCATAGACCTTAGAACTACAAAACTCCTAGGAGGTAACAAGAAAAAGTAGATGATCTTGACATGGCAGTGAATTTTTTTGATAGTCCATGAAAGGTATGATCCATGAAAGAAGTAAGCTGGACTTCATTAAAATTAAAAATTTCTCTCTGCAAAAGACAATCCAACAGAATGAGAAAACAAACCAGAGTGGGAGAAAATATTTGTAGACGTTCCATATATGAAAGGACTGTTATCCACAGAACTCTTAAAAGACAATAAGAAATTGATGAACCTGATTTTTTTTAAAGGCCACAATTATAAAGAAAACAAATAAAAGAACAAAACACAACAAAATGCACAAGACTCAAGAGTATAGTTAGTTGCCAGAGGGGACGGCGGGGAGGAAAACAGGGAATGAAGGGGTAAACGTGCTGGTGGTGATGAGCACCAGCATTCTGGTGGCCAGTGTGGTGTGATGCGCACACAGATTGTGGTACAGATTTAATGTCCTGAAAATTATGTGTAATGTAAAGAAAAATTAATTGTAAAATAAAAGATAAATAAAACAAGAAAAAAAAAAAGACCACAGACCTGAACTGACACCTCATTAAAGAAGATATACCTATAGTAAAAAAAAAGGCAAGATGCCCTACGTTCTACGTCACCAGGGAAATGCAGCACAAAACAACCGGAGTTACCGCCACACACCCATTAGAATGGCCTTACTGCCACTGACCGCACCAAATGCTGAAAGATGTGGAACAAAGGGACTCTCATTCATTGCCAGTGGGAATGCAGGATGAGACTGGTAAACAGTTTGACAGTTTCTTACAAAACAAAACATACTCTCCTCATAGGGTCCAGTACTCATGCTCCTTGGTATTTACTCAAAGGAACTGAAAACTTATGTCCACACAAAAACTTGCACACAGATGTTTATAGCAGCTTTATTCATAATTGCCAAATGGAAGTATGGAAGCCACCAAGATGACCTTCAATAGGTGAATGGATAAAGGGGTACAGTCATAAAATGGAATGTTATTCAGTTCTAAGACGAGATGAGCTATCAAGTCAGGAAAAGATATGGAGAGAACTTTGAGTGCATATTACAAATGACAGAAGTCAATCTCAAAAGACTATCTACTGTCGGATTACAACTTCACGACATCCTGGACAAGGCAACACTAGAGACAGTAAAATAAAACTCAGCGGTTACCAGGGGCCAGCGCAGAGGAAGGGACAGGTAGGCAGAGCACAGAGGATTTTCACTACAGTGAAACTATTCGGTACGACACCTAAAACTCTTCTTGAAAATCATGGTTATTAACTTAAAAAAATTAAGCCAAGAGAAGAGATAACAAAAATTAGTTTATGATTTTATCACCGAAGAGCTGATAAGGTGGACGAGGGTAGAGGGGTCAGAGCAGAAAGCACGTTCATCCCGGACAAGAGGCGATGGGGCTGGACTTGAAGAATGGGCAGAATCTGAAAAGAAGAGTTAAATCCAGGTGTGGGGCAGGATAGAGGCCAAGTTCGGGGGTATCACTAGTCCTTTCCACCCACACGGGTTGGCCACCACATCGTATGGAGGCACAGAGTCCCTTAGGCCCAACTCCAGCCAGGCACAGGGTCTAAGAGGGGCCCGCTGCAGTCAGTGAGACACTTTGACCTGAGGCGGCCCTGGCTTGGCCACCCAGGTTTCTTGTCCCCCGCTTCCCCAAGAAAATGCCCCTTCCCGGAGGAGACAGCCTGGCCTGACTTTGGCACAGGGCGCCAGCACTCTTCACCGCAGTGCACAAACCGCGTGAAAGAGAAAGCCACAGGCGGTGGAGCGGGTAGGAGGGGGACACGGAGACAAAGGACACGGCAGCCCTATGACGTATTCCGCAGGCCACCAAAGCAGAATGGTGATGAGATGGAGGTGGTGACTCGGGACCAGTGGTCAGGGAAGGCCGGAGGACATTTGAGCAGAGACCTTAATACCAAGTAGGCAGGGCGGTGTCCCCCCAGCACAAAGGAATGAGGCAGGTGTGACAGAGGGATGGAATGTGATCGGGGGTGTGGGGGTGTGGGGGTGACTTATGCAGTGGACAAGATCCTAAATCCCATGACCTCTAATTTCTCAATCTGTGTGCTTTCTTCCACACAGAGGCCTTTCCTGTGGTTTTCTGCCTCAAATCACGCAATGTCAGGAAGCTAACCGCCAAGGAGAGTTCGCCATCGAAGGCAGGCAGGGATGGCCGTAATCCACGCTCCCGCCCCATGACATCTTTGTGGGCACTTTGTGGGCACTTGTCCCAACTTCACTGTCCTCAGTGGTCTGTGGTCCCTGGGAGGCCCTCCGACCACGAGGCCTCCCGATAACATTTCCTAGAGGACACATCACATTGCTCAGCATCTCGTTCCTATTGACAGAAGTGAAGCAAACACTTGACCTCACATCTGAAACAGATGCAGTTAAACCTTGACAGCAGTCAGTCGGGGGCACAGGCACACAGAGCACTGCGTTGTCCACATTCATTGTCCTCTAAAGCTTGGCCCGTTCTGACCGTTCTGAGCTAACAGCGCGAGACTTCCCAATGCAGGAGAATCAGGCAGCAGGGGACCGGCGCTCCAGTAAGGAGATCTGCTCCTTCCCGGCTGAGCTCCCCAGTGTGGGCGGCTCCCACGGGATGAAACGTGGCCTCCCAAATGCTCAGTTGTGTCAACGTGTGTGGCAAGTGAGGACTAGGTGAGTCCACATTTAGTTGACAGGCCATCAGCCATTTGAGGTGTGCAGGAGGGCTGGGTGTGAGCACCAGCAGGCCCTGTCGCTCCCTGGCGCCCCTGCACAGCGTCACCTGGAAAGGCTGGAACCTTCTTCTCCTCCAAGTCTATACATTTTTATACAGTTCAATAACCCATCACTCATGGGTTTCAGATATACATTTAGGAAGGCAGGGAGAGGAGGAGGAAGTATTTGTAAGGAGCAAAGGGAGGGAGGGAGGGAGACAGGAGGGGGGAGGGAGGGAGGCAGGGAGGGAGGAGGAAGTACTTTCATTTATTTATTTGCTTTGGTTATTGGCCCTCCCCTCCAACCCTGGTCTCAAATTGGGGCCTTGGGCTTTATACAAAGTCTACCCACCCAGATGCTGGTTTAGCACTTGAGACTAGGCTACTCCTCAAGTTTCTTTATTTTTATTATGGTAAAATGCAGATAACAAAATTGATCATTCCCACCACTTTCAAGTGCAGTTTGGTGGCATTAAGTCCATTCAGGTGGTTGCACAGCCCTCACCACCATCCGTCTCCAGAGTTTTCCATCTTCCTGAGAGAAACTGTACCCCTTAAACATAACTCTGCATCCATCCTCCCTCGGCCCCTGGCAACCTCCGCTCTCCTTTCTGTCTCTATTACTTGACTTCTCTAGGGACCTATACAAGTGGAATCCTGCATCTGTGTCCTTTGTGACTAACTTGTTTCACAGAGCATAATGCCCTAAGGTTCAGGCTCACTGCAGCCTGTGTCAGAATTTCCTTCCTTTCCTTTCCAAAGCTGAATAATATTCCACTGTACATAGAGAGCACATTCTTTAAATCCATTCATCCCTCAGTAAGCACTTGTGTTGCCTCCACCGTTTCCTTGTTGCGAATAATGCCGCTAAGAACATGGGTGTACAAATAACGGTTTGAGTCTCTGCTTTCCATTCTTTCGGACATACACTCAGGAGCACTGCTGGGCCAGATGGCCGCCATGTTTGTTTCCAGCTACCTTATCATATATGTGTTTTTACAATTCAGAATACCACCAATATTTTTAAGTTGGCACAATATAAAATAATCAAAAATAAATCTCCTTTGAGATCTGAGATTAAAAGGCCGGTCCCAATAATCTTGCTCAGGAAATCCTACTCACCAACCTTATTCCACTTGCCCTTGTAGATCCTCAGCAGAGAGGACCGCCAAGCCAACTCTCCATTTGAGGCAAGACCACTCCAGAGGACCCTCCAATGCATGGTCGCCCACACTGTATCTCTCCCAGTGACAAGACACTCAACACCTCAGCAGACAGCAGACTTCTCTATGAATATTTGTATTATTTTTGAGGATTTTCTCCTGCTGAAGAGAAATTTGTTTTCTCCAGTCAGCAGCAAGGAGAAATAGCCTGAGTTAGCTTGGCATGGGTGAGTTCTGAGATTGTTGAAAATGCCTTCCCGGTCTCCAAGGCTCACGGCCTTGTTTTGGAGAGAATGACGGCTGAAGTTACATAACCAAATTGAAGCAGGAACATTAGGAGACAACGTGTGTAGTGAGAGCTAGAGCACTGATAGGAAACCAGGGGAGGGAGAGATGTAGGTGGTGAGTTATGGACCTCACTCTCTAGGGACAGAGGTGTGAGTTAGAAAGGAGATGCCATCCACAGACAATCCTCGAATCTAGGCCAGACTCTTGGGCCTTGGGCCCAATTTCTAGACTGAGTGGAAATGCTTTCCTCCCAGCACCTTGGGCTGACTTCCCAGTCAGAAACCAGGGATCTTTCTAAAATGTTCTATATTCCAATCCTGAGTCTGCAAGAGCAGACATGAACATTCAAGGAGTCCATCGCTCCTCTCCACCTCAAGGCCCCCTTGGACATTAGACCCTCCTCACCTGTGATGGGCTGAATTGTGTCCCCCACATGCAAATGTTGAAGTCCTCACCTCCAGCACCTATGAACATGACCTTACTTGGAAACAGGGTCCTTGTAGGTGTCATCATCACCAGATGAAGTCATCTGGAAGAGGGTGGGCTGTCAATCCAACATGACTAGTGTCCTTATCAAAAGGAGAAATAGGAGAACAGACACTCACACAGAGAAAACACCAAGATGAAGGCAGAGACTGCAGTGTGATTGTTAGCACATCGCTTGGGAGCTGAGAGGAGACAAGGGACAGATTTTCTCTCACAGCCTCAGAACCAACGCGGCCCACACCTTCATTTTGGACTTCCAGCTTCCAGAGCTGTGAGAAAATGACCTCCTGTTGTTTAAGAAACTCAGTTTGAGGTGACTTGTCTGGCTGCCCTGGCAAATACATTTCTCCCCACACTTCTTCAGTAGCCTCTAAACTCTCATCAAGCCCTCCTGTCCTCCCTCTCCACATTTAGTCACCACGCAGTTATCAGAAATTTAAGATGACACAGATCTGACAATGGCTCCCTTACTGAAGGCCCATGGGGGTGTCGCCCATGGTAGACATGGAATCTCAAAGTTGATCCAACAGCCACCCCTCTCACCCCCGTCCCTCTGCTCTCCAAGTGGCTCACTCGACACCACTGGTATGCTCAAGCCCTCTGGGGGCCAGCCATCACTCACACACCTCGCATCTCCAGTCTGCCCCCAACCCCATCCACCTACAAAGCCCAATTTACCCCAGGAGACTTAACAAAGCCTTCCCTAAACACCCCAAGAAGGTCTTGCTCCCCCACTGTGCCCAAACCTCACAGCACTGAGCCCTGCACAGTCCCCACAGGGTGCTACCATTTTGGAGTTCCCACCTCCCAACCAGCACTGTCTGGCCTGAATGGAAGGGGGTGGCCTTGCGAAGGTGGGAAGATCTGCATGGCTGGTTCTTCAGAGAGCATCTGTCCATGACAAGAGTCCTTCAGCACACAGCATATGTGCTCACACAATGCTGTCCCTGAGGGGGTCCTGGGAGGGGCCACTGCCCTGCCAACTCAGTACACCCAGGCAGACAGAGCCTCAGCAAAGGACAAGTGACACCCAACAGGGAGGCTGCACCGTGCCTGGCTCCAGGCTTGGCTCTGCTTCTCCACTGACCTGGTGTGACATCAGATCTGGCCCCTCTTCCCAACTCAGCTGCCCCTGTGGAGTTAGGACCCCAGTCATCACCCCAAGCCTGGTCAAGGTCACCCCCATTCCTCTTTAGCATGTCTGGGGCTTTGTAGAAAATGGGTGCCCCAAAGGAGGCTGAACCCAAACTGCATGCAAGATGGCGGCCCAGCACACTCAGGAGGACTGACAGCCACCGAGTGCTTCCCAGGGACAAGGATTATGAGCTCAGCCTTCTCTGGAGCCCCTCCCAAAAGGAAAGCAGCCCCTGGGTGGGAGGGAGGAACCAGCACCGCAGGAGGCTGCAGGAAGAAACCTTCAGTTCACAGGTGTAAAAGGATGAGTGAAAGCTCAAGACAGACCAGCAATGCTGGAGAGAGGCCCAAGGGGCCTACTTTCATCAAGGCCTCCACTGGTGGTGAATTCATGTTGTTGTGTTTTAGAATAAAAGGGAATTTTCCCTTTATTTCCTTAAAACAGCTTGTTGTGTCCCTGGCATCCTGGAGATGGCTCTCTGTCTGAGATGTCCCTTTCAGTGACGTCTCCACTCGCTTCCTTCCCCACTCCCGCGGGGGCTGGGCTCCCCACCTCACAGGCTTCTGTGTTAATTCCTGCCAAGGCGGCTCCCATTCACCCCAGGGCCACACATGCCCTCAGCCCTCCAGCCCTGAGGAGCTGCCTGGGCAGCAACTCAGCCTTCACGGTGAAGGTCACTGCCTGGGTGCCCAGTGTGTAGGCCCTTTGTCACAGGCAGCTGTCAGCAAAAGGCTCAGAGCAAAAACTGTTCCAGGGCTCCCACATTATCCTGTCACACTCCCCAACCAGCCACATGCAGGGACCTCATTCCCATGCAGTCACAGCTCCCTGCCTGCTAACTCCACCCCCTTGTAGCATTCACAGACGATCACCAGACTCGCCCATCTATTATCTCACCAGACCCTCAAGCTTGGGACCTGGCTGGGTGCCGGAGTAAGATTCCCACCATCTCTCTTTCCTTGATGCCGCAGCAGAACTCGCAGTCCAGCTGTGTGTAGAGTTCTTCCAGAGCAGTCTCCTGAATCCCAGACCTTGCATGCTGCTGGTTCCTATTCACCCCAGACATGCTCTGATCTGCTAGCGAAAGCTGGCCTCAGCTCACGGAGACAGTAACACTGGGAGGGTGGTAACGACTCTGACATCGAAGGACAGCTGATGCTGCGGCTGTGCGCAGTCCTGCTCTGAGCACTTGCAGGTAAGAATCAGTGGTTCCTCGCTCCTCCCTATGAGGCAGGCGTTATCTTTATCTCCATGTGCTTAGGTCCCTCCCCAGGTCATACAGCCTGGAGTGGGAGGGTTCGGGCCCAGTGGGTCGGCATCCTGTGTGCCAACCCACCTGAAGGAACCCATGACCAACACAGGCTTGCTCAGAGCCTTTGTGTTCACACAGAGCAGCGGCCCCATTTGCAGAAGAAAGCCTCACATAGTGGGCAGGTGGGCACAGTGGCAGGATGCGGGGAGAGAGATGGAAGTAAACAGAGCTGGACTCCAGCTGAGGCAGTGGGGATGAAGAAGAGTCCCCCAAATGTCCCAGGTGGTCCCAGAAGATGGCCTGGCAGCTGGAAGCGCTAGTCGATGTTTGCCCCACACTTTTCTGTGGTCCACAGATACGGCCCAGAGCCTGCAGACCTGCTGATCAGACCCCTGGCAGACCTGACTCACTGTGCTCCTGCACCAGAAAGGCAAGGTCGGCTTCACCCAGCTCATGAGTGGGACTCCCAGGTGCCTGACCAGGGGTCTTGTGAGTTGAACGGTTAGGTACACTCACAGTTGAGTGTGGCCTGCAGAGCCTTTTGGATTATATTCAAATCAGGCACCACAGAGTGGAGAGGAAACGAATCAATGCCTGTCAAGCAAGTGCCACTTTGCTGAGGCTGGAATCACCATGCTGGCATCTTGGGTGGGAGCGAGGGTGGGCGAGTCAGACAATGGTGATGTGTACTTCCTCCCTGCAGATGCAAAGAGACCAAAGCTGCCTGTAGGGGCAAATATGTACTTCGGGAAGTGCTGGGCACTGTGCAAAGTGAGGGGGACGTAATCAGAGTGCCCCCTGGCAAGGCCCTGGCTCGAATTTCCTCCACGCACCGGGGAGCCCAACTTTCAAACACTTACACACAGTCCAGACTGAGATCCAGGGCCAGAGGATCTCTGTGCAGACATATCAATCGGCCAACAGCTAGTCATCAACACTGATAGTTAAGAGTTACAAATCAAGCAAAAAATAGATGCTTAGTTTACCAAATCAAAGCAGTGGTTACCAGGAGGGAAGGGCTGGGGTGGGCCAATGGGATGAAGGATCAGTTGTGGTGAAGGACAGACGTGGAGTGTTGGTGCTAATCTGAACGCATGCTACACAGATGGTGATTTATGGTGACGAACACCTTAAACCTACACAGCCACGACATAAGGTTATGTCTCTTTTTAATAAGTGAACTAAACTTAATTACATTGAAAGAAAAGGTATTGAGTGCCAGTGCTTTGTAGATGTAAATTCATTTAATCCCTGGAATAACTCGTGGAGCCACTGTTGAGCCCATTTTTCAGATGAAAAAATGGAGGCACAGAAAGGTCAAGTCCTTACCTTGCACTAGAGTAGGCGGCAGACCTGGATTCTGTGCCTGCCTCCACCCCTCCCCTTGCTTCACATTTGCCCTACTCTTCCCTCTTGCCAGTCTCTAGCAACACTCCAGAAACCCCTGCTGTTAAGGCTGCCTGTGAAACAGCATCCACTCCGGTGGACCTGGAGATTACCTGAGTCAGGTGAGATGCTGTCCAGAGAGAGCCTGAGGCCAAAGGAAGGAAGAATGGGAGGGAGACCTGCCTGTGCTAAGAGGAGGACCCTCCTTGCACAAGAGTCCTCCCTACTCAAAAGGCATTTTTCATGTCTGGCCTTTCCTATTCAGCCTGGGTGTAACGGAGGCACACAGTACTGGTGTCATCCCCACTTTTCTCATGAGAAAAATCCAGGGTGAGCGAAGCGTCTCCAGAACTGATCCTGGATGCCGCCCTTAGGCACTTCCCAGCACAGCGTTCTTCCAGAGGGAAGGGGAAAGCCTTCCTGCTCCGGGCACAGGAACTATTTCTGCTTTAATATGTATGTATGTATGTGTCTGCAATGGAAACACTACCAGCATTTACAAGCAGCCCCCCAACTCCAGAAGGGCATGAGAGAGAGTCCCCTGCAGCATTCTCACCACTCCCTGGGACCTAGTGGGCAAGCAGCCCCGAAAATCTGCTCCCTGTGCTCTACACCCAGGAGAAATCCCAGCCGGCACAGATTTGGAGACAGGAACCCGAGGCCCAAGCTCTGTGCCAGCGACATTCTTGTGAAATCATGCCAAGAAATCCCGAAAACTAATGGACAGCATGATCCCAGCCCAGGAACTACACGTGGCCAACACCTATAACGGGAGGAAAGAGCTTGACTTCCCTGGGGAAGACCTGGAGATGCTTTCACAACTGGCCTGGCAGGAGGCAAGAGTGAAATGCAGGACAGGTGGGCCTTAAGGTGGAGTAGAGTGGGGGCCCTGGCTCCTGCTTTGTGGGTGACAGGTTTGCCCCAGCAAAGGTGCCCAGAGAAAGCAGAGGTGCCAGGACACAGGAAAGGACAGGGAAGACAAAGCTCGCACTGTTCTTAAAGAGAAATGCCTTAGACATTTCTTAAAGAGAAATGTTACTGGCAAGACCCCTGCTGGCTGTGTGGCTCTCAGCTCAGAGCTGCAAACTCCCTCCCAGGCATTCTCACACCATCCTTCCAGGCAGGTACTTTTCTGAGCGTTTGTGAGCCAGGCCCAGCCTTCTCTTCCTGGGCCTGGCGCTCCCGTCACTCAGGAGGAGAGCGATGTCTCATGGGCTTACCCATAGCGGCTCTCCCACACTTGGAACGATCTTCAAGTTTCATCAGCCTGCTCAGTCACCTGCTCCGCCCCAGGTATTTCAAATGACCCCACCAGCATCGGTGTGTGTTTGCACTGGAGTCTTATTGGCATCATTTCCATGATTCTGGCCTGAAGCCTCCAGTGCACACGGGACAAGCCAGCCACCTTTTAGGGTAGTGCTCGTTTGTTCTTCCAGACCCTCGTTCAGCAGCAGTTCCTAACCCGACTTCACTATGAGGATTTCCCTGGGCTAGTCTTTGTCCCCTTGGAACTCAAGGGGAAAATCAGGATATCGTGAAAGCGGTTAATACTTGTAAAAGGGAGAAGCAGCTTGGATGGTTATGCTGTTGGCATGCACGTAGGAGTCAGGTCCCCCTTCCCTCTCAGCGTCTCCCCCTCCCTCTCAAAGCCAGAGGGCAGGAGCCAGAACGCAATGTCTCGATGAGCTGGACGAGCAAGGGGACAGCTTCTTGTCGAGATGGTGGGCTCTGGAGGAGGAGGGCAAGCTCTGGGGTCTGCTGCAACGTGCAGAGAAGGAGAGGAATGGGCACCAAGGAGAGAGCTGTGAAGGGCAAGAAGTTGGTGGGGAGGCTCTCAGGGAGCCTGGGGAGAATGGAGAGGTTGCCATGTCATGAGGGCAGATGATGGCTGCCTCCTCCACCGGCAGCTCCTCAACCAGGGAGAGCTTGGTCAATAAAGAGTAGTAAGGATGAAAGACCAGCTACTTCACTCACATCCTTGCATGCACCTGTGTGGGCCTCAGTTTCCTCCTCTGACTACAAGAGGAGAGGATAGAAGATTCCCAAGGTCAGCTGCTGGCTCTGACCACCGGTGACTTGGTCAGGTCACTGGAAATTGCTTCCCAGGCTTGCGTCTGGCAGGGAGGGTTCAGTCTGCCTCTGCCTGGCACTGACAACGCCAGGTCCCAGCCCTGGGAGCAGCTTCTGGGACTGCTGGCCTTGCCCAGCTGTGGAGAAGGGCCTCTCCTGCCTCTCCTTTCCCTTCCCCTCCTCACTGCCCAACCCCACCCACTGGCCTGAAAGCAGCTGCCAAAAGAGCAGACATCGCAGCAGGAAAAGCAGAAGGCACTGGGGTGTGTGTGGTGACCTCCCCCTGCACACCCACAGCCTTTCCTTGGAGGCCAGGAGTCAGGAGACTGGGAGCAGAGGTAAAACCAAAGATGGACGTGGTCTTCTAACTCTGGGGCATCACACACACACACACACACACACACACACACACACACACACACACACGTGGTCATACGCACCCACACGCACGCATTCACCAACACATACATGTACATACATGAGACCACGTGCCCACAGATCCATCATACAAACACACATGTACAAATACATATACTCACACCGACACACATCTGCACACTCAGGCATCCATGTGCACACATTCAGATAGCCACATACATACTGCACAACCACGCACACATAAATGCACACACACATGCTTGATACACATACCACCTGCATATGCACACACA